>JASPKZ010010633.1:0-151215 GCA_030220185.1 Diploptera punctata | reverse complement strand
CAGCCTATGGAAGCTGTTCTCCCGAGAGTCGGAAAGCACAATGTGGGACATTTTCGCCTTCTCTCCCACTGGAGGATATTCCCGATATTATGTTTGTTCCTCCTCGGGAGTCGGGGAAAATTATGTGGGATGTTTTCGCCTCTTCTTCCACTGGATGGATCCCGATATTATTCTGTTCTTCTCCTCGGGAGTCGGGGAAAGGAATGTTGTGGGATGTTTCGCCTCTTCTCCAATGGAGGATCCCGATATTATTCTTGTTTCGCCCTCGGGAGTCGGGGAAAATGTTGTGGGATGTTTTCGCCTCTTCTCCCCTGGAGGATCCCGATATTATTTCTTGTTTCGTCCCTCGGAATCGGGGGAAAATGTTGTGGGATGTTTCGCTCTTCTCCCACTGGAGGATCCCGATATTATTCTTGTTTCTCCCTCGGGAGTCGGGGAAAATTTTGTGGGATGTTTTCGCTTCTTCTCTCACTGGAGGATCCCGATATTATTCTTGTCCTCCCTCGGGAGTCGGAGAAAATATTGTGGGATGTTTCGCCTCTTCTCCCACTGGAGGATTCCGATATTATTCTTGTATCTCCCTCGGGAGTCGGGGAAAATGTTTGTGGATGTTTTCGCCTCTTCTCCCACTGGAGGATCCCGATATTATTCTTGTTTTCTCCCTCGGGAATCGGGGAAAATTTTGTGGGATGTTTTTCCGCCTCTGCCTCCCACTGGAGGATCCCGATATTATTTCTTGTTTCGCCCTCGGGAGTCGGGAAAAATGTTTGTGGGATGTTTTCGCCTCTTCTCCCACTGGAGGATCCCGATATTATTCTTTGTTTCTCCCTCGGGAGGTCGGGGAAAATGTTGTGGGATGTTTTTCGCCTCTTCTCCCACTGGAGGATCCCGATATTATTCTTGTTTCTCCCTCGGGAGTCGGGGAAAATGTCGTGGGATGTTTTCGCCTCTTCTCCCACTGGAGGATCCCGATATTATTTTTTTTTCTCCCTCGGGAGTCGGGAAAATGTTTTGGGATGTTTTCGCCTCTTCCCCCTGGAGGATCCCGATCATTATTTTTGTTTCTCCCTCGGGAGTGGGGAAAATTTGTGGGATGTTTTCGCCTCTTCTCCCAACTGGAGATCCCGATATTATTCTTGTTTCTCCGTCGGGAGACGGGGAAAATGTTGTGGGATGTTTTCGCCTCTTCTCTCACTGGAGGATCCCGATATTATTTTTGTTTCTCCCTCGGAATCGGGGAAAATGTTGTGGGATGTGTTGGCCTCTTCTCCCACAGGAGGATCCGATATTAATCTTGTGTTCTCCTCGGGAGTCGGGAAAATATTGGGGGATGTTTTCGCCTCTTCTCCACTGGAAGATCCCGATTTATTCTTCTTTTCTCCCTCGGAATCGGGGAAAATGTTGTGGGATGTTTTTCGCCTCTTCTCCCACTGGGGGATCCCGATATTATTCTTGTTTCTCCCTCGGGAATCGGGGAAAATGTTGTGGGATGTTTTCGCCTCTTCTCCCACTGGAGGATCCCGATATTCTTCTTGTTTCTCCCTCGGAAGTCGGGGAAAATGTTGTGGGATGTTTTCGCCTCTTCTCCCACTGGGGGATCCCGATAGTATTCTTGTTTCTCCCTCGGGAGTCGGGGAAAATGCTGTGTGAATTTGTGAAATTTTGTCTCCTGAAGGGTCTGATGTTCAAATTTCTGTCTGGTAGTGAATGTTATGGTATGTTTTTCTCCTCTATTTTACTGCGGATGGTCTTAATATGCTTCAAGTTGCTCTCTCGAGTTTTGGTCGAATGTTTGTTTAGGATTTCTTTAATTGTTTTTACTTAGTTTCTTTCTGTACTTAAATACATTTCTTCCTTGTTGATGAAGTTCACGTTTTAATAGTGTAGCTTGCTAAAATTTGATTTTTCATCATTGTCCAGAGTTTAATATTCATTTGTTTATTTCAGTAATTTAGTCACCCATTACCTACTAAATTCTCATTTACTGTAACAAATTATTCTAAACTTAATGTAGTCAGTTTTGTGCATTTTATCGTTGGTATGTTCTCTTTCTGATTATATTATTTTTTATGTAACTTACTGGAATTTATTTTTATATAATTTCATTGTCCACAGTTTTCATAGCAGTTGTTTAATCTAGGAGTTTACAATACCATTTTATGAAGCAAAGTATATCTATCTGGGCTTCGTACTCACTTATTTGTGACAAATAATTTTTAATTATATTAGTTTACTACTATATTTATATCATTCTCAGTTCCTTGACTAAATAACATGTATGGCCTACTTTCTTTATGCTCAATTATTGTAAGAAATCTGTTTCAACTTAAGTCTGTAGAATTTATCCTTTTCATTCTTTCTGATTTCATTTTATTTGCGCAGAATTTAGAGAATATTTATAAATGTTATCTGGAATAACTTAATTTAAATTTAATTGTGCAGTTTCATAGCAACTGTGTTACAATGACAGTCGCATGAAATTAACAATTCCTGTTGTGACCAGGGTACAATTTTTGTCGCGTCGCGTCGTTTGTAATGTTATAACTTAGGAACAAAGAATTTTATCTATAAAATATGCGACGTGTCAAATCGAAGTCATATTCTTTGTCATCCGGAGAGGATGTAAAGAGGTTTACCACCTGGTCACGAACATTATAATTAAAAAGATTTTTAATAAATGTAATTTATGTTATCTTTTGAGTAGTCTATATCTTGAACTTACGATCGCATCTGGTTGATTCTCTCGGGACTGTCATGGCAGAATTCATATCAATGCTACCAATATAAAAAAATGGTGTCATTTCCCGATTACCCAATCACTATAAAATAAAAATATGTATCAACATCATCCATGCAAGTATTAGGCCGTGTGCCTAATTTTCCATCCAGCGCTTTTGGACGTCCAGCGATCTGTTGCCTTAGAAGTAGTAATGAAGCATGGCTTTCGGAATTCTGTGAGGATTTCCAATTGTTCTGGTAGTTTTTTTTTAACTTATGATGGAGAATGGGTTCTATATTCAACTCTTCCATAATTTCCTCATTTCTTTTATGGCCCCACTTTGTATAGCCTGTTATACGCGCATATATCGCATCTCATTTGCTGTTATTCGGTTTTCATCTCTTCTTCACATTGTCCATGCTTCACTACCATAACTTAATACTGGTCTTGCAAAAACCTTATAAAGCTGTAATCTTATGTTCCTTTGTACTAAAGATGGTTTCATAATATTATTAATTATCCCTGTTGTGTGAAGTTTGTGATGTTCTTTGCTATATCAGCTTCATCTTGAAATGTTAAATTATAACACATATAATAAAATTATTTTGTTCGTTCTAAAATTTCATCGTCCAAAACAATTTTGCTAGATATAGGATATTTCCCTCAAAAGGCCATAAATATCCAGTAAATATTAAATATTTCATATAGGTATCTAACCACTTCGTAGACTGTTATCAAGTTTTACTATTTTAATAACAATAACCTGCTTTGAATTATTTATAATATACTTACTTACTTACTCACTGGCACTATCGAACCCGAAGGTTCATGACCCGCGCGGACATAAGCTCTCCATACATCCCTATCCTGAGCTAATGCTTTCCAATCATTCCCTGTATAATCTACTTCCCTTAAATCATAGTAAATGTTGTTCTCCCACCTCATTCTTGGTCTACCAACTGGGCGTTTTCCCTCTGGCTTTCCTACAAGAAGCTTCCATGCACGTCTTTCATTCCCCATACGCGCAACATGTCCTGCCCATCGCAGTCTACGAGACTTAACTCTTATTATTATCTCTGGGCTCTTCCTATAAAGACCATTGTAGTTTCCTTGTTTGTTAGTGAGTCTTCTCCAGTCACATGTCTGTTCCATCTCCCTCTTTGGTCCACTTCTCCACAAAATTTTTCCTAAGAGAACTTTATTCACACATATTCGGTATCTCTTTCCCCTCTTTTCCTCCCTTAAAGTAAGAGTCCATGTTTCGCACACCATATATTATAACTGATTATTTATAATATAAAAAAAATTTTTTTATTATTTATAATATAAAAAAATTAATTCTGTCCATTTTCTTAATGAACAGTCCTAAATAATATTTTCTTATATTCTAATGAAATATAAAATATTTATATTAAAATTAAATAATCCCTTATGATTATTAGGGTATGAGTAAATATCCGGCTTTAATGGCGAGATATTAAACTAATTTAATCGAATGAAACTTTGTATGCTTTTTTTTATAAACCTCTTGCCGAACTAGATGCCTGTGTTGTCTTTACATAGTTTTTATGAATATGATAATTAAGAGGTTTGTGTTTTTTAGGTAAGTTGTTAAATTACCTGGTATTTTTCTTACAGTTCTTACCTGAATATCTAACTTGTCTGGGAATCGAATCTGTACTCACTCCCTTAGTGACGTTGATATTACTCTAGCGGTAATCAAAATCAGTCTTAATATACTCTTTGACACCAATTCATAATATCTCAGCCTTCTTTTGTTTAATATTATTTTCTTTCTAACTCCATTGTTATCTTGCCATTAATAAACAAAATGATAAAGCCTATCTTTTAATATGCATCTACGTACCCTTCTTTCATAATTAGTAGAGACCGAATTATATGCATTTGCATATTTAGACCTTTTTCACCTGTTATTGCATATTTTAACTAAAAACTAGCGATAACGCATATTTTCACGCTATATTTGCAACATTTAAAAAATCTGTGTTGTTTTACCGTTCACGAACATTTTGAGGTCATTAAAAATGTAGTAAACGATTTCAATAGTACAGATGCTTTAGCAGTTTGTCAGCGCAAGGAAGCATTTAACGATCCCAGTATTAAATAAATAATAGTTTTAAAAACATAAACAACACGCTTTATTAGAAAACCGAACTAAACAAATGAAAAATAAACAGATATTGGTAAAAGTAAGCTCTCTAAGAAGAAAATGTAAAAATCACCCCAAGCTTTTGATGGTAAAATTATTTTCTTTTTGTTGATAACTCTAGTTTTATTCTATATGTGTTGGAGATGATTTTTTTGTTGACCACTTTATTTTATCCCAAGCTTATTGGAAATTAAAATTATTTTTCATTTTTTGGTTTTCTAATAAAGCGTGTTCTTTTAGTTTTTTAAAACTATTATTTTTTTTTATTTTTTAGTTTTAATATTTACAGAATAAGATAAAAATGTAAATATCTTTAAATTCGATACCATTGTAGTATGAGCTAAAAGTAATACTCTTCTATAAAAAAAACCCTCCCAGCCGGATTTGAACCAGCGACATATGGATTACTGAAATTATATACCACTAAGAGTTCACTGCTCACACTTTTTTACACGCTTTATATTTGCTTGACCTGTATCTATCTATCTATCTATCTATCTATCTATCTATCTATCTATCTATCTATCTAATGTAACGGAATCTTTCAACGCGATTTTCACCCACTTAAAATCATTGGATCGACTTGAAACTTTGTATACTTGTAGAGGACCCGTGACAATACAATAATTTCATATTTATTTTTTAAATTCCTGGCCATAATCATCAGAAAATCAAAAAAAGTGTTTTGTATCAATGTAACGGAATCTTTCAACGTGATTTTCACCCACTTAGAAACATTGCATCGACTTGAAACTTTGTATACTGTTAGAGCACCCGTGACAATACAATAATTTCATATTTATTTTCTAAAATTCTGGCCATAATCATCAGAAAATAAAAAAAAGTGTTTTTGTATCAATGTAACGGAATCTTTCAACGCGATTTTCACCCACTTAGAAACATTGGATCGACTTGAAACTTTATATACGTGTAGAGGACCCGTGACAATACAATAATTTCATATTTTGTTTCTAAAATCCTGGCCAGAATCATCCGAAAATCAAAAAAATGAAAACTGGTATAATAGGTTGTGAACTTGTCGAGTTTTTAGTCAATCGTTGTAATAGCTCAGTTGGTGGAGCAGTGAACTCTTAGTGGTATGTAATTTCAGTAATCCATTGGTCGGTGGTTCAAATCCGGCTGGGAGGGTTTTTTTTATAGAAGAGAATTACTTTTAGCTCATACTAAAATAGTATCGAATTTAAAGATATTTACATTTTTATCTTATTCTGTAAAATATTAAAACTAAAAAATAAAAAATAAATAATAGTTTTAAAAAACTAAAAGAACACGCTTTATTAGAAAACTAAAAAATGAAAAATAATTTTAGTTTCCAATACGCTTGGGATAAAATAAAGTGGTCAACAAAAAAATCATCTCCAACACATATAGAATAAAATTAGAGTTATCAAGAAAAATAAAATAATTTTACCATCAAAAGCGTGGGGTCTTTTTATGATTTTTACATTTTCTTCTTAGAGAGCTTACATTTACCAATATCTGTTTATTATCAAATATATTAATTGATATAGAGCACCCCACGCTTTTGATGGTAAAATTATTTTATTTTTCTTGATAACTAATTTTATTTTATATGTGTTGGAGATGATTTTTTGTTGACCACTTTATTTTATCCCAAGCGTATTGGAAACTAAAATTATTTTTCATCTTTAGTTTTCTAATAAAGCGTGTTCTTTTAGTTTTTTAAAACTATTATTTTTTTGATTTTCTGATGATTATGGCCAGGATTTTAGAAAATAAATATGAAATTATTGTATTGTCACGGGTCCTCTACAAGTATATAAAGTTTCAAGTCGATCCCATGATTTCAAGTGGGTGAAAAATCGCGTTGAAAGATTCCGTTACATAGATAGATAGATAGATACAGGTCAAGCTAATATAAAGCGTGTAAAAATTAATGTTTGTTTGTTTGTTCGTACTTTATGCGCGGCCATACCGTTGATCCGATTGTGATGGGGCTTTTTGCAAAATGTTGAGAAGATTCCCGGGATGAATATAAGCTATAAGAGAGTTATGATACTCAACTCCTATACCCTTAAAAATCGTCATTTGTAGTGGAAAAACGTGAAAAAAATAGCTAATTGGATGCTTAAATGGCTTACGCTGCCTAAACCATAATAAATACACAAAATTAATGTATACAGAAGTGAATATCTCAAAAAGCTCTACAAAAATGTCCGGGATACCATATGTTTATCTCTTATGGATAACTCAGAATTACCACTTTTGACATTCGTTGATGCCAAGAAGATCGAGACAAGTATGTAAATTCCTGTGCAAGCATAGTAGCACATAGCGGGTATTCTTTTACGGAAAACTCGCAATAACGAATTTTGTCTTTTAGCTCATTTATGCCAAGAAGTTCCAGATAAGTAGATTCCCGGGCTATTACAACTAAATAACCAAATAAAAAAAATGAGTTTTTTTTCGGCCCGCCCTATTATACATGTCAGCAGTGATAATGGGAATGCAAGTGAAGGAGAAAATAAAGGTATGTTTCCAGGACACTATTAATATTATTATCCATCCATAGTAATTCTGCCCGAAGGCAGGTCCTTCACTGTAATCATAGCATTTTCATGCTATGCTTGCAGCTTTACTAGGGAATTGTAGGTGTGGTAGCTTCCCGTTGCTTTCCACACACCAGTAAAGGTTGATGATGATGATAATGTTAAGGATGATGATGGTGATAAGGATGATAATGATGGCCATATGATTTCGGGGACCATTTGGGCCTTAAAGTCTTCCTGACATTTGTCTTGCAGGTGAGGAAAAACCCCGATAAAAAACTCACCCAGAAAAACTGCCCCGACCGGGGATCAAACCCTGGCCCGCTGCGTGACAAGGCAGCACGCTACCTCGAGACCACAGCGGTGGACTAATATTATTAATGCTATTGAAAATTAATACTTTACTGTACTAATGAATTAACCTATAATTAATTATTTACTAAATTATAATTGAAGGGCTCATGAAGAGATAGTGCTGTGACACATAATATTGAAACTGAGGTATAAAACTTTCTAAATCAAAACGTATCAACGAAACAAAGAAATCAATAATAAATTTGATGAATTACTCTGCCATCTCGAGAAAACTTGACAGTACTAAAACAGTGAGACGAATGAATGCTCAGAGTTCTATAAATGGCCGGAACTTTTTTTTTCTTTATGTGACATAGGGCTAACTGGTACCAAGGCCTTCTATTAACAATAATTGAATATCTAACGCTGATTATTTTATAATATGAATATATCACCATTGTAATTAAAATGTTAACAATATTTTTCCTGCATATGCATCTTCCCGCTCTTTATTTTCAGCACTATGCTGTGCGGCAAATACACCAAGCGATAAGATCGGGCGGAGACTTGTTTAATTTTGACCTTCAGCGCGATTAGCGAGGCGATTCCATTAAGTTGATATGATTATTTAACTCATGCCCCAAATGGGAGTCAATGACCAATCACATTTCAATGATTTTTTATTTACAACCAATCATAGTCGTGTTTCGCCTAGAATTTACCAACTAAAGTTTATCATAAGTAATGCCACGAGTGATTTCCAAATTATCTAGAGAATTTGGAAATCAAGAGTGGCATTTGTTAGGACTACTTAACGAATAAAATTAAGCTGTTCACTCACATATCATTGCTTAACTATAGTTATTTTAAACTATTTATATATTTAATGTAAACGGCGATGTTTGAAAATAAATCAGAAATGTGAGGTTATGTTCATTCACTGCTGCTTGATCATATTATTTATTGCCAAATAAGATCGCAATATTGTAAAGATGCACCCAAGTGGAGAAATAATTAAACACATCAAACTATATATCATAATCAATATTACGGATTATTCATTTATTTTTTAGTAATCAACTCAGTAAAATCAAGGAATATTTTCATTATTTGCTATATTCAATGTATTTGTTGGAGAAAAATAATGCTTTGACCTGTCCAGAACATTAAAAAGGAGGAGATTTCTTTATCACAAAAGCTGGAGCTGATAAAGAGAAATCGATAAAGAGCGAGGTGAAACACGACTGTCATTGGTTGTAAAACAAAATTCATTGAAACGTGATTGGTCATTGACTAGCATTTGTGGCATAAGTTAAATAGTCTAGATAAATTCACTCACTTCGTGATTCGTGAATTTATCGATAATTTGGAAATCACTCCTGGAATTACTTATGACTTACACATAATGACAAGATGAAATGATTCGGTAAGTCGTGGAAAATTTAAGACGAGTCCAAAATTACAAATCGGTTATCTTATATATAAAAATTAATTTTTGTTTGTTTGTATGTTTGTTTGTTCGTACTTTATGCGCGGCCATACCGTTGATCAGATTGTGATGGGTTTTTTTGCAAAATGTTTAGGAGATTCACGGGATGAACATAGGCTATAAGAGAGTTGTGATACTCAACTCCTGCACCCTTAAAAATCGCCCTTTGTAGTGGAAAACGTGAAGAAAAGTAGCTCTTTGGACGCTTAAATGGCTTACGCTGCCTAAACCATAAGAAATACACAAAATTAATGTACACAGAATTGAATATCTCAAAATGCTCTACAAAAAAGTCCGCGACAGCATATGTTTATCTGTTATTCTTATATATAAAAATTAATGTTTGTTTGTTTGTTTGTTTATACTTTATACGTGGCCATACCGTTGATCCGATTGTGATGAGTTTTTTTGCAAAATGTTCAGGAGATTCCTGGGATGAACATATGCTATAAGAGAGTTGTGATACTCAACTCCTGCACCCTTAAAAATCACCCTTTGTAGTGGAAAACGTGAAAAAAGTAGCTCTTTGTACGCTTAAATGGCTTACGCTGCCTAAACCATAAGAAATACACGAAATAAATGTACACAGAATTGAATATCTCAAAACGCTCTACAAAAAAAGTCCGCGACAGCATATGTTTATCTCTTACTGGTAACTCACAAAAAACATTTTTGTCTTTCATTGATACCAAGAGTCCCTTATCTCTTACGGATAACTCACAATAACCATTTTTGTCTTTAATCGATACCAAGAGTCTCGCGCCGTAGCCGAGTGGTTAAGGAAAGAAGTCTTGGCGCTGAACTACGGGACTTACGCTGGTTCGAGACTCTACGGGGGAAGAAATTTTTCTCATGGAACGTCGGCCAGTATGGGACCGGTGCACAGTGGGTCAGAAATGAAATCTAGCTGAAAAAAAAAAAACTGTTTTTGACTCATTCTCATCAATTTTTATTTTTTTTTCACTCTAATATAATTGTTATATGACGGTTCTTAACTTATCTGCAAAGGAGGGTACAATTCTAATGTTCATAACTGTGTGACGTCATCATTCACACTTCTTGAGCTACAACAGAAGGCTGTAAGAGGTTTTCTTGCGAACTTATTTAATAATATCTAATTATGTCCTAATTTCTGAATTTTATGGTAAAAAAGTAACATTTTTATCGTCCGCCCATGACATGAAAATTGAACGTTCGGGCAGAACAACGTCTGCCGGGTGCGCTAGTATAGTATACAGTACATAGTTCGTCATGTTTTTCTTCCCCATTGTATTTATACTTAAGCTTACAAAATAACTTATTAGGAAATATATGGCGTCCTTGAACATGAAGTTTCAGACTGAGTTAAGAAAAAATCCGAAACCTGATTACATATCAACCGTTTTATGAGATCGCAGCTATTTAACTGCCGGTCTATTAATTTCATATAATACGTAAAGTAGCCGTAATGAAGGAATTGCAATAAACATTAAAATTATTTCTGGGGCAACTGCAGGACTGTAAATGTTTTGGAACTTTACTTTTTTATTCTAATGTTTTATTTAATAAAGTATTAACGGTTATGGTGATTAAATTAGTATATGTTAAATTCTAGGGCATTCGATAAGTAATGGCAACATTATTGTTAATCAGCGATCCTCGTGGTGACCGTTGTAATCTTGTAGTATGTTGTTGAGCAGTTTTTATTGTATAAATCTGTAATATTGGAAATCTTGAAATATCAATATTTTGTGAATACATTCACTGTTTCTCACATTATCAGCATTGCTTATATTGACTATTTAACCCATGCCCCAAATGGGAGTCAATGATCAATTACATTTCAATGATTTTTTATTTACAACCAATCACAGTCGTGTTTCGCCTAGAATTTACCAGCTAAAGTTTATCATAATAAAGAAATCACGTCCCTTTTAACATTCTGAATAGGTCATAGCATCATTTTGCAGTGACTGACTCGTTAATAAATACAGCTACAGATTGTATATATATAGTGCACGAATGTCAACACGTAGAGCATGCGGGAGTTAATATAAAAACATTTGTAGCAATTGATCATATCACAAAAAAAAAAAACATTGTTGGCACTTTCTTAAATGCATTTTTCCCCAGGTAATAACATTCCAGAAAAATGTAATTGTCATAGGACATCAGAAATGCATTAATATACAGTTTGATGTGTTTCATTTTTCTACACTAGAGTGCATTCTTACAATACTGTGTTCATTTGGCAATAAATAATATGATCTGGTTGCAGTGATGAACAAAAGAAGCAGATGAAGCGTACTAATCATTTCTCATTTGTTTTCAAATATCGCCGTTTACATTAAATATATAAATATTTCAAAGTAACTATATTTAAATAATGATTTGTGAGTAAACAGTTTAATTTTATTCGTTAAATAGTCCTAACAAATGCCACTCTTGATTTCCAAATTCTCTAGACAAATTCACTCCTCACTTCGTGAGTCGTGAATTTATCGATAATTTGGAAATCACTCCTGGCATTACTTATGATATATTTAATTTTCTTTGGAGATCTGCTCGTCTGGATATACCATTTGCATTTCTATATAGGTACAGTAAGTTGTAGTGAACTTAACTCTATAGGCAATGGACTTTTAATAGGTAACCTGAATATAGGTAGTGACAGACTATTTCATAATGGATCTCAGGATTCTAGCGAAGATGATTACAGGACTATAACAGGTGAAAAGAAACATGGACTTCTTGTCAGACTTTTTGGTGGAATGCACAAAAACCACGACTCCGGTTTTCAAATTTTTATTGTTACCGTAACGACTATAAAATAACTGAAAATCCACAGAAATTGTTATGAAACAATGGTAATGATTCAGACATTTGTATTTGCCTACAATGATTGAAAGTTCAACTTCCTACATTTCGGGATTGCCAACCTAAATAACTATACCGCAATAAAATAACTATACTGTAATATTACGTATTACAAACCCCGTGTGGGAAGTAAAACCACTGGCCCCTATGTGTACTACATACAATATATATACAAAAAAATAGTGTTAATATATATTATATGAAACAAATCACTGCATTTTAAATGAACTGAACTTTATTTGAAAAAATATAAAACAATAAATAGGTACTTGCCGCCATTATATCACTAATTGGTCTCGCAGCAACTAATAAACATTGGCTACACTGTTAACGTTAGTCAATTGTTCATAATCAACGCAAATATTTCAAAAAAATATATTATTTTACTAATACCGGTATTAAATAATATTTAATATATAATTTTATTATTTTGAAAACACCATCGCGCAAAAAATAATGTACAACGCAGGTTTGTGAAGTGTTTCACAGAATCTCGCTATCGCTTGGTTCTTAAAAAATTCTCAGTTCTGTAAAAACCAATTCCCAACCTTGCATCGTAAGATACTGTTATTTTTTAGTTTTTATGGTTGGTATGGAAATAGTAACAAATTAGAAACCCGGAGTCGTGGTTTAGACTTCGGTTGTGCAATCCACACGTCGTCACGGAGATCTTACGACAAATCGGATTAAATGTCATACGTAGAAGAAAGTCACATGGCTGCTTTTTCATGGGTGATTGACATACTTCAAGAAAGCCTAAAAAAATCCAGTAATAAAAAATCGAAATTGTATGGTTACATAGAAAGGGATGGCTTAAAATTTCACTATGTGACAATTTTAAAAATTCCCTAAATTATGTCAAATTCTACGTTGACAGTTTTGTTTTTAATTTACACACTGGAAACGTATCCGAAAATGACTACATTTTCTTACTGTTCAATTTAATAAATTATTCTTTCAGATATATATAGGCTATATATAACATGGAACATTTAACGAAACTAATTAAACCAAATGAACGTAATCTCTACTGAAAAGTAAATAATTTATGGTAATAACCTTAATTGAGTACAGTGAGCGTAAAACGATATCTTCCTGCAGAATTATAATAAAGTAAACCCAGTAACCGCGTAGTATTCATAGAAAGTCTCAAATAAAACTAAAAAAAAATAATTAATAATTAAAAAATTAAAGAAAAGTTTTAAATTGAATTTTTTTCCCATAAAACTATTATGTTTCTTGTGACCATTTCGTACATAATTTTATTTTTTATCCTCGTACACGTTTGTAGAAATTGTTACCCTTTTTCATTTCTATTTATCATGGGCTACATCACAGTATATTTTCGCATATTTTTGCACTTTCCTAAGATGAATACAAAACAAAACGCAAAAGATTTGTATTATTTTGGTACATGTCTATAATCAATATGCCTTACTATCTAATGGTTTATTTAATCTAATATTTAAAAATGAATGTTTGTTTGTTTGTTTGTTCGTACTTTTTTTTTATTATTTTATTACATTATAATTTCAACCCGTGTTTTACCATGGGCATATCACGGGATATTTACAGTTATTTACATACATTTACATTTTGTTTTGCTTTAGTTTGATTGTTCAAGAGTTTATTCTTGAAGTGAGCGGAAGATGTTGGTGATGGAGTTCGTCACTGTGACGGTGTTGATGTGGTGCTGTAGTATCTGAGGTAGAGTTTGGGTTGTTAGAACAGGAGGCCGGTCTCTGGAGTACAGTGAACATTCTGTCAGAAGATGTATTGCTGTCTGTGGTGGACTTTCGGGGCAGTTACATAGGGGAGATGGTGACTTTTTGACCCTGTGAAGATATGTACGGAAGCGTCCGTGGTTGGTTAGGAATTGTGTAAGGATGAAGTTTGGCCATAGGGATATAGAGAGCCGGTGGTGAATAGGGGGAATGAACTGTTTGGTGTGAAATGATACCTCGGAGTTGGTATATGTTGCATTCCATATGTTGATGTAATAGTTTAGCAGAAGTTGCTTGGCTCGAGAAATAGGGATGGAGTTATAGGTTACAGTATTTTTATAGCTGGCAGCTATTTTTGCTAGATAATCGGCTCGTTCGTTACCTCTGATTCCTGTTATGTCCTCTGACCCAGTTTAGTGAGACTTGAGTTGTCTTCTTCAGAGTGATAATTTTCTTTCTGGTGTTGACTGCTATTGGTTGTGTAGTTTCTTTTGTTAGAGATGGCCAGAAGTGCTGCTTGCGAGTCCACGTGTATTTGTTCGTACTTTATGCACGACCATACCGTTGATCCGATTGTGATGGTGCTTTTTGCAAAAATGTTCAGGAGATTCCCGGGATGAACATAGGCTATAAGAGAGTTGTGATACTCAACTCCTACACCCTTTAAAATCGCCCTTTGTAATGGAAAACGTGAAAAAAGTAGCTTTTTGGAAGCTTAAATCGCTTACGCTGCCTACACCATAACAAATACACAAAATTAACGTACACAGAATTGAATATCTCAGAAAGCTCTACAAAAATGTCCGGGACAGCATATGTTTATCTCTTACGGATAACTCACAATAACCATTTTTGTCTTTCATTGATGCCAAGAAGATCGAGGCAAGTACGTAGATTCCTCTGCAAGCATAGCAGAACATGGAGGGCATTCTTTTACGGATAACTCACAATAACGAATTTAGTCTTTTAGCTCATTTATGCCAAAAAGATCGAGATAAGTAAATTCCCGGGCAACACCGGGTAATCAGCACGGGGTATCTAAAAATATAAATTTATGATTATTTTTCCTTCCACTTATTCAACCAAACATAAAAACACATTAATTTTCATTTATTTAGGCGTAGCAGCGCACGCCGGGTATTAGTTAGTATGCAATAAATTTATAAATGGTTAATTATACTAAACTTTAAACTTACTTTATTTGTTTTTTTTTTCAAGCCGTATGTGCATCTCTGCCCCTCATTTTTGTAAATTCAGCCGCGGCTTATTTGATTTCACGGTGTGTGATCAGTCTCGTTACATTATCTTGGGTATGTTTATTTCTGCTACGAAACTTTTCAATCTCGAGTACATGGGCTCTTTTTGATTAAATGTCTCCAAGATTTGTTCAATTTTATACACAGCAAATGTTCAATTTAATAGTTTTATGTATTCAAATTATATTTATATACTGTATCCGAGCTAAATTCCAATCGTACTCTAAACAAACTTGCATAAGATATTACTTCACTGACTCCATCTATTGAGGGAACCGTGGTACTATTTTACCCGCCATGCTAGTGAATTATCTGTGTAAGTGTCAATGATAGAATTTTTTTTTCTTAGGCTACATGTATTTTACGGGAAATAACACTAATAATAATTAGTAACTCCCATTTCTAATTTACGACAAAAAATTATATATGGGCCTACCTAATCAGGCGTTTATGTTTTTCCATGATGTCAATAGATATCCTTTATTTGCAATTTCATTAGCTCTAAGAGCAGAACATATGCGCAATGCTGACTTACCTGTAAATTATGATGTTATTTTCAATACATCCTCAATGGCTAATTAATATATATTTTCACTAAACTGTTTGAAAACATTTAAAATAATTTCCTTCTCTCCGCTTTTCAAAGATTTTCCTTTTTGATGCTTCAGAAATGTATAGGAGAAGCAGCCATTTGAAACAATTGAAATGTGTAACAAACAATGAAATTATTAAATTTGAAGAGAAACATTTTCGCCTAGACCGGGACTCGAACCCGGGACCCTTGGCTTTCCGGGCCAAGTGCTCTACCAACTGAGCTACCAAGGCGAGTTACGATCTAGACGCAAATTTTTCTCTTATATACGTTGTAATTCCCTATCGCCAAATGCTTTTTGAAACCATTGTTTCTATCTTTGCAAATGGCGGCTTCTTAGTTAAGAAGACATTTATTGGGAATTTAACATTACTTTATAAAGCTAGTAAGGCTTCTAATGATTTTTTATTATTGATTTAACATTTCTCAATGAAAGATAAATTAAATTTGAAGAGAAAAATTTTCGCCTAGACCGGGACTCGAACCCGAAAATTTTTCTCTTCAAATTTAATTTATCTTTCATTGAGAAATGTTAAATCAACAATAAAAATGAAATTATTATTTATTTAATCTAATACAATTTTAGTAATACATTTAAAAATATCCCATATAACTTACTTAGACATGTGCTACACAACACATATTCTTATTGTATATATTTCGTACGTTAGAAAGCGAACTACATTTTCTTACACGCTTTAAGGTAACAGTTATTCGACCAGTGAAAAAGCAGTCCATACATCTGGTTTGTTGACGTTACAACTGGAATTTAGCTCAGACAAGGTATAGATGTCTCCAAATTCAATTTTTTATAAAGGATCCACCGCTATGGTCTTGAGGTAGCGTACTTCGTTGTCACGCAGCGGGCCCGAGTTCAATCCTCGGTCGAAACAAGTTACCTGGGTGAGGTAGGCCTATTTTCGGTTTTTTTCCTCACCTGTCAGATATGTCAAGAAACTTTAAAGGCTCAAACAGTCCCCTAACATCATCTGGCCATCATTATCTTATTTATCTCATAAGTTTAGGATTAAGGGGACCGAATGGTGAAAATGTTGAAAAAAATGGTAAAAAAAATATGTTTTTGTTTATTTGCTTTTAATATCTCTGATTCTTTAGAATCATTTTCATGTAAACATTTTTATTGTAGGAGCAAAATTGACCTCGTGAAGTAAGAGTTTAAATACCCTTGGACGTATGGTCAGCATTAGTAGTTAAAATTTAATATGCGTTTTTTTCCGGTTTCCATTTTTTTTTTCCGGTTTCCATTTTTTTTTTACATTTTCCAAAACTTAAAATGCTCCTTACGATACAATTGTTTTATCAAAATTTTATGGTTAGACTCTCGAATTAATGCTAATTCAAAGTTGCTACGCAGTTACTAGTCTAAGACACATGTGTTCTTTTAAATTAAGATGAAAAAAAAAAATAATAAAAGTGATCAAAATATTTTTTTTTCAAAAAATGAAAAATAAGCAGTGACCTCCATTTATGAATATTTTTTGCATAGTAAATGTATTTAGTAGAATCATGAAGACTCTGAATCTCAAATTTCAACAGAGAATATTTAAAAATGCATCGTAAGGAGAATTTTTAGGAAATATTAAAAAATAGTTTAAAAAATCATAATTCTGAAATTATTCTACTTATAAACACCAAAACTTCACAGAAATGCTTATATAAGCACATAATGAATGTGATAAAAATTTCAAAACAATCAGATGAAAACTAAAATAAATTTTAAAATTCACTATTCGGTCCCCTTAAGGCATCACTGCCATCATCATGAATCATATGTATCATTGGGGCAGTGCAACTCCGCCTTCCAGACGCCCCAACCTCAGAAGTGAGTTACAATAACGCCGATGCCAGGAGAGAATACCAGAAATGTCGTAATGATAACCTTGTGGCATTGAATATATAAATTCATAAAGGTTAAGAATGCTGAATCCTACAAAATTAATCCAATCATTTTATTAATGACAATTTTTAAAATACATAATTCTTAGAAATATAAGTTCACATTTTACTTCTGTTCAGGAGATACGTCACATTCAGGCAATATTTTCAGCGCCTATGCCAGACATTCGGATGAATGGTAGTACATGGTAAAGAAGAGATCTTGTATTTGTTTGTGGTGTCAATTTTCTTGTTTTCAACAAATGTATAATTAGAGCTCTTAAAAACATACCTTTTGTTTTGTACCTCCAATATGGAAATCCACTATTTATCAAGTACATTATTTTCGAAGATCCATTATTGAATAAATTTAGAAGATTCCATTCTGCTTCTTCTCCTAGCTTATCTCTGTCCACTGCCCGGATGATTGCTGAAGAAATTAAATCTATTTGCCTCTAATTTAGTGATAGGCATTTTCTTAACTTCACGCATTTCCTCGTCAATGTTAGAACGACATTTTATATTAATTTTAGGAATCAAATGCCTAATTGCTTCAGCAAGAATATTGTTACTTTTCACTTCAAAAGAATCAAGACTTTCCTGAAGAAACATTCCCACAATATTTTCCAATGGGAGAGATTTGGAATGTTTGAATTTATTCAGGAAACGAATCAAATTTTCTTTTCGGGAGAACCATTTTTGAAGAATGATATATAATTTTTTATCTTCATCATTCTCGAGAATAAAAGAAGATTTCAAAATGTCAATAGATTTTTCAGAGCTCTCATTTGAACCCCATTCATCAAGTTGACACTTGCAAAGGTATAAATAGAATTTCAACCACCTAACCTGTTTCAAAGGTAAAACATTTGCATAGATGATTTCCGTAATGATATATTTCAGATAATCGTCGAGTGAACGGAATGACCAATATCTGAAGGTAGCGTTTGTTTATTATATTGACAACAACAGGTAGTCTAAAAATAAATAGAATATGATCAAATAGATGCACATTGGAGAATGACTACAGTGTGGAATCAAACAAGCTGGATCGAATTTGATTTGAAATCCACTAATAAAAGTTACAATTTTGAGATAAGCTATGTATGATTTTATAACATATCATCTTCACATTCAAAGACGAATTTTTCTTCGATCTTTTCAAAAATAAATAAAATAAAAGAAGATTTACTACTAAAATTGAATACATATTCTTTTAAATGTTGCATGTATTGAAATATATCAGGTCTGAACAAAATTATTCTGAGTTTTTCGATAATATTACAGTTATCGTATTCTTTACAAGAAGGTAATATCCAATGAGGAGATATTATATTTTCCTCTATACAATCCATGATATTATTTTCAATTGGAGGGTATTTAAATATTATATAAATAGAATAAATACTATTGTTTATATGACAATGTGGTGTTGAAACGGTAGGAGTAAGAGTCGTAAAAGGGGTTTCTGTTGGAATTGTATAAACTGAAGTTTTATGTGTTGGAATTTTTGGAACTGACGTTTCGGTTGTCGGAGTCGTAGGGGCCCGAAGTTTCAGCAGTCGGAGTCGTAGGAAAAGACGTTTCAGTAGTCGGAGTTGTAGGAACGGAAGTTTCAGATGTCGGAGTTGTAAGAATCGGAGTTTCAGTTGTCGGGAATGTAGGAACCGAAGATTCAGTCGTCGAAGATGTAGGAACCGAAGTTTCAGTCGTCGGAGATGTAGGAACCGAAGATTCAGTCGTCGGAGATGTAGGAACCGAAGTTTCAGTCGTCGGAGATGTAGGAACCGACGTTTCAGTTGTCGGAGTTGTATGAACCGACGTTTCAGTTGTCGGAGTTGTAGTAACCGAAGTTTCAGTTGTTGGAGTTGTAGGAACCGATGTTTCAGTTGTCAGAATTGTAGGAACCGAAGTTTCAGTTGTCGAAGATGTAGGAACCGAAGTTTCAGTTGTCGGAGATGTAGGAACCGAAGTTTCAGTAGTCGGAGTTGTAGGAACCGAAGTTTCAGTTGTTGGAGTTGTAGGAATCGAAGTTTTAGTTGTCGGAGATGTAGGAACCGAAGTTTCAGTTGTCGGAGATGTAGGAAGGGAAGTTTTAGTTGTCAGAGTTGTAGGAACCGACGTTTCAGTTGTTGGAGTTGTAGGAACCGACGTTTCAGTTGTTGGAGTTGTAGGAACCGATGTTTCAGTTGTCAGAATTGTAGGAACCGAAGTTTCAGTTGTTGGAGATGTAGGAACTGAAGTTTCAGTTGTCGGAGATGTAGGAACCGAAGTTTCAGTTGTCGGAGTTGTAGGAACCGAAGTTTCAGTTGTCAGAGTTGTAGGAACCGAAGTTTCAGTTGTCGGAGTTATAGAAACCGAAGTTTCAGTTGTCGGAGTTGTAGGAACCGAAGTTTCAGTTATTGGAGTTGTAGGAACCGACGTTTCAGTTGTCGGAGTTGTAGGAACCGAAGTTTCAGTTGTCGGAGATGTAGGAACCTTAGTTTTAGTTGTCGGAGATGTAGGAATCGAAGTTTTAGTTGTCTGAGTTTTAGGAACCGAAGTTTCAGTTGTTGGAATTGTAGGAACCGAAGTTTCAATTGTCGGAGTTGTAGGAACCGAAGTTTCAGAAGTCGGAGTTGTAGGAATCGAAGTTTCAGATGTCAGAGTTGTAGAAACCAAAGTTTCAGTAGTTTGAGTTGTGGGTATCGAAGTTTGATGTGTTTGGAGTTGAAGGAAGTGGAGATGAGGTTTCACTACTTGTAATTTTAGTTGTCCCTGTACTAGTGAAGAGTGGGTGTCGTCTGATTGGTTATAAATAAAGTCGTTGATGTGGTATAAGGCTTTGTGAATTTTGAAAAAGGTGTAGTCATGCTTGTAGTTTTTGTTGGCATTGGAAATGTTATCACTGGGATTATGATGACTATTATCTCTCTAAAGTACTGCGGCACTGTTTCCACTTGCAATAACAGTTCAAGTAGAGTTACAATAAACTCATAGCAGTCATATGCAGCTACCATTTTCAATTGCATAATTATTATTGCCCAAACCTGATCACTGATACAGAATAACAGTACAGCTAAATTTCGAATTTGTAGAGCTAATGTAACTTCACTAACTGGGAGATGTGATAACACCAGGTAAATGTAGTATTTAATTCTTTGTATATCAGTTGTTTCTCTAATTCTGAGAACCAGTTCCCAGAGCCTACTATTAACAAAATAATCTATGTTTCCAGCATCGTATGGTGGCTGTACCATTATTTCCTCTGTAATCCAAGGTCTGTGGATACCTGCTGTAATTTTTGGAATTTTAACAGCGAATATTTCTTCAGCTGCGACGTCTTGCAAAAATGCAATGAAGACTACCAACTCCTTTTGAAATTCAGGTGACATGACTCCAATAAGTTTCTTAAGACTGTATATTAGCTGGTGTCTTAAGTCGTAATTCCAAATTTTTAATATATACGGAAGAATAACTTCTACATTTATTTGTCGTAAAGAAAGCCAAACATGACATTTCTTAACAATCATCTTAATATTTAAGTTATGGACAACAGGGTTGGTATGCAGAAGATAGCTGAATATGTTTACAAAATTACTTTGAATTATATTCAGTATTGTGAGCCTGTAAACAGAAACAAGGTACTGATTTTCTATTATAATATTGGGTAATGTTGGCCTTTCGATTGGAAATATTACATCTTTAGTTAAACCATTTACTTCAGGAAGAGGGACTAAAGCACTGCCGGTGAATCCTGGTATCTTTCCTTCTTGTAATGGAACAGTTCCCCATGAATTCTTCATCGTACCATCGACATCTATATTTTCTTTACTTATGGTTATACCAGATGTTATTCTTTTGTCACTTTTTCCTATGACAACGATTCTGCTTTCAGTCCGAGTACCGATGTTGTGTCCAAAATTGATCACTGGACCTCCAACTTTAATTGGGCCACTTTGTACTGGCTCACTGATTTTAATTTGGGTACCTTCGTACTCAATAATTTCTTCACCACTTTCCAGCAAGAATATTCTATTTTCGGGCTTGAAATCATTTTCGAAATTGATGAGACTTCTACCAAATACTTCCACAGAATTACTGTCGTACTCCAAAATGCTGACGTTACCATCTATGTTTCCAGTTATAAGAGGTGATAGATTTGGAGTTTCTCTACTGATAATTGATCCATCCTATAGAAATAAAAATAAAATATTAATTTGAGAATGCGATTCAATATGTGATATTTTGAGGACGTGGCTGAATTCATACCTAGGAACAATAATCACAAATAGGAATGAGATGCACAAAGAAATTAAACATAAGCTCAATTCTACAAATGCGTGCTATTATGCATTACAGAGAATCTTGACGTCCCAACTCCTTTTAAAAAACGTTAAACTGAAAATATATACAACTATTATTCTACCAGTTATATCATATGGATGCCAAACATGGACTCCTACTTTAAGGAAGGAAAGGAGATTACGGGTATTTGAGAATATAGTTTTTAGGAAAATGTTTGGACCAAAGAGAGATGGACAGACAGCTGAATGGAGAAGACTACATGACAGTGAATTACATGGTCTTCATAGGAAGCCAGATATAATAAGAACAGATAAGTCTCGTAGACTTCGATGGGCAGGACATGTGGCACGAATGGGGAATGAAATACGTGCATGGAAACTTCTTGTAAGAAAACCAGAGGGAAAACGCCCAGTTGGTAGACCAAGAATGAGGTGGAGAATAACATTAACTATGATTGAGGGAAGTAGATTATACAGCGAATGATTGGAAAACAATAGTTCAGAATAGGGATGTCCGCGTGGCCATGAACCTACGGGTTCGAGAGTGCCAGTGAGTTAGTTAGATCCAATATGTGATAACTAGACCTCGGATTTTAGGTAAGAACCTATTTTGTTCCTGAAGAGGTAACTTAAAATGAAATTGTATTTACACGTTCCACATATTTATATGATAAAAATGGTGGTCCTATAGTGCCTAAAATGCCTAAATTAACATTGGAACCTATTTTTGCCTAACTCCTAAAACTCCTATATTTTATCACTAAATCAAATACAAATGTTTATTTAATTCCGAGAAACTTAAATATTTACATATTCGTTTTCATTATCTTGAACAATACGTTCTGAAATGTTTTTCAAACAAAATCTGACTTTTAAGCGAGAAGCTGTAAAACAATTAATATGTCCCGGAAGATCTTTCAGAAAACCACATGAACGGGACGCTATTTCTTTACCGGATTCTCTGAAAACATCCCCATCGTGTATGTATCACTAGGCGGTGCGCTCTCCATTGACCGGTTGGTAACAAAACTCATTTCATTCTGCAAGAACATTGCATCACGCCGAAAAGTTCCAGCTTCCAAGTCGTCTTTAATTAAACAATGGATACACGAGTTTCCCCATTTCACATCACATGGAAAAATTATATTCTGTGACGTTTGCAACAAACAGGCGAGTTAATTTCGTTTCACTTTTCCCTCTAAAGTATGAATACGTACTTAGCTCCGCAGCCCTACTATGTCTCTGTGTTCACAATTTTAAATACACAAACCAAGAATAAAAGTAATTTTTTTAATAATTATTCTATAATACAGGCCTACTATATTTAATATTAATATAATTTAATAAATATTAACCTTTATCAGTTAATCAAAATAATAATAATTAATAGGGCCTAATATATTATTAAATGATAAATGCATACTAAAATTAGTAAACATAAATCTGCCTAAAATATATTTTAGAACATAATTTCCATGCGATTACAACTTATTTAGGCACCTAAAGTAAGTTTTTTGGAATATTAAAATCCTAGGTTTAGTGATAACATATGAAGGAAAATAAACAACAGGCCATGTAAGGTTGTAAATGTCATTTTTGAGCGATAGTGCGTTTTGTCGTACTCACAGCAATGGCGACCATGATTTAAAGTTCAACTTCCTACATTTCGGGGTTGCCAACCTAAGTAACTATACTGTAATATTACATTTACACCCACGTGCGAGAAGTAAAACCACTGCCGTACAATGTATATACAAAAAATATCCAAAAGGTAGTGTTAATATACATTATACGAAACAAATCATTATTTTAAATGAACGGAACTTTATTTGAAAAAATATAAAACAATAAATACGTACTTGCGGCCATTTTATCAATATTAATGGTCTCACGGCCTCCTGTACTTTCAACTAATAAACATTGCCCAAACTGTTAACGTTACTCAATTGTTTATAATGAACACACATATTTCCAACAAAGATATTATTTTACTACAATTTATTGTTTTCAAAACACCATCGCGCAAAAAATAGTGTACAACGCGCGTTTGTGAAATGTTTTACAGAATTTCGGAAATTCAAAACCTCGAAATAGCTCTCGGGCTTTAAACATTTTCCTCGATTCTGTAAATACCACTTTTTAACCTTGCATCGTAATATACTATTTTTACCAAACTTCTTATTAGTTGTGTAAGGGGAGAGAGAAATGAGATTACGTGACGGTTAAAGGAATGGTGTCTACACATTTTGAAATAAAAAATTGAATGAATATGGCATTAGATTATGACGTATGATTGATAATGATTCAGAGACTGAAAACAAAATTTAACATAATGGCTTTAATCGATTCATTTGGTGTTTATTTGAAGAAAATCCATTATGTATTCAATAAATAAAACTATCGAAATTTTATATGATTTCCATAAAAAACTTATTTTATTTAACATCATAACAGCTGTTTCAATACGGTATACTGTATCTTTATCAGGTTAATTTCATAAATATACATAAATATTCAAATGAGTATACACATATAATATGCTATATAATATTTTGGGATGTAGGCACTTGGAAATCTGTTTAATAGTCCATGTATCACTTTGGGAAGTAGGTAAGAAACTTTAATTTTCATGTGAAATGTCAAAGTTTACATGGAATTCACCTGAACAATCTTCAGTTATACGAAACCTGAAATGTAATTCCCAATACTTTACATTGGTTATGAATTTATAGAATATTGTAACCCTTTAAAGAAAAAAAAACATATGGAGAATGGAAGTAGAAAAATGCAATTTCACATGCGATATTAAAACAGGGCCAATAATTCACATTAATAAAATTCTAACAAATCTGCAACAAATCTTGGGCTATATGCAGGAGCCCTATGTCTAATCTTTTAAATCCTGAAAAATGGAACCATCAAAGGCACTTAGTTCATTGCACATAATATGTTGTCAAAATCTGAAATCACATTTCATGATCTGGATTATTTATTATTCATAGAATCTCAATTGTTTTATAAATTACTAGCAGAACCTTGAGCAATCTACTATAAAATTATGTTCTTGTCGTTATAATTCCTGACCTACGGGATAGAACTGATATGGGAGAAACTATCGACCAGCGATTTGGAGAGGTTAGAAAAAGTGAAAGTAAGATACATCAAAAAGGCATTAGGTACAAGTAAATACACACCAAATAGAATGGACTATATACTAGCCAGAGAAATCTACTTCCTAGAGGACCTGAGACAAAGGATATTACTGCCAGCAACGGAGCCATATAATAAAGTCACCGAAATAAAAAGAAACAGTCTTTTCTTTCTTTTTAATCAGAGGTGACTAGCACCATCCCACTTACTGCGTATTGTTACCCAATGGGCGACTTATGCAGCTAAATTTCTTTATGGCTCTCAATATGGGGTTCATGACTTATGTTAAACCTAACCATAGTAGGAAGATGTTTTCTCTCTAGAATACCATGTGGATAATGTAAGGTTCCTCAATATTTAACCTATGGAACATAGGTTAAATATTTTGTGCATGAAGAGGAATTTCTCCATAGTAGATAAACTAGCCACAAGGGCTGAATATCTTGGAGAAACTCCTCCACATGTGTACTTAATTATTGTATTGCCGGTATAGTGCGATCTTGAACATTGTTGTTCACATTTGTTTGTGAAGAAGTACCAGGTTTGGTTGCTTAGGAAAAGGTAACATGAGGATTGACTTTCACCGAAGTGAAAGTAAAGAAACAGAAGGAAAAAGAGATCGACGAAGAGTTCTACGCCTCAGACGCCATGGTGAACAAGGAGTGGACCGGAAGCAAGCAACCACAAAGGCACGCAATCATAGGCCTAGCAATACATGGATATCATCATAAAATGTACAAAAATACGAAATTCCACCAACCGAGTGATTCGCGTGAATGCAAGATATGTGAACAAAAATGCGAGCGATACCATTACAAACAATGCAGAAGATGAACGGGATCGTTGAACTAACTGATAAAAGACAAATCATAAACCTAAAACTTAATGCTATTTCGAGTGCCACTTACCTACTTGAACAATGGAACATTCAAAATCATTTAGTTCACTCATTGTACACATTATGTTGCCTAACCTAGAATCACTTTACATCATTGGGACTAAATACCTATTCTAAGAATCTCAATCGTTTTATATATTATCAACCCTTAACAATATAGAGTCCACCGCTGTGGTCTCGAGGTAGCGTGCTGCCTTGTCACGCAGCGGGCCCGGGTTCGATCCCCGGTCGGGGCAGTTTTTCTGGGTGAGGTTTTTATCGGGGTTTTTCCTGACCTGTAAGAAAAATGTCAGGAAAACTTTAAGGCCCAAATGGTCCCCGAAATCATATGGCCATCATCTTCATCATCATCATCCTTACCATTATAATTATCATCATCATCATCCTTCACCGGTGTGGAAAGAAACGGGAAGCTATCACACCTACACAATTCCCTAGTAAAGCTGCAAGCATAGCATGAAAATGCTATGATTGCAGTGAAGGACCTGCCTTCGGGCAGAATTACTATGGATGGATGGAATTATATAGAAACAAATAATACGGACTTTATTACAGCGTTCGATCATGAAGATTTATTTAAATCTTTATTTTCATTGACTTTTTGAGGCAAATACAGTGCTTAATTTAGTTTAACACAGACGACAAAAATCTAACATTTATTATAGACCAACAAATTAACTAACTCACTGGCACTATCGAACCAATAAGTAGATGACCTTGCTGACATAATCTATCCTGAGCTAATGTTTTCTAATCATCCCCTGTATAATCTACTTCCCTCAAATCATGGTTAATGTTATTCTCCCACCTCATTTTTTGTCTGTCAACTGAGCGTTTTCCCTCTGGTTTCACTAAAAGAAGTTTCCATGCACCTCTTTCATTCCTCGTTCGTGCCACATGTCCTGCCCATTGCAGTCGACGAGACTTAACTGTTATTATATCTGATTTCCTATTAAGACACGTAGCTCACTATTATATGACCTTCTCCATTCACCTGCCTGTTCATCTAGCTTTGTTCTAAAATTTTTCCTAAGAACTTTACTCTCAAATACTCATAATCTTTTCTCCTCCCTTAAAGTAAGAGTCCATGTTTCGCACCATATAATATAACTGGGATGTTAACGGTTTTATATATTTTCAGTTTAACTTTTTTGGAAGGTGTTGAGATGACAAGAGTTTCTGTAATACATAATAGCATGAATTTACAGATTTGAGCCTGTGTTTAATTCCTTTTTGCATCTCATTCCTATTATTGTTCCTAGGTATTTGAAATCAGCAAGTTATTTAAAATGTCCCTCACTCTCAAATTAATGATCACAATTCATACAACTCAAAGTCACTTCTCTCTATAAATAAATCGGAAATTACTAGCAACAGAAAGGAGTCCAATTAAGTGACTAGTAAAACAAAATAATTCATAATTTAAAATTAACTGATTGATTGGTTAATTGCAATTAAAGTACACTAATATATAAACTGTGAAGTTTTGAGTCTGTTTCATTGCTACAAGTCATTTTGCCTTTTTATCTCAGCAATTTTTAACATATGTTTAAAAGTTTGTGACTTAATACATTTGCATAGAAATTTTCTGATATGCAATAACCTAATCATACCTCTTTGACTGGTGTTTTTTCAGTTATCTTACTGGCCGAATATTCTTTGCAAAAACAGGTTGTAACAAGGAAAACGCAACAGAAGAATATTGAAAAATTCATCTCGGCGATGGACTGTGCCTAGTCCTTAGTCGTAAGAACTCAAAGCTTAAAAACTTCTTATGTATTTTAACCATTATCAATTGTAATTTTATATTTTAATCTATGCTATTTTCTGATAAAAAAAACTTGACGTGAATAACAAAATATACTATCACTATAATTAAATTTTATATTATACTTATGTGAAATCTGAGAAACATGCTTTTCGAGATTGATTAATCTTAATAACGGATATAATTACTTTATTTTATGATAAGTGAATGAATAGACCCATTGAAGGCATGTGTACTAATGTAGGTGTAATTATTAATAACTTCCATTCAAATACCAATTCGAACCAAAAAAACCCAATCTAATTATTGAATAAAATTATATGAGGCTTCTCTATATAAATAATGGTATACTATTTTTCAAAATTTCAAGTTGATGATACTTATTTTCATGGAGCCGACGAGAAATGTGTATACATTCAAGTAGTTTCAGAAAAATACCACAGATGGCGGAGTAAAACTATTTTCAAATTAGGTATGAGACATATTTCATATACCAGTACATAATATTTTCTGCTATAAGATAGCTGCCGGAAGAAATGTGTAATTTTCAGATGTGGTGATAAATAACGCCTAAATACAATGTTACTATAAATTATCTTTCTGATTAAAAACTTGAATAACTATCGATAGGAAACATTTAGAGACATGATATTGGTAACAATGGAAAGACAAGCTCATAGATTTTGTTATGTCGGTTAATCTGTCGCATATTATTAAGTTTATTGCTAGGAGACGATATAACAGAAAAATGGTTGCAAACGAAGACAGGAGGGCAATTTTGTGTGATAGATTTTCACGTATCCCATTGTGTGGTCACTGCTACAACGTAATTTTAGAAGAAACATTTGAGCTACAAGAGGAGATGATTTATACCCAGTTAGAGAGGGGGGGGCCCAGTATCAGTAAGTAAGGTTACGCTGATTTCTAAACGATTGGATGTATCTGTAAGCGGAAGTCAACTGGTCGTCCATCAGTGAGACAAATGAGCGTATGAGGGAGAGTTTCAAATGAAGTCCACAGAAATCCACTGTAAAAACCAGTAGAGAATTAAACAATCATCAATAAACTGTGTGGAAATTTTTACGGAAGCGTTTGAGGTTCCATCCATACCGTCTGCAATTGTTGCAGGTTCTGAAACCAGACGACAAAGCAAAGGGACAGTCTTTCTGTGAGGAGATGCAACTCAGAATGGAAACTGAAGGTTTCATCAAATTAACGGTGTTTAGTGACGATTCCACTTTTCATGTCAGGAAAATTGCACAAACACAACGTCAGGATATGGGCTTTGGAAAATCCTAACAGTTATGTGGAAAATGTACGTGACTCCCCCAAAATGAATGTGTTTTGTGCTATAAACCCCGAAAAGGTGGATGGCCCTTTCTTTTTCGTCGACGCAGGTAATTCGTACCTAGACATGATACATTTATGGCTTGTACCATAACTTGATCAGGACATCGAATGTATAATTTTTTCAGCAGGATGGGGCACCACCCCATTACCACTTAGATTACAGAAACGAATTGAATATACGGCTTCCAAGGAGACTGATTGAACGTGCTGTCTGTGAAGATTTTGAATGTTTGCATTTGCTTCCATGTTCCCCGACCACATCCTTGTGATTTTTTTTTCTCTCTGTCAGGTTTAATATAACAGCAAGTGTTTCAGCCATCATTGCCACCTGCCATTGAGGATCTTTGTATCCGCATCACTGAGGTCATTGCACTGGAGGATGGTCAAACAAGTGAATGACAGGAGATTGATTACAGACTTGCAAGTGTGCCGTGTGACACAAAGAGTTAACACACATAACATGTGATTGATTTACTTACGGTCATGAACCAAATATTTCCCTTTCTGTTTAATTTTTTTCCAGAGATAAAACTGTCGGAGTTTCTCTTTCTGTTGATACCAATTTCATATTTTTCATGTTTTCCAATTTTTACTTATTTAAGAGTAGCACATGTGATTTAACCGAATGGATAACAAAAATATATGAATTTCTCTTCCCATTGATACCAATTGTTTGTTTCTAAGTGTCTCCTATCGGTAATTATTCAAGTTTTTAATCGGAAAGATAATTTATAGTTACACTGTATCAGATAACAAAACCGAAGTAAGAAATAAACTTAACTTCTTACATTTTCTAAGCATGTAAACTATGGCATCTGTTGTAGATACCACTTTCTACAACAAAACACAAAGCACTTCTATTCTATAATGACGTAACAGTGCAATGTTAGACCTTAGCCTCTCCTTTGTTAGGAGTTGGTAGACCAAGTTAATTTAGTTACGCTTATTTCCCTATTGGTTCAATAAGAACATATTTCAGAAATAAGACCACAAGGGAAACTCAATTAAAATTTTACAAAACAGTGGCCGTTCCAACGTTAACATACGGGTCTGAGACTTGCCCTTTAACGATCTCTGATAAAAATAAAATTGAGACAATAGAAATGAGATTTCTCTGATCAGTTGCAGGTGTATCTCTAAGGGATAAGAAGAGAAGTCAAGATATCAGAGATGAATTACAAATATATAATATAAACGAGAGAATACACACAAATAAACGTAATTGGTTTCAACATATACAAACAATGCCAAATAATCGTTTATCAAAACAGCTGCTTCATTATAGGCCTCTAGGCCGAAGAAATGTAGGAAGACCAAAACGTCGTTGGAAATACGCGTCATCATTGAATTATTGTTAATAATATAATAGTCATACCTATAAATATTAATTCTTGATTATAGAATTACCTGCAGCATATAGTGCACTGGGGAGCGGAACGGGCCAACAGGCCCATACCTTGAAGATGATGATGATGATTCTTTCCCTACACGTGCCATGAATGGTATGCGGCCAACACACCGAACCAATGAGACATCTAGTAGGTAATTGAAATATTGCTAAAATGCTGTAGGTCGATAAATTTTGCATAGAAGCCTGAATATTCAAGTTTAAACCTGAAAATCTTCAGACTCGCGACACACGGCTTTAAGTCCCTCCCGGAGACTTGGTCCTTGGATTTTTCCATTCTAAAAAATCCATCGACACTTCTTCACCGCGGTCGACACGAAGCACTTGCCTTGATAAAATAGTAATTATTTTAAAATTGGCACCCCGTAGCGTAGTGGTTAATGCACTATGCTACAAGCCGTAAGGTCGAGGGTTCGAGTCCCGGTGGGGTCAAAAATTGTAAACTGACCCAAAACATCTGGTGGCACTATGGCTCTGGGGTCGACTCCGCCTCTAATGTAAATGAGTAACAGACGCTTGTACTGGGGTAAAGGCGGCCGTCACGCAGGGCTGACAACCCGACTGACATCAAGTGCCGTTTGCCCAGAAAAAAAAGTGAGCCTTAACCTCCGACTACCACAAGGGCCTCCTGAGGCCTGTAGTGTGATTACTTTACCTTTATATTGTTGTTACATTACTGTCGACAATTTAAATAGTGTTCCATCGTTGGAGGATCCTACGTAGAAGTACTCGCCACTGCATATGCCCACCGTTGTGGAGCGAGGAACATCTGGAAGAAACATCAGTCATGGACACGGCCACATAGTCCGGAATCTCTTAATATAAGTACATAACTGTCATTTTCTACCCTTGAGAGTTAGACAACATAATGTTAACATGACTTGATTTAGAATACGGTAATCTATTGGTACTATTTCTTACTCGCTTTCACATACTCCTTATGAAAAAGAGAATGAGTTTCTTAAAATATTTAGTACAATTTCACCTCTTGCATTGTCTCACACAATATTTATTAGAGAAAAATTGAAACAAATTCTCCTTTGCTCAACTATTTATAGCATTCAGTAATAGGCTTTTCTATGACCTTAGTACACTGGTACAATTTATTCGAATCCCAGCATACTGTACAGTTTGAAATTTAAACATGAAAAGGCTGTTTTATTGCAGTTTTCTGGCTGAATTTATTTCTTGAAGTTACTTTTTATCAACTTTATTCTTGGAAGCTTTATTGGCCAATTTTTTTTGACATATGGTATCTATAAATTAGGAAGGAAAAAAAGTCTCATATGTAGGAAATATATTTTGATCTTTTGTAACTCCCAAGCTCGCCAAGAAACATTGTATAACTTGGAGATAATAATTGAATTCAGCCTACTACGATTGTAGTTCAATATTCTGTCAGTTGTCCAAAGGTTTAAAGGGTTGAATTTGTTTTTTAATATTATCTACAAGTTTCCTTAATCCTTTTTTGCGCGATAGTGCGTTTTGTCGTACTTACCAGAAATGGCGACCATTATTGAAAGTTCAACTTCCTACATTTTCGGGATTGCCAACCTAAATAACTTCTTCTTCTTCTTCCTTCCAAGTATTAGGCCAAGGCCTGTTACGATCCTATAGAAAATTTTCCCTCCAGCGTTTCATAGGACGGCCCAGTGATCTTCGTCCTCTTGGTATATAATTATAAACAGCTTTGGGGATCCGATTTGAACTCATTCTTTCAAGATGGTGTTTCCAATTTAGTTGGTACTGTTTAATAAATAACTATACTGTAATATTACATTTACACACCCACGTACAGTAAGTAAAACCACTGTCTCTATGTATACTGCGTACAATGTATATACAGAAAATATCCAAAATAAAGTGTTAATATACATTATACGAAACAAATAATTGTATTTTAAATGAATTGAACTTCATTTGAAACAATATAAAACAATAAATACGTACTTGCGGCCATGTTATTCAATAATTGTTCTCAAGGCCTCCTGTTGTTTCAACTAATAAACATTGCCCACACTGTTAACGTTAGTCAGTTGTTTATAATGAATGCAAATATTCCCAACAAAGATGCTATTATTTTACTATTATTTATTATTTTTAAAACACCATCGCGCAAAAAATAATGTACAACGCACGTTAGTGAAGTGATTTACAGAATCTCGGAAATTAAAAATCTCGCTATCGGTTCATTTTTAAACATTTTTCCTCGATTCTGTAAAAACCACTTCCCAACCTTGCATCGTAATATACTTTTTCATACTTACTTACTTACTCACTAGCACTATCGAACCCGTAAGTTCATGGCCGTGCGGACATAAGCTCTTAATACATCCCTATCCTGAGCTAATGCTTTCCAATCATTCCCTGTATAATCTACTTCCCTCAAATCATAGTTAATGTTGTTCTCCCATCTCATTCTTGGTCTACCAACTGGGCGTTTTCCTTCTGGCTTTCCTACAAGAAGTTTCCATGCACGTCTTTCATTCCCCATACGCGCAACATGTCCTGCCCATCGCAGTCTACGAGACTTAACTGTTCTTATTATATCTGGCTTCCTATAAAGAGCATGTATTTCATTGTTATGTAGTCTTCTCCATTCACCTGTCTGTTCATCTCTCTTTGGTCCAAAAATTTTCCTAAGAACTTTATTCTCAAATACTCGTAATCTCCTTTCCTCCCTTAAAGTAAGAGTTCATGTTTCGCACCCATATAATATAACTGGTAGAAAAATAGTTTTATATATTTTCAGTTTAACGTTTTTTGAAAGGAGTTGGGACATCAAAAGTCTCTGCAATGCATAATAGCATGCATTTCCAGAATTGAGCCTATGTTTAATTTCTTTGTGCATCTCATTCCTATTTGTGATTATTGTTCCTAGGTATTTGAATTCACCCACTTCCTCAAAATTTCCCTCATTTGTCATTAGCTGTCCGTATCCATTATATACTGCATTTCTACGTGTGACCGTATATTTAGTTTTACTGATATTTACTTCCAGTCCTAATTTCTTAGTGTTACTCAATAGTGTGTGCGTGTTGACCTTTAGTATCTCCTCGCTATCGGCCAGTAGTACTACATCATCAGCATAAACTAACAGCTTATTAATACCATTCAGTTGTAAGCCTTCCTCATTCTCTAAAGATTTAATGGCATGCTCTAGTACAAAATTAAATAGTAGAGGAGATAGTGCATCTCCTTGCTTCAACCCATTCTGGATTTCAAAAGTGTCTGAAAACTGTTTGCCTACACGCACCCTACTCTTTGAGCCGTTTAGACACATTCGTATAAGTCTAACTAACTTTTTAGGCATTCCAAACTCCAGCAGGATACTATATAACTTCTCCCTCTTAATTGAATCATATGCTTTTTTGAAGTCTACATACAGTTGATGTACAGTACCATTATATTCCCATTTCTTTTCTAAAATCTGTCTTATACTAAAAATCTGATCTGTTGTAGACCTGTTTCTTCTAAATGCACATTGATGATCTCCTAGAATGTCGTCAATATAGGGAGTAAGTCTGCTTACTAAAGATAATGTAAAGAAATGCTCTTGCAATAGCTATGGGCCTAAGGAATCTTACTTGGATAAAATCAACAAGTATAAATTTACTGAGTGAACATAATATTACGTAGCACAATTTGTGACTGATTCCGTCGCAACTAAGGCCTTGCTTCTAGGTAGTATACTTACAAAGACCCTGTCAACAATTGCATGCCAATACCTGTCATGAAATTTATCCAGAGAAGCGTTATGATCTAGAAAGGGCGTGTTAAAAATGATCTGCCCTTTTTAACTGCAAGGCACAGAAATAGAAGTCAGAATTCAGCAATCGTAACCTAGGTTACGGAGCAGATGGACGCTCAGCTTGAGTAAGAGCAATGTGGAATGAGGGGGACGCGGCTCGGACGACAGGGTGAGGGTTGTCCAATTTACCGAGTCTGTAATTGTATTACTTCCCTATAGTTTAAATGAGAAACCGCAGATCCATGGCCACAGAAATTTCATTTACATTGAGAATTTTATTGTGCAATTCAATATAACTTGATTTATTTTTTGTTAATTTTATAAGGATTATTCTATAATAATTATTATTTAAATAAAATAATCTAGAATATATGTATAATTATTATAATATTCATAAAGGTTCCGGTTGTCCTTAAATTTCTATAAAAGTTTTATCTGGCAGGCATAAGCTTTCTATACATCCCTATCCTGAGTTGTTTTTGAATCATTTCCTGCAGAATCTAATTCCCTCAAATCATACTTGTTCTGGCATCTGGACTTTTTCCCTCTGAATTTCCTATAAGAAGTTTGCAGTCCCTCTTTCATTCCCTATTCATGCCACATGTCCTGCCCATCGCAGTCAACGAGATTTAACTGTTCTTGTTATATCTGGTTTGCTATTTGTAATTATTGTTCCTAGGGTTCACGAATATCATAATGCTTATAATTCTGTACATACATTACAAAAACCTTCTAAACTTGAGTTCGAAACACAGACGGATCAAGGAAGAGATCTGTTAATGGAAGGCGGCCGCACCATCACAGGGTCAAATAAAATAAAATGAAACGAAATGAATGAGATGAGTGTGGAGAAATTATTAAATTTAATCTGTGGTCGTTCAAAACGAGAGAAACCCCGAGAAAAACCTACCCAGACTTCAAATCAATAGATGAAAGCATATCATAGTACTTTTTTATTTTTTAATTTACCCACTACGAAACCCACTTGGAGTGACCGAGACGCGAACCAGGGACCCCAGAGGTAGGAAACAAACGTCTAACCGCTTGCGCACGAAGCCGCCTACATATATCACAATATAGCCTATTTCATATCAAGTAGATTGTAAATAAATTATACTGGAATTCTACTTTGAGTAAATAAAAAAAGGCCATAAATCAACTGATCGTTAAAATGCTGATAACCGATTAAGAATTGGCATTTTAGTTAATCTTAATTTCTTTTGCAATGTGATAAATTTCATATAGGATATTAGATTGCGTTTTTTATAATGTATAGACATTTATTTTTTCTAGGATGGGTACAACAGACTAAGAAAATATATTTTTTTCTCGAAATACACCGTGTCCACAAATATAGTATCATACTTTAAACTACCATTACGTCGCTTTGTATAATCATATCTAAATGAAATTGGTGACAATCAAAAGAGAAACTCAAAATATTTTGTGTATGTTAACAATGGAGAATAATGGACAACAATACAGGAACTAAACTAAATTTAAACATGTTATTATTATTGATTTCGTGCATCTCAATGATGGATAAATCATATTTGAAGAGAAAAATTATACGCTCAGACCGGGACTTGAACCCGGGACCCTTGGTTCTCTAGACCAAGTGCTCTATCAACTGAGCTACCTGAGCAAGTACCGTTCTAAACGCAAATCCTTCTCTATATACGTTTGTAATTCCCGTCCACCAAATGCTATGAAGCCATGCTGTCTATCTTGCAAATGGCGGCTCCTTTATTAAGAAGACATATTTGGGAATTATACATTAATATTCTCTTCAAAAATAAATTTAAACATGTTTTTTGTGGTCGATATGGGTACATTGTTGGATATTTAGCAAACAGGTTAAATGTGAATGTCTGCAGCGTCACTCGTGGAGGCCACATTCAATGTCTATGAGTTACAGCAAAATTTTTTTGAGTTTCTCTTTTGATTGTCACCAATTTCATTTAGATACGATTATCCAATGCGACGTAGTGATAGTTTAAAGTATCATACTATATTTGTGGACACGGTGTTATTAAAAAGTAAGTAAAGTAAAGTGATCCCACAACAGGCCCGGAGGCCCTTGGGGTAGTAGGAGGTTAAGGTTCCCACTTTTTTCTAGACAATCGGCACTTTATGTCAGCCGGGTTGTCAGCCCTGCGTGACGGCCGCCTTTACCCCCAGAACAAGCGTCTGGTACTCATTTCCGTTAGAGGCTGAGTCGACCCCAGGGCCATAGTGCCGCCAGAGGGTTTGGGTCAGTTTAAAAATCCTGACCCCCAACGGGACCTTGAACCCACTTCCTTGTATATACAAAAAACTACTTTTGAACATTGAATTGGTATCCTAAAAATTATCAAAATATGTATTAGGCTATGTATTAATAATAGCAACAACGGATTAGTTTTAATCAGTCCGTCGCCGTGGCGTAGTCGGCAGAGTCCCCTACCTTTCACTCCGGCGCCCGGGTTCGATTCGTGGCGGGGTAGGGATTTTTAAATCTCCACCTTGGGTTTGGGTGTATGTCTCTTGTCCTTGTGCCTATGTGAGAACTACAGAAAGTTAACAAACAGGTAAAACCAAAAAGAAAAAGGTAAAAGAAGAAGGAAAACCATAGTATAAACGGGGGAAAAAAAAATCCTGTATGCTGAATGTTCTGGAAAAGGATCCAATTTTTATTGAGGAGATGTAGCTTACCTTTTCCAAGCTAAGTGCCAGTTGTAATGTAAAGATGTAAACAAACCAAGTAAATGGACTGCGTTTTCATTGAACGAATAACTGTTTACCTTTAAGCGCGGAAGAAAATGTAGTTCGCTTTCTAACACTCGAAATAAATAAACTAAAAATGATAAAATATGCATTATCTGGCACATGTCTTTATAAATTATACGGAAGAATTTTGAAATATATAGTTACAATTTTAATATATTAAATAAATAAGTATTTCATTCATAGTTAAATATGGGAAATAACATCATGAGGTCCTTAATTCGTAAATTAATGAGTCAATTTTTACATCTTACCTCATATTTTATGTTTCTTTAAACACAGGAACTAGTTTTCAAGAGAACCATCTCTCTCATTTTCAATCGACATTATGACTACCGGATTTTAGCTGGAATCTCCATCAATAACGTTGCCATCTGATGTTGATTAGTCAATGACTCATTAATTTACGACACATTTCATTGTTTAATTGTTACGAATTTCAATGTAAATGGCTGCTTCTCCTATACATTTTTGAAGCATCAAAAAAGGAAAAACCTAGAAAAGCGGAGAGAAAACATATTTTTTAAATGTTTCAAACAGTTTAGTGAAAAAATATTATATATAGCCATTGAGGATGTGATAAAAACAGCAAAATTTACAGGTAAGTCAGCATTGCGCATACATTCTGCTCGTAGAAGTAATAAAATTGCAAATAAAGGATGTATATCGACATCATGGAAAGAGCGTAAACGTCTGACTAGGTAGGCCCATATAATTGTTTTGGGCTCAAGTTTACAAACACTCACCTTTGATTTTTCTGTTTATTGTTATGAATTATAACTCACCTTCTGTGTTTAGTAACATTTTTAAATGTTTGAAAGTATTTAAAACAATTTTTATAACCTTATTTTAGAATTTTAAAGTATTTATTTAAATACACATAGGCTATTGTGATTCTGACTTGCTATTTTCTCCAGAGAGTGTATTACATAGATGGAACCAGTGGGTTAGCGATGGTTGCGATTATTAAGGAGTGAAAAAAAGGGGGTTTCATGGGATCCACCTTAGGTTAGAGTAATTTGATTAGGTTAAGTATGAGTTAATTAGTTAGCTTTTATGTTCATTACATTTTAAAAGTGTCTAAATACATAAAAACTATAATAATCGAAACAACGATAATAATCGATATGTGGTTCGATGGTGGGTTATAGCTGGCTCTATAAACTCTGGCGCATGCGCACTGTTGTTCTATACTTACTGACACTATCGAACCTGCAGGTTCATGGCCGGGAGGACATAAGCTCTCCATACATCCCTATCCTGAGAATGCTTTCCAATCATTCCCTGTATAATCTACTTCCCTCAAATCACAGTTAATGCTATTCTCCCACCTCATTCTTGGTCTACCAACTGGGCGTTTTCACTCTGTTTTTCCTACAAGAAGCTTCCATGCACTTCTTTATTCCCCATACGTGCCACATGTCCTGCCCATCGCAGTCTACGAGACTTAACTGTTCTTATTATATCTGGCTTCCTATAAAGACCACGTAATTCATTGTTTAGTAGTCTTCTCCATTCACCTGTTTTATTGATATTTGCTTCCAGTCCTAATTTCTTAACTCAATAGTGTGTGCGTGTTGGCCTTTAGTATATCCTCGCTATCGGCCAATAGACTGTTGTACTATAGAACTTTGAAAATGTATCATGTAAGATAAAGTCAACTTTTTCCCAATCTTACCTTGTATTAAGTCTTATTTCTCGTATAGCCTAATACGATGTAGCTTAAGAAAAATATTTCTATCTTTGACACTTCCATAGACAATTCACTAATATGGCAGGTTTGTGTATCACAATTCCCCCAGTAGACGGTGTCGGCTAAGTAATACCGTATATAGGTTTGTTTACAGCATAACTGAACTTAGCTCGGATACAATATAACATTCGACAGAACAAGAAAAACAGTTTCTATTACCATGGTTATTGAACTAAATATCTTTCGAGTTATGAACTTATTTTATAAGAAAAGAATATCTTCTACTCGGAGCACTTTAACCAAAATCAAATTAGGAAATATTGTATACTTCGCGCACTGTAATCTGGCGGGTGAGAGCGCTACTTATTTATCATCTTATAACCTAAGGGCTACCTCTTTCTTTACATTTTAACCCCTACACTCTAATTCAACCCAGGAAGTTACTACAGACCTTACGGGCTATGCCAGTGTCCCCCTACGTACAGGGGGTAGATGTTGCCAAACTCATAATAATGGCATTTGTTTGTTTAGGGAGGGGAGGAGGGGGAAAGTTAGCAGTACATTTCCCAAATCTATGTAGGCCTAGTATACATTTAAAAATATAGTTTTTCTTTTACGGCATGCAAACTAGTTTTATATTAAATATGAGTGTCGACACTTTCACAAAGGATAGTACAGGTTCGCAATAGCTCAATGACAAGTGGTGACTTTTTTTCTTTAAGAGGGGGTGGCTTGTACGGCTACAACTTACAACTATGTACCTGCTGTGTTGTATACTTCAGTTTTATATAAGGACTTCTCTCAAGAAAATAGTTAAAATGTCAACCCAGTTCCCTATTCCAAACACATAAGAACTTCCTGGGTTGAATTAGAGTGATGTAAAGACCTGAAAAAAAAGTCTCTGTTGTTTGTATCAGTGTTGAGATAGTTCCTGTCGTGTGCTACACGCGATAATTTTACAGTCAGTTATAAGTTTACTTTATAATAGAATCACTTCCAAGTACAAATTCACATTTGAAATGCCTCTTCAGTATTAACAGGTGAGTTGATATTTTTAAGTAGTAGTATCAATTCGCCTCTTGTTTCCCCAAGAACAACAATGACGTCGCTGACCCGCAAGTTTAGAGTGGGCGAACTGTACATTTTTTATTATCGCCTCACTACGATGGTTGTCCGTTTATATAAAAGCGGGTGCCGCGCGACAATGCTTGACATTAACATGCGCAATTACTACAGTGGCGGTAGTCAGCACTTTGTATTTAATTATATATAACAGCTGGGGGAAAACAAAGTGAGCCGCTGGACAACCATCATAGTGAGGCTCTAATACTACAGTTGTGTTACAACAAAACATTAATCGATTGAGCATTACACCATACAAAAAAAAAGTCTGACATAAAACAATACTGCAGTAAGCAGTGTATAAAGTTGATTGTTATTGTGTTAAGTTATTGCTTGGCACAAATACAGGATTCTCTAAAGCTATTATCAATTTCAATGAAGGAAGGCGATGATTGATAAATCAATGTTATTGTATAGTTTTTCACATATTCTATTGTCTTTCTACTGCTCGGGACCCAGCTCCGTGTGTCTGAAAGGAATTTGCTGTCTCAGCTGTTAGTACTATGAGAAGCATAGAAGTGTACCTCCTCCTACTCCCCACACTTCCCCCCCGCAAAACACAGAGCTTGGACTCGAGCTATACATGACCACCATCTAGGTGAAATCACATGCTCCATCTTTCGGCTGTGAAACCAAATGTAGACCTTAACATTTAAACTATGTCCGTCGCCGTGGCGTAGTCGGTAGAGTCCCTGCCTTCCACTCCGGCGACCCGGGTTCGATTCCCGGCGGGGTAGGGGATTTTTAATCTCCACCTTGGGTCTTGGTGTGTGTCTTGTCCTTGTGTCTAAGTGTGAGAACAACAGAAAGTTAACAAAAAGGTACAACAAGAAGGAAAACGGTGTAAAAAAAAGAGAGAAAAAAAACAAAATAATTGTCAATATTACATCCGTCGCCGTGGCGTAGTCGATAGAGTCCCTACTTTCCACTCCGGTAACCTGGGTTCGATTCCCGCCGAGATAGGGGATTTTAAATCTCCACCTTGGGTCTGGGTGTGTGTCCTGTCTTGTATTTGTATGTGTGAATAAGATAAGAAAAAAAGGGTTAACAAAGGTAAAACACAAAAGGAACAACAGTATAAACGAAAGAAAAAAAGACAAAGAAAACAAATTAAAAAAAAACCTTAAAAAAACCTGCTTCTTCTGTGATACGATTCGTAAATCAACCATAGATGATATGGACGTTTTTCGTAGAGTGAAACGTAGAATTTTCCACACTGTGTTTGCGAGGACCATTAAATTCCCTACTGCCACGTCAAGGTAGGTTTCGGCATGCAATTGTTTCACGATTCGCTTGACAGTTTTGTACAAAGAGTCCATATGTCTGGTAATGGCGTACATAAATATTATAATCTATATACGCTATTACCAGAAAATGACTTGCATATTATCGACACTTAACTAATTAAATAACTTACTGGCATTATCGAACCCGTAGGTTCATGGCCGCGCGGACATAAGCTCTCCATACATCCCTATCCTGAGCTAATGTTTTCAATCATTCCCTGTATAATCTACTTCTCTCAAATCATGGGTAATGTTATTCTCCCAGCTCATTCTTTGTCTACCAACTGGGCGTTTTCCCTCTGGTTTTCCTACAAGAAGCTCCCATGCACCTCTTTCATCCCCCATTCATGCCATATGTCCTGCCTACCGCTGTCTACAAGACTTAACTGTTATACTATAGCTCACATTAAGTAGTTTTCTCCATCCATCTGTCCATCTCTTTTTGGTCCAAAAATGTTCCTAAGAACTTTATTCTCAAATACTCGTAATCTTCTTTCCTCCCTTAAAGTAAGAGTCGTTGTGTCGCACCCATATAATATAACTGGTGGAACAATAGTTCTACATAATTTCAGTTTAACGTTTTTTGAAAGGAGTTGGGATGACAAAGAGTACCTGCAATGCATAATAGCACGCATTTCCTGAATTGAGCCTGTGTTTAATTTCTTTGTGCATCTCATTCCTATTTGTAATTATTGTTCCTAGATACTTGAAATCAGCCACTTGTTCAAAATTTCCTTCATTAGTCGTTAGTTGTCAATCGAGACTTATTTATAATAAATTATTAATGAATATAGAGTGTATGTAAGTTACAAATATTTAATCAATAATTATTTCCGAAAACGCATGTAATTTTCATTTCAGTAGAATGAATTAAGGGTGAACATTATGCCATGTTTAATTCTTACTCTACTCGTATATGACAATAAGCTTCAGAATAGAGCGGTAAATTTTTCATAGGCTACATGACTTTCTTTTAAGTACGTAACCATGACTACATATTCATTTGTTAGAATTCTGACATCAGATTGCAGTTTATGTACTCAAATTATATCGTTTGTTGGGAAAATGAGCAATTAAGTGAGGAAATGGTTAAGTTAGTATACACCACATTAATTCAAAGTTTATTGGATATATAAATGCATTTATTTCATTAGACTAGGATGGGTCAAGATAATATACTTCAAATGAGATAAATTAAATCACGAAATATCATGGCGACAGTTGTACTTCATAGGATAATATTCTGCATTCAATTTGGACGAAAATTTCGACATTGATTTCAGACGCGGGTATGGGATCATTTGTTTTATTAATACACACATCACTATTTCCGTTGTGCCACATAATATTCTACGCTGAATGATTTGATAATGCTTCACTACATTGTTCATTGATTCCATTTCACAGGATATGTGTATCTTTTGCCGTTGAATGAGTTTTTTTTTTTGCAAATTCATTATGCTCAATAATGATTATGACGTCATACGTATTGTTAACAAATTACACAATATTACTACCTAGTTTTAATCGTATTTACTAATTTTATTTTTAATTACGCAATTTGTTTTCAGTTTTGGACACTTACTTTTTATTATCTATTAGTTCGCAAGTTAAATAAATATAAATAAATAAATAAAATTAAATAGAAAATTACAAATATATCAAATCATGATTCAGAGCATTTTAACATATGATGCTGAAGTCTGGCTAATTCCTACCAGGGAATGAAAATAATTTTAAGTATAGAAATGGATGTTTTAAGAAGATCGGCTAGAAAATCTAGAATGGATAGAATACGAAATAAACAAATAAGGGGAATTGTGGGTGTACAAGAGGAGCCGGACATCATAGACATTATAGAAAAGATTACAGTGGTATGGCCATGTCAAAAGAATACCAGAGCAAAGATTGCCTAAAATTGTTATGAAATGGATCCCAAGAGAAATGAGGAATACCGAAGAAAACGTGGATAGAAGGGGCACAAGCAACTATGAATATCAGAGGATTGGAAGAATATCAATGGATGGACAGAGAGGAATGGCGTTTGGTTTCCGGAAGACGGCGGCAGCTGCCATGATACGGGATGATGATGATGAAATAAATAAATATGTATATCAAAATGCCAAACTCTAAACATATAAGACTAAAATTAACATAAAACTATCATGAGCTCTGGTGGCTCATATTGTAGAGTGATGGACTACTGATCTCAAAACCCGGGTTCGATTCACCTCCAGGAAAGTAACTTTCCTGATAGAATACCATTAGTAAAAACATGTAACTGTAATCTACTACATGCCGAAATTTATCTTGAAATATCTCCCAGAGAAACTTTATGATGTACTAAGGTCGTGTACAAAAAATTGTCTGCCGCTTTTAACTGCAAGGCACAGAAATTGAAACCAGATCCAGCAATAGCAACCTCTGCTGTGCGAAGCAGATGGACTCCCTGCGTCAGTAAGCGGAATGTAGTGAGATGGGACGCGATATGCGAGCAGGTTGTCAGGGTTGTAGTGTGGCCGGTCGCGGCGTGTGCGGGCAGATTACATTGATCAACATGATTTTTGTCTCATGAATACCGATTGATTGAGGGTCTTTCCACTTTTCAGCGGTTGCCCTTTTACCAGCCGGCTGCTGGCCCTTCACATCCACATGTGTCAATCACAGAGGTAGATGATCAACAGCCAGTATAGGGGTGACATGTGGTTAGCATGTCGAGTCCCCCAGCCGTTATAGCTAGTTCTTCACCTGGAGCCGCTACTTATTGTAGCTACCCAATTGCCTCACGATGCTGGGTGGGCACCGGTCCCATACTGGCCGAAATACCATGAGAAAATTTCTTCCCCCATGGAGACTCGAACCAGCGCAAGTCCCGTAGCTCTGCGCCAAGGCTTCCTACCTTAACCGCTCGGCTACGGCGCGGGACCTCATGAATACCAATAGCAGTATTTAATACAGTTTTTTATAGTGTTTTCAAATATGTATTCGGAATTTCTCCATCACCCACAGTTTTTTTATTTCAATTTCAATTAATGGATTTAAATTACTATTTTTTAATAAACGTTTTTTCGTCCATTTGTCCATTGTAAAATAAAACGGGGAACACTTTCACAGGAGACTTCAGCTATGGGAAAGATATATCAAGGCACATGGAATCGTAATTTGCTGGCCGATTATTGTTGGACCATCAAGAGGGATGCTCCACAAGCGAAACATAGCAGAAAATCGCCATTTTTACTTTCTAGGTGAGCCCGAATGTTCGAATATTGTGTAGTTACGGATGTAGAAAATATTAAAGTGTTTGAAATTATAATGCCTGTCTCTCGGAAACCTTGCGTGATGGAGAAAACCTTATATTATATTTGAATTCGGGAGAAAACAGAATCACATATTTTTCTTTCTGAGACAAAATAAATCCTTTTTTTGCTCAATGTTATCAGAGTTGGTGTGTGGCGGGACGCGGCATGCGTGCAGGTTGTAAGGGTTAACCATTTCACCAATTCAGAAGTTGCATTACGTCCCTGCAGTGTAAATGTGAGCTTTGGCGCTGGATTGTAGTGTCTTGCAGTTAAAAAGTTACGTAGTTTTTTTTGGAGATGGCCTTGGTATATCACAACGCTTCTATGGGAGAAATTTGAAGGTTGATTTTGACATGGGATTGTTGACAGTTCTCTTGTTAGTAGAAATTGGAGTAGGAGGCAGAATGAATGATGAGGAGATGGAATAGAATAAGAAAGGAGGGGAAGGAGTAGTAAATGTATTTATTTGCTAATATATTTTAATGAAAAGTGGTATATTTACTACCATCCTATTTCTGGAATCCTTCCCAATACGAATTTGTGAAAATTACTCATATTATTCTGTACACATTTCTGACAGTTGTTGCAATATATGTATTTTACGATGCATTAAAATGTATATCGGGCATAATGAACATCTTTTATGCTCTAGGGAACAATTCGGTATATTACATGTTTAATAACTTTGCAATTATTTTACAATAAGAAACAACTAAACCATACAAAATCCTTAATTTATTGTTTGAATGTCTGTATTTACATGGTAGGTAAGAATTGCTATCTTTTACGATAAATTATTACCAAATTTTATTTTTAATATAATTATCTTACAGTATTCATTTCATTTAGAAATCCTCACACATCGAGTCGTAATATCCATAATAATTGAGGCACTGAGACAGAGATAGTCATAATCTGCATAAAAATGTTTGTTTTAATAGCTCAACAACCTAATGAATGTCCAAAGAGGCGTTAATATGAGACAGTATATCATTTACAGTGCTTTTATTTCACCTCCTCTCACTTTGAACAGAAGTGAATACTTTTTGGACAATGTAAACAGTATAAATATTTATATATAAATTTGGGAATATTTAACATTATGAGGTTTAATTCATAAGATTGAATGAATCGTGAATTCTTCTTACCTCATACTTCTATGTTTTTTTAAACACAGCACTGCAGTATCTGCTGAGGTTGGTGACGATGGTCGCTGATACTGCAGTGCTGTGTTTAAAAAAAAACATAGTGGTATGAGGTAAGAAGAAATCACGATTCATTTAATTCTTAAGTATAACTATTGTATTCTACTTTATAAACTTTGTTTTCATGGATCAAAAGTTGGCATTTTCACACCTAATCTGATTACCTATAAAAATACTGGATTGTCTGGTTGCTACGAAAACAAATGAAAACGGAATACTAAATTGTAATAAAAACTAACCTGTGAGGTAAGTCATACTTTTTTTATGTATACAAAAATAATTAATTGGGTTGTTGAGCTGTAACAGAGAAAAATACTTAAATATTAGGGAATATTGTTTCAAATTTTAACTCTCTCATAACAATCATTTATTAATATTTCTAAAATTTATTGTAATCACAATTGAGACTGTGTACTATCATTTTTTAAAAGCAATATAAGTATCTTTTTATATCAGTCTTCCTTAATTAAAATGTTTTCCTTAATTAAAATGAGTAACAAATGACATGATGAAGAATGAGACATGTTTTGAAAGGCCTACATGATTTTAAATAATCAACGAAGTTGTTTTTAAACAAAGATCAATTTTAATTAAGGAAGACTGGTATAAAAAGGTACTTATGATAATATTAAAAACACTTAAAAGTAATTGATGTTGAATATTTATTTATCACTACCATTTAATTAATATTAAGACACGTCGTCAAAAAAAAGTTATTACATCGTCCAAAAAAATAATATGCAATACGTACAGTAGTTTTGAAATATCTTAACATAATCTCGGAAATAGAGAAAAAAAAAACGGAACTTTGTCTCCTTTTCTCTAACTTCTCGATTCTGTTAAGGCGCACTTCCCACCCTTATATCCTAATATACTATTACCTCCCTCAGCACTAACATTAAAGGATATATGATAATTTTTAGTTTTCTACATCTCTAATCTATTTGTTCATTAAAAACGTCTGAAAGTTAATGTTTTACTGCCGAGGCGATAAAGTAAGGAACATATAATATTATAAACGTATTAAATGTGTTAATTCTGTGATTTATTTCTTGTCATGAAGTAATTCCTTGAAAAAATATATTATTTTTAAATTTGACTATCACTGGCTCAAGGTCTCGACTATTAAACATTTCAAAACATAACGAATACAATTATATAATAATATGAAGAAGAGCGCACAAATGTGCATTAGATTTGGTCTCTGCTGTATGCCAGCAATGATTTTGTTCTCTTTAAACAGACTTTGAAATGGTATCTTGCACACGGTCTATCACAGAGATTACACGCGTATCCATTGAAGGATCATGATAGTTTGAAATTCTGCAGAGTTTGTGGTGATATCCATGCACTGCCAGTCTTATTATTGCACTGCGTATCTTGTTGTGTGGCCCAGTCCAGTCTCGATTAATCATTGCATCTGTTATGTAAAAATCTTCCGGTATTTCTTTTCTCTTCTTTTGTCTTATCTCCTTCAATGTAGTTTCCTGTTTAGTAGCTGGTGGCAGGAACTTTGTGCGTAGATCTTCCACGAGGAAAGTTTCCCGTGCTAACTCGTATGCAAGTCTAGATGAAGCAGATTTGGAGATCCCCATTGCTGCATTAAGGAATCTTGCTTTCACTTTTTCTAAGGTGTTTAAGTCTCCTTAGCTGAGGTCAGTCCATATTATTTCTATTCCATATGTTAAGATGGGAAGTATTTTGGCCTCAAAAAGTTTCATGGCTGTTGCAAGTGATAGCTGTGTGATGTTTTCTATGTCCTATATGGCAACTATAGCAGCTGCCGCTCTCTCTTTCGTAAGAATTCTGAATGACTTGGCTGTTGTTTGGAGTGTTACTCCTAGATATTTGAAGGCGTTTGTGATTTGCAACAATTATTATAACATGTTATTAATGAGATTGCTTATCCGTGATTATTTGTTGTATGTGACAATTTAGTGACAAAGTACATGGCAAATTATGCATTATAATATAATTAAAATTATATTTGAGGAATTCCCCAGAATAATGTAGTAAGGAACATAAAGTAAATTTTAAGGAATGAGAAAAATACTGTAATAACAATAAAAAAATTGTTGTCTTCATTAAATAAATACTGTAATATAATTTTTAGAACAAAACAGTTATAAGGACAAAAAATAAAGCACCTATTTAAATCGGAAACAGGTAAAACTTGAGTTTAAAATAATCTTTCCATTGAAGGACGTTGTATTGCATAGGCCTATTAAAATTTAGCTTCTCCCATTAAACACAATACAAAAATTGAAAGTGAAATAAAGTTGTATGGCTCTAAAATAACTCTTTGCAGGCACATAGTCACATAGGCTAATTGATGTTAGTAACACAGTTACATAGGTTCAGCGCGTGGAAGATTTGGCGTATAGTAGTAAGCAAATGGTAAAAGACGCTCATACTAAAGAGATCCTTCTTTTTTGCGATCTGATGGAAAAATGTTTCTGTACAATGGTGTTACTGGTTCTACAATAGGCGGAATGTTTCCTGTAATGTTACCTATAGAATATTGATCACAATGCTTTAGTGGGTTATGGTTGTAACTAGTTCTAATAGTGAACAGATCATCGTTGTTCAACTGAATCCACATAGCTTGCATGTGTGACTTTATATTTAGGATCTCTTCCCCCCCCCCAAGTTGGAAAAATCTTAAACAGTTCATGATTCGTTTCCATCGCCTGGAATGGTTTGTTAAGTCTTGCCTAAGCAATAACATACTTTCAATGTTTAAGCAAAACTTTGCTCCTCGCTTTTGCTTTTCAATTAAGGGGACCGAATGGAATTTCAAATTTATTTTAGTTTTCATCTGATTGTTTTGAAATTTTTATCACATTCATTACGTGCTTATAGAAGTGTTTCTACGGAGTTTGGTGTTTATAAGTAAAATAGTTTCAGAATTATGATTTTTTAAATCTATTTTTTAATATTGTCTAAAAAATGCTCCTTACGATGCATTTTTTAATATTCTCTTGTTAAATTTGAGATACAGAGTCATTATGATTCCACTAAACATATTTGCCAAGCAAAAAAAATTCATAAAGGGAGGATACTGCTTATTTCATTTTTTGATAAAAAATTATCACTCTTATTATTTTAATCAATTGAGTTGGTGTTTACTTGATGAAAATCCATATCTATTAATTAAATACAAATAAAACGTAGTTTTATTTGATTTTCATATTTATTATATAATTATATAATTTGATTTTCATATTTATTATATAATTATATAATAAATTAGAAAATCAAATAAAACTACGTTTTACTTTTATTTAATTAATCTTATTATTTTTTTCCATCTTAATTTAAAATAATACACGTGTCTTAGACAATGCAAATTTGAATTAGCATTAGTGAAGAGTTTAACCTCAAAATTTCACTTTGATAGCAAAATAATTGCATCGTAAGGAACATTTTAAGTTTTGGAAAATGTCAAAAAAATGGAAACAGAAAAAAAACTCATATAAATTTTAAGTAGTAATGCTGACCATACATGCGAGGGTATTTAAACTCTTACGTCACGGAGTCAATTTTGCTCCTATAATAATTTTTTACATGAAAATGATCCTAAAGAATCAGAGTTATTACAAAGCAAATAAACCAAAAATAATTTTTTTTGCCATTTTTTCAACATTTTCACCAGTCGTTCCCCTTAGAGAAAAATTCCGGTAACAGGACTTCACCTATAATGTTTCTTTTCTTCCTTCATTTAAATGTTTTAAAACAGAAAGAAAAACTTTCACATTTTTGACGGGATCCATTGTTCTTGCTAAACAATATTCATCCAGGAATACTAATAATCAAACCAATGTTCAAACTATAATTTTACCCATAATAATATTATTTATAACACTGGTATTAATGCACACCATCTGTAGGATGTTCTATCCAACATTATTCAAAAATCTAAATTTCAACAAAATTGTTCCATACAACGTTATTCAGGGGAGCTCCTCAATTGAGAACGTCACCCTAACAACGACTTGTGGCGGTATACTCCCTTTTTAGAGCGATTGCGTGTCCTTGAAGTAATGTTCTTGTTCTAACATTTATTAAAATGTTGTGTTACATCTCTAAACTACCTAGATGGCACAGTTGAACAAAGAGTAAAAGTGTACCACATTCCGCTAGTCTTGCAGGTGATCATCGGTGTACTTCGTGCACGGGGTAGGTGAGTTGTGTTCAAGAACGCTGCGATTCCATAACAATATAAAACTATGGAAGGCAACAAAGGAAGAATAAAGTCTGAAAACAGAATTAAATGGAAGAGTGTTTGCTTCTAAATCCTATAGTAATACATTCAACGAATTCATATTTTGGAAAAGAGAAGTGAACCCAAGAAGGTCCGCTTAAACAGACTAAGGTAAAATATATTAGAGATTTGTTTCTCTTAACGGATGAAATTTCAAGGAACTGGTAGGAAGATTTAATGTAAGAGGCAAAATAATGACCTCCAGCTGAAGAAACTGAAGACGGAGTGATGGTCACGTGCTAAATATGAACATCGATTTTTTATTCAGTTATAATTATTTTGATAATATTCTCAAACTTTAGAATACCAAGGGCTTCAGTGGCAATTTATATTTAATTAAAAACATTGAGAGAGCCAATTTTTTGAGTTGGATTTCTAATTAGGAAATGGGTTGCATTCAAAACTTTGGACAATGTTCCTCACTCCAATTTATTTATTTCAATGTAAAATTTTGTAAATAATAACATTTACATCTAAGTTGTATGTTCACCTAAAATGGTGTATCCGGAAACGAAAGGAAATTACTATTATTTTTATGTATTACATTGTCATAATTTGTTTCTGTATTGATGAAGTAGGTCAGAGTAATGTACATAAAGGTAGATACACGATTTTCCTTCAATTGAACTAGTCTGGACGAAAATAGTTTACTAAACTTTATACCTAATTTATTTCAGGTTATCGTATTTCAATCATTCGCCTTTGTTAGGTGACGTTCTCAACTACATAAATATTTTCTTTACCTTACACTTCCCCATTCTATAGTGAAAAATATATTATTTACTCTTTCTATTCCAGTCTTTCTGCGCCTACACCAGTCATGCGGATGAGCGGTAATATTCTATATAGAAGAATTCTTATACGAGGACTCAATGTTTCTGTTTTCAACAAATGTGTAACGAATGATTTTAGCCATTTTCCTTTTGTATTATACTTCCAGTGTGGGAAGCCATTATTTAACGCGTGTGTAATTTTCTTAGAGTTTATTTGTAAGAACTTTACAAGATCTGACTCTGCAGCTTCATCTATTTGATCTCTGTCCACAGCTCGAATTACATTCATCAAATTAACATCGTTTGCGTTCAACTTTGTAATAGGAATTTGTAAAGCCTGGAATAATTCTGTTGCATTGCTTTTTAAAGCAGAACGACCTTTAGATTTAATCTGAGGAAGGCACCTGTTTCATTGCTGTACTCACGTCTTTAGTACCTCGAGCTTCAGCCGAGGAAAGACTTTTCTCCATAAACATTTTCAAAACTTGAATCAAAGAAAGAGAACGAATGTTCTTTGTTTCACTTACAAAACGAATGAAATTTTCTTTCTGTGAAACCCATTTGGAAAGAATACCTAAAAGATATTTACCACGTGGGGTTTTCATTACTAAGAAACGGTTCAATATATTAGCAATTGTTGCTGCATTCCGAGGTGAATTAGAGATCTCATTTGAGCACTTCGATATTTCCCTGTAAATTCCTAACAACTCAACAGTTGTTTGAGGTAATACTTGAGCGTTTATGATTTCTTGTATAACAGATCTTAAGTACTCTTCAACGTTTGAAAAAGACGATATACTGATATCTAACGTATTCATTACTTCAACCACAACAGGTAATTGGAAAATCGAACGAATTCGATCAAAAAATGCACATACCGGGGAATCAAAGCATTCTGGAATTAAACCCATACTGATTGGATTTATTTTTAGAGGAAAATTGCTTATTGATATAACAACTTCCAGATATGCAATGTAAGTCTTAATAGCAATCAGTTCCTCACAATTGAAATAAAATTTTGTCAGAATACTTTCAAAAATGTATAAAAGGTAGGACGCCCTACAAGTATAATAGCATGCGAATGCTCTTAGACTTTGAATGAACTCAACAATTTCTGGTCTAATGAAAATCAATCTTATCTTTTCCAAATAAATACAACCTTCATAACCTGCACAAGCTGGTAATATCCACTCAACACTAGTTTCACTGCATTCAATTACAACGTCTATCGTCTCTTCGACTGTAGGGAAGAAGAAAAGCAAATACATGATGTCGGAGGTGATATTTATTACACACTTTATCGGAGGAGTAACCGTTGTTGAAATTTCAGTCAAAGCTGATGCAAATGACGTGGGTGGAGTTTTCGTTGTGGTTGGCGCGAGTGATGATCCCGTGTGGTGTAGGTGAGTGAAGTTTTCGAAGTGAAGTTTGTGGGTGGAGTTCTCGGAGTGGAGTAGTTGGGTGGAGTTTTCGGAGGTGTGTGTAAGTGGACAGAGCTTTCGGAGTGATGTAGGAGGGTGGGGTTTTGGAAGTGGAGTAGGTGGGTGGAGTTTTCGGAGTGGAGTAGGTGGGTGGAGTTTTCGGAATGGAGTAGGTAGGTGGAGTATTCGGAGTGGAGTAGATGGATGGACGTTTTGGAACGGAGGAGTTGGGTGGAGTTTTCGGAGTGAAGTAAGTGGGTGGAGTTTTCGGTGTCGAGTAGGTGGGAGGAGTTTTCGGTGTGGAGAAGGTGGGTGGAGTTTTCGGAGTGTGATAGGTGGGAGGGGTTTTAGGAGTAGGGTAGGTGGGAGGAGTTTTCGGTGTGTAGTAGGTGGGTGGAGTTTTCGGAGTGGAGTAGGTGGGTGGAGTTTTTGCAGTGCTATAGAAGAGTGGAGTTTTTGCAGTGCTATAGAAGAGTGGAGTTTTCGGAGTGGAGTATGTGGGTGGAGTTTTCGGGGTGTAGTAGATGGGTGGTGTTTTTGGGGTGGAGAATTTGTGTGGAGTTATAGGAGTAGAGTAGGTGAGTGGAGTTCTCGGAGTGGAGTAGGTGGGTGGAGTTTTCGGAATGAAGTAGGTAGATGGAGTTTTCAGAGTGGAATACGTGAGTAGAGTTTTCGGAGTAGAGTAGGAGGGTGGAGTTTTCGGAGTGGAGTATGTGGGTGGAGTTTTTGCGGTGGAGTAGATGGGTAGAGATTTCGGAGATGTGTTAGTGGGTGGAGTTTTTGGGGTGGAGTAGATGGGTGGAGATTTCGGAGATGTGTTAGTGGGTGGAGTTTTTGCAGTGGGGTAGGTGTGTGCAGTTTTCTGTGTGCTTGATGTGGGTAATGTTCTTGGTGTAGTGTAGATATTTGAAGATCCCGTTTTAGTGTAGGTGGCTGCAGTTGCCTGTGTACTTGTAACGGGTGTCGTTCTAGAAGACATTTTTGTAGTTGACCGTATGTTTGGACAGGTTGGACATATAAGGCATGTAAAGGGTTTCCGTGAAGACGAAAGTGTTTTCAATGTACTTGACGTGGTAGATGTTTCTGGCGAAAATGAAGTGGTTGACGTTTTCGGTGAGTTTGACGTGGATAGTGTTTCCGGTGAGAATGATGTTGGTGTTTGGGGCGAAAATGTTGTAGGTTTTTGCGGCGAGAACGTTGTTGGTGTTTGTGTTGAGAACGTTGTTGGCGTTTGCGGCGAGAACGTTGTTGCTGTTTCTGGTGAGAACGATGTTGAAATTTGTGGTGAGACCGTTGTTGGTGTTTCCGGTGAGAAACTTATTGGTGTTCCCGCTGAAAACCTTGTTGGTGTTTCCGCTGAGAACCTCGTTGGTGTTTCCGATGAGAACGTTGTTGGTGTTTGTGGTGAGAACGGTGCTGGTGTTTGTGCTGACAAGGTTGTTGGTTGTTTCTGGTGAGAACGTTGTTGGTGTTTCCGGTGAGAACGTTGTTTGTGTTTGTGGTGAGAACGTTGTTGTGTGTTACATGTGAGATCGTTGTTGGTGTTTCATGTGAGAACATTGTTGGGTGTTCATGTGAAAACATTGTTGGTGTTTCCGGAGATAACGATGTTGGTGTTTCCGCTGAGAACGTTGTTGGTGTTTGTGGTGAGAAAGTTGTTGCTGTTTGTGGTGAGAAAGTTGTTGGTGTTTGTGGTGAGAAAGTTGTTGGAGTTTGTGTTGAAAAATATGTTGGTGTTTCCGGTGAGAACGTTGTTGGAGTTTGTGTTGAGAAAGATGTTGGTGTCTCCGGTGAGAACGATGTTGGTGTTTCAGGTGAGAACGTTGATGGTGTTTCCGGTGAGAACGTCGTTGGTGTTTCCGGTGAGAACGTCGTTGGTGTTTCCGGTGAGAACGTCGTTGGTGTTTGTGGTGAGAAAGTAGTTGGTGTTACCGGTGAGGACGTTGTTGGTGTTTGTGGTGAGAACGTAGTTGATGTTTCATGTGAGAACGTTGTTGGTGTTTCCGGTGGAAAACGTATGTTGGATGTTTCCGGTGAGGAATTTTGTAGGTGTTTCCGGTGAGAACGTTGTTGTGTTTGTGTGAGAACGATGTTGGTGTTTCCGATGAGAACGATGTTGCTGTTTGTGGTGAGAACGTTGTTGGTGTTTCCGGCGAGAACGTTGTTGGTGTTTCCGGCGAGAACGTTGTTGGTGTTTCCGGCGAGAACGTTGTTGGTGTTTCCGGCGAGAACGTTGTTGGTGTTCCGGCGAGAAAGTTGTTGGTGTTTCCGGCGAGAACGTTGTTGGTGTTTCCGGCGAGAACGTTGTTGGTGTTTCCGGCGAGAACGTTGTTGGTGTTTCCGGCGAGAACGTTGTTGGTGTTTCCGGCGAGAACGTTGTTGGTGTTTCCGGCGAGAACGTTGTTGGTGTTTCCGGTGAGAACGTTGTTGGTGTTTCCGGTGAGAACGTTGTTGGTGTTTCCGGTGAGAACGTTGTTGGTGTTTCCGGTGAGAAACGTTGTTGGTGTTCCGGTGAGAACGTTGTTGGTGTTTCCGGCGAGAACGTTGTTGGTTTTCCGGTGAGAACGTTGTTGGTGTTTCGGGCGAGAACGTTTGTTGGTGTTTCCGGTGAGAACGTTGTTGGTGTTTCCGGTGAGAAACGTTGTTGGTGTTTCCGGTGAGAACGTTGTTGGTGTTTCCGGTGAGAACGTTGTTGGTGTTTCCGGTGAGAACGTTTTTGTGTTTCCGGTGAGAACGTTTTGGTGTTTCCGGTGAGAACGTTTTGGTGTTTCCGGTGTGAGAACGTTGTTGGTGTTTGGGGGAGACCGTTGTTGTGTTTCCGGTGAGAACGTTGTTGGTGTTTCCGGTGAGAAGCGTTCTTATTGTTTCCGGTGAGAAAGTTGATTGGTGTTTTCGGTGAGAACGTTCTTGGTGTTTCCGGTGAGAACGTTGTTTGGTGTTTGTGGTGAGAACGTTGTTGGTGTTTCCGGTGAGAAACGTTGTTGGGTTTTCCGGTGAGAACGTTGTTGGTGTTTCCGGTGAGAACGTTGTTGGTGTTTTCGGTGAGAAACGTTGTTGGTGTTTCCGGTGTGAGAACGTTGTTGGTGTTTCCGGGTGAGAACGTTTGTTGATGTTTCCGGAGAGAACGTTTTTGTTGGTGTTCCGGTGAGAACGTTGTTGGTGTTTCGCGGTGAGAAACGTTGTTGGTGTTTTCCGGTGAGAACGTTGTTGGTGTTTCCGGTGAACGAACGTTGTTGGTGTTTCCGGTGAGAACGTTGTTGGTGTTTTCCGGTGAGAACGTGATTGGTGTTTCCGGAGAGTACGTTGTTGGTGTTTCCGGTAGAGAAACGTTGTTGGTGTTTCCGGTGAGAACGTTGTTGGTGTTTCCGGTGAGAACGTTGTTGGTGTTTCCGGTGAGAACGTTGTTGGTGTTTCCGGTGAGAACGTTGTTGGTGTTTCCGGTGAGAACGTTGTTGGTGTTTCCGGTTGAGAACGTTGTTGGTGGTTTCCGGTGAGAACGTTGTTGGTGTTTCAGGTGATAAAGTTGTTTCGGTGTTTCTGGTGAGAACGTTGTTGGTGTTTTATGGTGAGAAAGTTGTTGGTGTTATACTGTGAGAACATTGTTGGTGATTCCGGTGAGAACGATGTTGTGTTGATTCCGTGTGAGGACGATGTTTGGTGTTTAGTGGTGAGAACGTTGTGTTGGTGTTTCGTGTGTGAACGTTGTTGGGTGTTTCCGGTGAGAATCGTTGTTTGGTGTTTCCGGAGAGGAAGGTTGTTGTGTTGTTTCCGGTGAGAACGTTATTGGTGTTTCCGGGGAGAACTTTGTTGGTGGTTTCCTGTGTGAAAGCTGTTGGTGTTTCCTGTGGGAGCGTTGTTGGGTGTTTCTTGTGTGAACGATGTTGGTGTTTCCGGTGAGAACGTTGTTGGTGTTTCCGGTGAGAACGCAGTTGGACTTTCCGGTGAGAACGTAGTTGGACTTTCCGGTGAGAACGTATTCGGACTTTCCGGTGAGACCGTTGTTGCTATTTCCGGTGAGAACGTTGTTGGTGTTTCCTGTGCGAAAGTTGTTGGTGTTTCCTGTGCGAAAGTTGTTGGTGTTTCATGTGTGAACGTGGTGGGTGTTTCCGGCGAGAACGTTGTTGGTGTTTCCTGTGTGAACGGTGTTGGTGTTTCCTGTGTGAACGGTGTTGGTGTTTCATGTGAGAACGTTGTTGGTGATTCCGGTGAGAACGATGTTGGTGATTGCGGTGAGGACGATGTTGGTGTTTGGGGTGAGAACGTTGTTGGTGTTTCCGGTGTGAACGTTGATGGTGTTTCCTGTGTGAACGTTGTTGATGTTTCCGGTGAGGTCGTTGTTGGTGTTTCCGGTGAGAACGATGTTGGTGTTTCCGGGGAAAACTTTGTTGGTGTTTCCTGTGTGAGCGTTGTTGGTGTTTCTGGCGAGAATGTTGTTTGTGTTTCCTGTGTGTACGATGTTGGTGTTTCCGGTGAGAACGTTGTTGGTGTTGCCGGTGAGAACGTAGTAGGACTTTGCGGTGAGAACGTAGTTGGTGTTTCCGATAAGAACGTTGTTGGTGTTTCCTGTGTGAAAGTTGTTGGCGTTTCATGTGCGAACGTGGTGGGTGTTTCCGGCGAGAACGTTGTTGGTGTTTCCTGTGTGAACGTTGTTGGTGTTTCCTGTGTGAGCAGTGTTGGTGTTTCCTGTGTGAAAGTTGTTGGTGTTTCCGGCGAGAACGTTGTTGGTGTTTCCTGTGTGAACGATGTTGGTGTTTCCGGTGAGATAGTTGTGGGTGTTTCCGGTGAGAACGTTGGTGGTGTTTCCGGTGAGAATGTGGTTGGTGTTTCCGGTGAGAACGTTGTTGGTGTTTCCTGTGTGAAAGTTGTTGGTGTTTCCTGTGTGAACGCTGTGTTTGTTTCCGACGAGAACGCTGTTGGTGTTTCCTGTGTGAACGGTGTTGGTGTTTCCTGTGTGAACTTTGTGGGTGTTTCCGGCGAGACAGTTGTTGGTGTTTCCTGTGTGAAAGTTGTGGGTGTTTCAGGCGAGAACGTTGTTGGTGTTTCCTGTGTGATCGGTGTTGGTGTTTTCTGTGTGAAAGTTGTTGGTGTTTCCGGCGAGAACGTTGTTGGTGTTTCCGGAGAGAAAGTTGTTGTTTCCTGTGTGAACGGTGTTGGTGTTTCCTGTGTGAAAGTTGTTGGTGTTTCCGGTGAGAACGATGTTGGTGTTTGTGCTGAGAATGTTGATGGTGTTTGTGGTGAGTACGTTGATGTTGTTTCATGGGAGAACGTTGTTGGTGTTTCCGGTGAGAACGTAGTTGGTATTTCCGGTGTGATCGTAGTTGGCGTTTCCGGTAAGAACGATGTTGGTGTTTCCGGAGAGACCGTTGTTGGTTTTTCCGGTGAGAACGTTGTTGGTGTTTGTGGTGAGAACGTTGTTGGCGTTTCCGGTGTGGACGTAGTTGGCGTTTCCGGTGAGAACGTGGTTGGCGTTTCCGGTGAGGACGTTATTGGTGTTTCCGGTGAGAACGCTGTTGTTGTTTCCGGTGAGAACGTTGCTGTTGTTTCCGGTGAGAACTTTGTTGGTGTTTTCGTTGAGAAGTTTGTTGATGTATGTGGTGAGAAGGTTGTTGGTGTTCCTGGTGAGAAGGTTGTTCTTGTTTCTGGTGAGAAGGTTGTTGGTGTTTCCGGTGAGAGCGATGTTGGTGTTTCCGGTGAGAACGTTGGTGGTGTTTGTGGTGACAAGGTTGTTGGTGTTTCCGGTGAGTACGTTGTTGTTGTTTCCGGTGAGAACGTTGTAGGTGTTTCCGGTGAGAACGTTGTTGTGTGTTTCCGGTGGAGAACGTTGTTTGTGTTTCCGGTGAAAACGTTATTGGTGTTTGTGGTGAGAACGTTGTTGGTGTTTCCTGTGTGAACGTTGTTGGTGTTTGTGGTGAGAACGATGTTGGTGTTTTGTGATGACAAGGTTGTTGGTGTTTCCGGTGAGAACGTTGTTGGTGTTTCCGGTGAGACGGTTTTTTGAGTTTCCGGTGGAAAGGTTGTTGGCGTTTGTGTTGAGATCGTTGTTGGTGTTTCCTGTGTGAACGATGTTGATGTTCCTGGTGAGAACGTTGTTGGTGTTTCCGGTGAGAACGTTGTTGGTGTTTCCGGTGAGAACGTAGTTGGTGTTTCCGGTGAGAACGTTGGTAGTGTTTGTGGTGAGAACGGTTTTGGTGTTTCGGTCGAGAACGTTGTTGATGTTTCTGTTGAGATCTTTGTTGGTTTTTGTGGTGAGAACGTTGTTGGTGTTTGCGGTGAGATTGGTGTGGACGATGTTTCGGGTGAGAATGTTGTTTTTGGTGTTTGCGGTGTTGTTTTTGGTGTTTGCGGTGTACTTGATGTGGTTTGTGTTAACGGAGTGCCTGCTGGTGTACGTGTTTCGGGTGTGCTTGGTGTGGTATGTGTTTCGGGTGTGCTTGATTCAGTTGGTGTTTCTGTAGTGCTTGATATAGTTGGTGTTTCCTGTGTGCTTGATGTGGTTGTTGTTTCCGGTGTGGTTGATGTGATTGGTGTTTCCCGTGTGCTAGAAGTGGTCTGTGTTTCCCGTGTGCTTGATGTGGTTGGTGTTTCCGGTGTGCTTGACGAAGTTGATGTTTCCGGTGTGCTTGACGAAGTTGATGTTTCCGGTGAAAATGACGTGGAAAGTGTTTCCGGTGTGATTGATGTTAATGTTGTTACTAATGTGCTTGCCGTGTATAGTTTTTGCGATGTGCTTTCTGAGGAAGATGTAGCTGGGGTGGTTGATATTGTTGGGTATTTTGATGCCGTGCGTATATGTTGTTGGTGTGGAGAATTTTGTTGGGATCTGAGTTATTGTAGATGTTGATTGTGTGGTTACTGTTTTAGCTAGAGTAAATGAAGTTATAATACTTGTTGATGATGTACTGGGTGTGATAGTGTATGTTCTTCCCGTAGTTTTGTGGGCAACACTTGTTGTTGAACCGTTTGTAACTGTTATACACCAGTATATGATTTCTACAATATTAATGCAATATTGTGGTACATATTGCACTCTCATTATAATTTTGAAAAGTTCAATCACAAAATCTAAACACGTATTCACTTGAATTAATTTTATATTCATGCATATTATTCCCCATGCTTGATCTGTTAGTGTGAATAAAATGGTTGTTAAGCTTCTAACTTGTGTCGCTAATGTTATTTCATTGAATGGGAGATTCGTTAAGAGTAGATAAATACAATATTTTATTTGAAGTACATTATTTGTTTGTTTGATTTGAATAATTAACTGCCAAAGATATCTGTTAACAAAATAATCCATATTTCCAATATCGTATGCTGGTTGTTCAACAATCCATTCAGTTATCCAATATTTATAAATACCTGCTGTAAGTTTTGGAATTTGGTCTGCGAATATAATTTTTGTTATAGTTGGTTTTTGCAGAAAAGCTATGCAACTTAATAATTCTTTCTGATGCTCTATTGAGATTACTTGAACTAATTTTGTGAGACAAAATATTAACTGTGTTTTCAAATCATAATCATAAATTGTTAACAAATGTGGGAGAATCATTGCAACATTAATCTGTCTTAAAGAAAGCCAATTATAGAAGCGTTGTACAATGCTTTTAATTTCCGGATTATGTATGATAGGAGATGTGTGAAGGATGTAACTGAAAACGTTGACGAAGTTGCACTGAAGAATGTTCAAGATCGTGATTCTATGAACTTCAATAAGTTGTGTATCTTTAATTATTATATTTGGCACTGATGGTCTTTGTATAGGAATATTAGTATATGCCCACTTTCCATTCATCATTTTTATTTTTACTCTTGCACTGCCACAAAATCCTGTTACTAACTGATCTTGCAAAACAGTCATTCCCCATGTATTTTTAACATTGCCGTAAGGACCTGTATTTTCTGGTCGTATAATAATTCCTTTCACATTTCCTGTAGGTGTTCCTCCTATAGAAAGAATTCTTATATGCTTTGGATATCCTTTCTTTCCCTCAACATTTACAACCGTGCCACCTACATGTATAACCCCTATTTTTAAAGGTCTTAACAATTTTATTTGTTTAGGACCATACTGAAATATCTTTTTGCCTTTTTTAATATTGAATATTTTGTATTCAGGTTCTAGATTTTCATCATAATTGATAAGACCTCTTGTAAACACTTCTAAAGTATCATTGTCATATTCCAGTACACCAATATTTCCTTGTAGGTTTCCACTGACAAGAGGAGAAAATGCTGGAATGACAGATGACTTCCGTCTATGCTCTAAAGCAGTATTTTCAGATTCCTGTAATATAAAAACAACAAAAAGTATAATAACAATCTCTAATAGAATATCTCTGTACATTCAAAAGTTCATTTAGATAAGGAGAAAATCTATACTTCATCGAAATGTTTAGTTTTAATTCAGGAATGTTACCTAGGAGATGTGTTAAAAGGGTTCCTAATTTTATTATTGGCCACTTCATCTCTACAATTCCCTTAACCAGAGTCTTGTTGAAACTAGATTATTAGTGGGTAGTTATTAAGAGTGTTCACTGTTTTTCATTATTTCTATATCAAAAGAAAACACTATATATATATATATATGGTATGATAAGAAAAATAAATGCCTGGACGGGATTCGAACCCGGATCTCTGAGTCTGTACCTCAGCGTGATATCCATTACACTACCAGGCGAATCCAATTCAAACACTTATTTTTCTTATATATGTATTATACTCTCTTATATATATATATATATATATATATATATATATATATTAGGGTTATAACTTTTTGGACTTTTGTGAAATAAAATATTTCTTGAGCAATTAATGGGTGTAAAATATTTCCTGTGCAATGAATGCGTGAATGTTTACATAGAACAATTGGAAAATGCCTTCATTTCACTGAGCTTCAAGAAAAGGTCACCCTCAAATACATTTATATATCAATATTTAATAATGATTTGTGGGTGACCTTTTCTTGAAGCTCGTGAAATAAAGGCCATTTTCGATGATTTTAAGCAAAATTTCATCCATCTATTGCACAGGAAATATTTATTTCACAAAAGTAAATATATATATATATATATATATATATACACACACAGAGAATACTTCAGGAATCAGGCGAATATACACGGGTTTAATATATGCCCATATCTTTAACTAAGCATAAAGTTACTGCCCAATTTATATTGACAATGAGTAAGCACTTGTTGCATTTATGTGTATTTATATACAGGGTGCCTCTAAAGCCACTATCCATTTCAATGATAGAAAGCAATGATTGAAAAATCGTTATTGTGAAGTTTAACACATATTCTACTGACTTTCTACATGACCGCCATCTAGTTGAAAACACTGTACTCCATCTTTCAGCTGTGAAACGAAATGTAGGTCTTAACAGTTTAAAGCCTGCTGTTATTGTGATACAATTTCCAAAATCAAACTGACGTGATAAGGGCATTTTAGTAGAGTGGTTCATAGAATTTTTCACACTGTATTGCTAGGGGCATTCAACTCTTTACTGAAGCGTCGGGTTAATTCGTTCGGACTATCACTGGCAATTTGAACCTGCTGCACTGTTTCTGCTGATACGTGTGGTCTCTATGACGTGCCTCATCATACACACTGCCTGTACGCTTAAATTAGTTTACAGGCAGACGAATGTGTGCCTTTTTTTTGGGGCATACCCGTACAAAAATAATGACACCCCGTTTTTCCATGCTAAACATATAGCAATAAGCTAACAGTGTTGGCAAAGAAAAGAAAAAAATCTTAGTGTTTTCATGGAAAAGAATAGTGACTTCAGAGGCACATGTATATTTAGTTAAACGAGCGAAAAAGCAAAGTATATAAATTTGGGAGTTAGCTTCCATATAGGGAAATAAATTCTGGCTCATTAAAAACATTTTTAAAAATATATATACAAGGGAAATAAAATAAAACAAAACAAAATAGATTAATATAACACTTAAGAAGGTAATTAGAGACATTGGGAAATAATAGCCTATAAAACAGAACACAAAAATAGGAGAAAATTTCAAAATATAAAACGCACTTTCGTTACTACTTATTTATTTTTTTAAAATATTTTAATAAAATAATTACTTCCTTAAATATATCTATGCTTAGTTTGGTTAGGTCTGGAATGTATATAACTAATTAATTGTATAATTAGGTCCGAAATATCTACTACCTTTAGATCCGGTAGCTGTGTTTAATTTAGGCACATGTAGCAAAAAAATTAGTATTTTGTCTGGTGCTGTAAAAACTTGGATTATCCTCTTTAAATTCCTGATTATTTTTATGCAAATAAGTAATAAATGTATTTTTAAAATTTGTTCAATATTTGATACGCAGAATTCAAGGGAGATTAATTTTATACAGTAATCTAAAAGTTTGTTCAAGCAAATTTTTATAATTCGTTTTTGCAATAATTTTAGAGGAAAAATGATTCATTCATAGTGTTCTGCTCAAGAGCAGGTCTTTCACTGAAAACTCAGCATTCTCTACTCATTCCTTAACTCAGCTTTCCTTTTTGTATCTGCATACAAACCATTTATTTTAATATTGTCTATCATCTGATGTATTTTTCTGCCACTAACTTTACTTCCGTAGACCATTCCTTCTAGGGCATCCTTCAGCAGGCAGTTTCTTCTTAGCCTGTGGTCAATCCAATTTCTTTTCCTCTTCTTTATGAGTTCCAGCATTGTTCTTCTTTCATCCACTCTGTCTAGCACATCTTTATTTCTTACTTTGTCCATTTGATACGCTCCATTCTTCTCCATATCCACATCTCAAAAGTTTCCAGTCGCTTTTCCTCATTCCGTCGTAATGTAAAATTCTCTGCACCATACAATGCTACACTCCACACAAAAAGCTTCACTAGCCTCCTCCGTAATTCTTTTGCCAAAGGTCCGCAGAAAATACTTCTCTTCTTGTTAAAAACTTATTTGCCATTGTTATCCTCTGCTTTACTTTTTGATCGCAGTTCATCTTACTACTGATAGTACAACCCAAGTATTTAAAGCTCTCCACTTTCTCCATTGCCTCGTCTTTCATTCTCATAGAATTTGTAATTCCACCCCAACCTAATATTCCGTACTGATTTACTGATTGATCCAGAGCTAAGTAAAAAGTATGCAATACATACATTTTGCAAATTTGATCCAAGGATGATAAATTTGTGAATAGTTTTACATAATCCGTTGCACAGCAAGGAAACATGTTTGTCAAATCTTAAATATTGGTCTAATATAGTACCTAAATATTTTACTTGTGCTGATATTCTCAAGGATGAAGATGTGCAGTTTGTGTTATTAAAATTGCGTATAGTGAAATTGAGACTGAATTAAATTCATTTAAACCAAGTGATGTTAACAAAAAATGGATTAATGCACTTCTTGAGATATTCAGAAAAAGTACACGAGTCTAGTCGTTCTTCAATTATATTGATTCCTTACTTGGCATTTTGAATGGTTTCGCTCCATTTTGAACAGCAAAATATGTCAACCCCATCATCAGCACATGTACATAAAGAACCATAAAATATTCCTAAGTTAATTTTAAGTAAATTATTAATACTAGGACATTCAATAAGTAATGACAACACTGCTATAATATCACAAAAAGGTTATATTTGATACTAAGAACTTCATTTTTAGTATCTTGCCAAATCAACTATACGTTGCCTATTTTAGGAAAACGGTGCACTCCATGTGCAGCACCATTTTTGGATATCTCAGTCATCTGATCGATTTAGAGCTTTCTGGATACCAACTCTTGATTGAAATTGAATGTTACGTAGAGGTTTCTTGTTCTTTGAGAATACGAGTACGTTACAGTCATTGGCTCACGTCTAGTGAATTTGGTGGATTTCGAGTAAGTTCCAATTCCAACTTGTAAACAAATTCTCTGAACATCTTTTTGGGGCGGTATGCTTACTAATGGTAGAAACAGTGAATGTATTCACAAAATATTGCTATTTTGAGACTTCCGATATTACAGATTTATACAACAAAGACTGCACAACAATATATTACAAGATTACAATGGTCTCCACTAGGTTCGCTGATTTACAACAGAGTTGCCATTACTTATCGAATGCCCTAGAATATATTAAGAATAAACTTGGACATAAGACAGTCCCCTTTGGGACACCTATATCAAAATTACTTAAATTACTGTAGTTATCAATTTTGGTTGATTATATCCTATTACCGTCCACCGCTGTGGTCTCGAGGTAGCGTGCTGCCTTGTCACGCAGCGGGCCCGGGTTCGATCCCCGGTCGGGGCAGTTTTTCTGGGTGAGGTTTTTATCGGGGTTTTTCCTCACTGTAAGACAAATGTCAGAAAACTTTAAGGCCCAAACGGTCGCCGAAATCATATGGCCATCTTCTTTATCATCATCATCCTTATCATTATCATCATTACCATCATCCTTCCACCGGTGTGGAAAGCAACGGGAAGCTAACACACCTACACAATTCCCTAGTAAAGCTGCAAGCATAGCATGAAAATGCTATGATTGCAGTGATGGACCTGCCTTCGGGCAGAATTACTATGGATGGATATCCTATTACTTAAATCTTCTTCTTGTAAGCCCATGTTTCTCTTAACAGAGATTTAGGCGCTCTCCCCCTACAGGGAAGAATTTTCACCATACTAATTTAGTTATACTTGTTTTCGTAGATGTTATTTGAATGGTCCGTGGTCAGCGTTCCACTTCATAATGATACGATCGATATTTATAAATAATTCCTAGAGGGTGCCTTTAACGCCCAATTTTATCTAATTATGACTTTATGATTTCATTGTGTGTATATAAAAGTAGTGATTTTTTTTAAAATGAAGATATGTTGAATCTATTTCAGATCATGTTAGCAAGCAGGAATTGATTAATTCTTAATTTGGGGGCTCTAGTTTTCTCAAATTGGTAGTAGCGGAACTTCATTCAAGAAGTCAGAACACACGACATTTCTAAAAAAAAATGGACACCGTTGTTGACAAATTACACCAAAGTACTTTCATGAATTCATCATACCAGACTAGTGAGCTCATTTATTCTAATACTAGTAGAACACACAATATCTACTGTAAAGAAATATTGAAGTAGGCCTGACTCACAAATTTAGTTTTACCAGTACACGTAACAATGTTGACAATAAAGCTAGCAACAAGATAATAGTAGGCATGAACTTTATGCTAAGTGGAAATGCAACTGATAAGCTGACCCAAAGCCATAACATTATTAGGGATGTTATTAATTTAGACACATACATAGCTTGAGTTTATAATTCAGATGAAGGTCCACTATACGAACCTAATGATTCATATGATGAAGATAGTGTGTGTGTAAGCCTATGTTTTCCCTTTACAGAGATTTAGGCGCTCTCCCCCTACAGGGAAGAATTTGAACCATATTAATTTAGTTACACTTGTTTTCGTATAGATGCCATTTTGAGTGGTCCGTGGTCAGCGTTCCGCCTCATACTGACATCTAGGAAACCAAGGTAGTACTAGGATGGGAAAATTCGCTAAATTTTGCTTAGAGGGCCTTTTCATTCAGGCTTAAGGATTTTTTACGAGCCTGAAAATCTTCAGACTCGGGACCCACGGCTTGAAGTCCCTCCCGGAGGGACTTGCTCCTTGGATTTTTCCGTCCTAAAAAATCCATCGACCACGGCCGGGTTTGAACCCGCGACCCTCGGGACCAGAGGCAAGGAGCATAACCACTAGTCCACCGCGGCCGATGATGATGATAGTGATGTTGAAAAAAAATTCGAAGTCAAATGGTTCACAGCTCAGTGGTTCAGCTGGAAATATAAATCCAGAGATTTTAGAATTGGGCATTAACAAAGATATTACTGCCCTAACCAAACACGAAAATAGAGAGTCGGAAAACAAGGATATCCCAAAGAAAATATCTCAGTGGAGAAGTACTCGTCCAGAAACCCGGACAATTAATATCAATAATACATTAGAAAAAAATATCTGCCTTATAAGTCAAAGAATCAGAGCCATTTCTGTCAAAATTCCTAGGTCAATAGACTGTTCGGGTGTGTGTATACAAATGCAGCGCAAACATTAGTGAGTAAATCTGCATTAAAATTTGCCAGGAATATATAAGAAGTGGTTATAATGAATAAAAATAATATCCAGTGTGACACGAAATGAAACCGAAATCAAGCGAAAACGCACAGGAGAAACGTGTGAGAGATACATTGGAGTATCAGTTACTACCTCCATAACGATGGACAGGAAATTAGGGTATGTAGACATTTTTTATGAAAATACTTTGCGAAAAGCAACTGACCTCTAAAGACTGCATTCTCTCATAAATCTAACATTACAGGCAACATAGATTCTACAGATCAAAGGGGACGTAGAATACCTCCTAATAAAACAAGTCCTTCCTTACTTGAAAAGAAAGAATCTTTTCCAGTAAAAATAGTCATTATTGTAAGAAAAAGTTCTGCCCAAGAAACACTTTATGAAAAGGAAAAGCTGTAAATGGATTCCAAGTAAAAGTGTGTACTGTCATGTATTCTGTACAGAGTATTATCTGGATTTTCATCTTATATGGATCTCCTATAGAATCAGTAAAAGCCCAATTGGAAGCAGATTATCAGCAGCAATTATTATCAATAAAATAAAATAATTTACCTAAGTAGTAATACCCGCTAAAAGAATCAGCATTCAATCTGGGATGTAAATATGTCCAATTAAAACCACAGGTACAGTAAAAGTAATATTAAAACAAATTAATTCAGGCACGTGTTTCGCCCTTGAACAGGACATTATCAGGGTGATCACATCAAAGTAAAACGTAATACTGTGATTTAATAACCATGTTGATGCCCTGTTCAAAGGTCAGAGCATTAGTTTACATGTGACTGACTCTCCAACAAATATGTTGAATATAGCAAATAATGAAACAGATTCTTTAGACCTACACATTTCATAATTATGTGTTCAATAATTGTGGTTTTAAATACTGATTTTACTGAGTTGTTTCCAAAAAAATGAATTAATAACCTATAATGTTGGTTTTAATATACAGTTTGATGTGTTTCATTTTTTCTCCACTGTGGTGTATCTTACAATATTGCGATCCTATTTAGCAGTAAATAGTATGATCAAGTTGCAGTGATGAACAAATGAAACATAACCAAACATTTCTCATTTGTTTTCAAACATCGCCGTTTACATTAAATATATAAATATTTTAAAATAACTATATTTAAATAATGATTTGTGAGTAAACAGCTTAATTTTATTCGTTAAGTAGTCCTAAACACATGCCACTCTCGATTTACAAATCCTCTAGGTAAATTGGAAATCAGTCGTGGCATTACTTAACCTTTCATTAAAAAAAATATCCTATGTCGTACGTTTTAAACATTTATTATATTTTACCCCGTTTAAAAAACTTATGCAGATAACAAACTAAATGGTAATCAATGTTGTTAAAATATGTGTTCACACAGTATAATGTTATTGCAATATTTTAAAACTTTATCTGTCGTTCTATCAATCATGATATTATCCTACACACACACACACACACACACACACACACACACACACACACACACACACACACACACACACACACACACACAACACACACACACACACACACACATATATATATATATATATATATGGTATGATAAGAAAAATAAATGCCTGGACGGGATTCGAACCTGGATCTCTGAGTCTGTACCTCAGTGTGATATCCATTACACCATCAGGCGAATCCAATCCAAACACTTATTTTTCTTATAGGCTATATGTATTATATTCTCCATTATTACTAGATGTCGCGACATCACACTGAGGTACAGACTCAGAGATCCGGGTTCGAATCCCGTCCAGGCATTTATATATGTGGGTGTGTATATAAATATTATTTAACGACCATTAAAATCTCAGATAAATGCGTCGTTGTGATTCAATGCTGCACGTGACATAGTTAAATTTTTTCACAGAGTTTTATCATTCACATTAAAATTCCATAATACAGTAGAACCCATGGCTTTATATCCATTTTGAAAGGCATACTCATTTTCAAATCTTCAAAACAAATAATAATAATAATAATAATAATAATAATAAAATAATAATAATAATATAATAATAAATGGCGTCGGATCCAGACACAGAGGCAGCATGGTAGACACCGATTTATCGGATATAGGCCTACAGTAGGCCTAAGTTACTCTGTAGCAGAACCTAATATTTTTATACACACATTATTTAATTTAAACTATTTTAACATATTTTTTACGCCATTGTGAGAGTAAAACATCTGAAAAGAGATTTTTAATTTTGTTTGAGATGAAGATTTACCAAGGGAATAAAAAAACTGGTTCTGCAATATTTTTAATACTAATTCACTATATACTATCGAACCCTTAGGTGATTGTCGCGCGGACATAAGCTCTCCATACATCCCCATTATGGGAATATTTTAATGAACCATTAAATACATTTTTAGCCTTAATATTTTTTTTTTCAATGCCTCCAGGTGGTCTATTATATGACACTTTTGGGTTTTTCCTCTGCCATTGGCGGAACTCTAATCCATTTCTTAGGTTGGGGCACCTGGAAGGCGGAGTTACGTTATCCTAATGATGTGATGGGTGATAACTGATAACTCTGGTCGACAAGGTTTTCTTCACAAGGAATCTGATTTGTGAATCTAGTGCATGTTTCATACTGAATTCAGATATGTAGTCAGAATTTCTGAATCAGACACAGTTTTTTCTGTGACAGCTACTTTTTAAAAATTGATTTTAGCATTCTCTTCTTCCGGACTTATTTACGGAAAATCTTGGGGCAGTCTCTGATGAGCACGGTGAGCGTTTTCATCAGTAAATTTCCACAATGGAAAATATGTACCAAGGCAAGTGGAGTTCTAATATGCTAGCTGACTACTGTTGGACCAAGAAAATATGTTCCAGATGCAAAATATGCCCGATAAATCACTATCTACCACTTTCTAGGTAAGTCAGAATGAGTTTGAGTTGGATGGATTTTATTAAAAATTATAAAAAAAAGTAAATGAATATCACAGAAAACTCTTGCGTGATAGGAAAAAACTGAAATGATATTTGAATTCAGAATGAAAAATACTTCTAAAATCTCATATATTTATTCTTGTGAAAGAAAAAAGTTCATTTTTGTCGACCAGTGTTATTAATAGCTTGAGAGCCTTTAAGGTAAACTTAACCTAAATTACAAACCATCGGCAATCACAAGAACAATTCACTTCAAGTAAAATTCCTATGGTCTGACCGGGACCTAATGAACTGTAGTCAGAAATGTTGACAAACTAGTCCATGAGGCTGATCTATTGACATTTCAGTATAATTTTTTTTCTGTTAATGAAGTTTATATTAATACGATCAGTATTTGAGTTTAATTAGATGTTTTCTAATCATTTAATGATAATGACAGAGAAATTAGTTGAGATTTTAGTAGGTGGAGGGTCATCTCTGAGGATCATGAGTGCGGTTGCCCCCGACTGAATCTCAAGGTACAAATCCTGATGGTTCTGGAGGAATATTGGTGGTGGGCCACGTCGAGATTTTCCGGTTTTTTTCTCAGGGTTCTCCCCTTTCCTAAATTTGCTCCCACCAACACTCTCCAATCATCTTTCCTCCCCCATCACGTAATTTCTTCTTCATTCATTCCATATCATTTTCTATCTCATTCACATATTAGGTAAACAATAGTCTAGTTAATCAAACCACAGATGTTTAACATACATGATTATGGTGATCTAAAAGGCATACTCAAGCACTTTCTCATGACTCCGAGCTTGTGTCATCTTATGGCACAATGTGACCAAAGTAATGGTCATAGCCCCTCATCAAGGGCTTGGGTCCAGCCCAAATAAATGACTATATGAGTCCTGTGTGAATGCTTGATGTATGTCGAACCAAAACGTCATTTCAGACTATCGTAGAGCAGATTTAATTTCATTCATTCCATAAAGTAAGTCTAAACTACTATATTGCTGTGTTAGGGTCTTAAAACCTGAAACCATTTCTAGTAATCTACGATAATCTCCTAATATAGTAGATAGGAAATTTAATACGAGGCTTGGAAAACTGGATTAAGTTGATACTGAAAATAATTTAATTTCCGTAAACGAATATCTACATATTCGCATCTGCATATTGTTCTACTGCGCAATCATCATTAAATTTACTTTGTTAGGTAATGCTACCAGTAAATCGGAGGCACTGTATATTTACGATGCCCAAATAAATGGACGTATGCACAATAGTAAGTTGGGGCAAATCCACGATTGTTAAAAAAAATAATGAAAGGATTGCTTAGAGAAAACTTACGTACCTTTCTTTTACTGCCATAATTTGATGTAGAATTTTTCGATGAAACTGCTGTTACTAGGAGACAAAAGGAGAGGTATACCAGTAGAATGATATTCATTCTAGCGGAGGACAGGTTACAGTCCTCCTGCACCGTCCAATGTCTCTCCTTAAAGTGATAAAACCAAGTGATTGTCCAATTAACTTCCCCTCTATCAACTAAGATTTATGAACGATTACTCCCAAATGCATCAAATTTATTAATAAGCACTTAATTTACTTAGGTGCTAAAACTCCAATAAATGATATTTTTATAATTAAATCGATTAAGTCGTAATGTAGCCTATTCCAAGTGACATATTTAATCAAAGGTTAATACAATGAATATTATATTAAGGGAAATGACAAATTATATTCTAATCAATACCTTTAACGATCAATTACAATGAAAATAAAGTGTTAACAAGCATGAAGACATTTTATTGTTTTATTTTCTTTCGATGTTTTTATTATTCATTTCATACATTTCAATGATGGATGAATCATATTTGAAGAGAAAAATTATACGCCCAGACTGAGACTCGAACCCAGGACATTTGGCTTCCTGGGCCAATGCTCTACCGACTGAGCTACCGGGGCGAGTTACAATCTAAAGGCAACATTTTTCTTTTATCATCATCATCATAGTACATTCACGAATTTAGGCCATTTGTTGACCTGTTTCGGCTTCAAGAGAAACACCATCCAAAAGTATTTTGAGTGGACGTCCTGGTCTTCTTCTTCCTGCAGGTTGATATCTTAACATTTGTTTGGGTATTCTGTGATCTTCCATTCGATGAACATGTTGCATCCATCTTGACTTATAATCAGAAATTTTGTTTTCTAAAGATTCCATGTGTAATTCTTCTAAGATGTCTTCATTTTTTTTTGTGTGTGATCCTGCAGTCCTCCGAAGATATCTCATTTCAGCAGATCTAAGTCTCTGTATATCCTTCTGTTTCAACGTCCATACTTCGCTACCATACAAAAGAGTTGGAAGAGCCAGTGTTTTATACACATTCTTATATACGTTGTAAATTCGCGGGCACCAAATGCTATAAAATCTTTGTTCCTATCTTTGCAAATGGCGGCTTCTTTATTAACAAGACATTTATTTGGAATTTTTTATATTACGTTATAATGCCAGTACGGCTTCTTTCGATGTTTTTATTATTATTCATTTAATACATGTCAATGATGGATAAATCATATTTGAAGAGAAAAATTATACGCCCAGACTGAGACTCGAACCCAGGAATTTGCAACGTATATAAGAGAAAAAATTGCTTATTTAATTAAATAAAAATAAAATTTACAGTTTTATGTGATTTTCATATTTAAGTTTTATTTTTATTTAATTTAATAAGTTATGGATTTCATCAAGTAAACATCAATTCAATTGAAAAAAAATTGCGTTTAGATTGTAACTCGCCCCTGTAGCTCAGTCGGTAGGGTATTGGCCCGGAAAGCCAAAGGTCCTGGTTTCGAGTCTCAGTCTGGGCGTATAATTTTTCTCTTCAAATATGATTTATTTTCTTTCTTACTATAGTTTAACCTCTCCATTTATTTTCAAATATATTAATTGATATAGAGCACCCCACGCTTTTGATGGTAAAATGATTTTCTTTTTGTTGGTAACTCTAGTTTTATTCTATATGTGTTGGATATGATTTTTTTGTTGACCACTTTAATTTTATCCCAAGCGTGTTGGAAATTGAAATTATTTTTCATTTTTTAGTTCGGTTTTCTAATAAAACGTGTTGTTTTAGTTTTTTAAAACTATTATTTATTTTGATATGTATTTCGATTGGTGTCGGCCGCGGTGGACTAGTGGTTATACTCCTTGCCTCTGGTCCCGAGGGTCGCGGGTTCAAACCCGGCCGGGGCGATGGATTTTTTAGGACGGAAAAATCCAAGGAGCAAGTCCTCCGGGAGGCACTTTAAGCCGTGAGTCCCGAGTCTGAAGATTTTCAGGCTCGTAAAAAATCATCAAGCCTGAATGAAAAGGCCTCTAAGCAAAATTTACCGAATATTCCCGTCCTAATACTACCTTGGTTTCCTAGATGTCAGTATGAGACGGAGCGCTGACCACGGACCACTCAAAATGACATCTATACGAAAACAAGTGTAACTAAATAATAATAATGAGAATGTTCACACATTGTGTATTGTTTTGTTTTATTTGTCCCGTGCATATTCACTTATGGATTTCTTTCTGTTTTTACACACTGTGATGTGGTATCGGTCACATCTTCCCTTACACATCTCGCATACGCATGTGTCTTCTGGTACGTGATATGTCTTCTTGGTGCATATTATCTGGTGGAAACCGTGTACCGCCATCCTGGTCACCAGGTGTCGCAGCTCGTAGTTCGCCGACATCCAGTTGTTGTTTGCCATCGCGTCTGTGGAGTAGAATTCGTCCCAGATCTCGTCTTGTTTTCTCCTTCTGTTGTGTAGTACCTTTGCTGCTGCCTCTGTTGTGGGTAACAAGAATTTCAGCATCAGGTCTTGAAGCAGGAATGTTTCTCTAGCCATCACATATGACAGGCTGGATGGGGTAAATTTTGATAACCCCATCACTCTCTTTAGGTATCTGGCTTTCAGATTTTACAGGCTCTCCAGCTATGTCTCCGTTAGCCGTTCCCATATTATTTCCAGTCCGTACGTTGCCGCCGGTAGTATCTTGGCCTCGAATAGTCTCATTGCTGTTTTGAGTGATAGGGCTTGTATGTTCTTTATATCGTTTAAGTGTAACTAAATTATTAGTATGGTTCAAATTCTTCCCTGTAGGGGGAGAGCGCCTAAATATCTGTAAAGGGAAAACAATACAAATTTCGATTGGTAGCAGATCAGTGCAATCACCTATATTAACTTATCTGTTTATACCTGCTTGCCAGGTAGTCATGACCAGAAACGAGTAGGCAATACTGCCTAGGCATATGCTTTGTTTCAAAATCCGATTCCGATTGAGGGTCTTTCCATTTTTCAGCGGTTGCCCTTTTACCAGCCGGCTGCTGGCCCTTCACATCCACATGTGTCAATCACAGAGGTAGATGATCAACAGCCAGTGTAGGGGTGACATGTGGTTAGCATGTCGAGTCCCCCAGCCGTTATAGCTGGTTCCTCAACCTGGAGCCGCTACTTACTGTAGCTACCCAATTGCCTCACGATGCTGGGTGGGCACCGGTCCCATACTGGCCGAAATAACATGAGAAAATTTCTTCCCCCATGGAGACTCGAACCAGCGCAAGTCCCGTAGCTCTGCGCCAAGGCTTCCTACCTTAACCGCTCGGCTACGGCGCGGGACGTTTCAAAATCTCGGTTCAAATATTGTTCGGTAACCAAGTGGGTGAAGCATCGGAAAAGTTAAAATAATTTTAATTAAACCATGAACATATTTTAATAGGCAAGTGTTTCTGCTTCTATTCGTCTATATTCAAGATTTAATAAAACATATGGTTGAAGGTCGACCTCTCTTCGGATCTTAAACTAGGAGTATTGCATCGCTTTATACAGACTTTTTCTAGTATGGGCGGTTGTGGTCTAGTGGAGGGAACATCTGTTTTCCTAGCACAAGGTGGCGTGTTCGATCCCGCTGTCATGCTTTTTATTCTCTCTCTCTACCTCTCTTTCTCTCTACTTCTCTTTCTCTCTACCTCTCTTTCTCTCTCTCTTTCTCGCCGTTAATTCAATTCATCTTGTATGTTTTTTGTTTTGCTTTGTTTTATTTTCAGCATTTACCGCACTACTTATTTACGCGAAATCATTTCCCCTTGCACGACACTCAATGAAATAGAACGCATTTTAATTTTTCAAATATTTGAGGACTTGTGAACCAAATAGCTGACCTCTGACCATGCGCAATGGCTTCGTTCTGGGACTTAAAAATTATCTGTGCGCCATCAATTCTTTCGAAGGATGTACAAAGGCCACATCCAAAAAAAAAAAAAAAAAAAATCTGACGTTTTTAACAACAAGGCACTAAAATCCAGCGTCAAATCTCTTATTTAAACTATAGGGAAGTAATACAACACTTGAATTGGTAGATTGGTTAATTTCACACCTCTCTTACTCATGCAGGAAATCCATCTTCTCCGTACTGTGGATAGATTTTGATGGATTCTGGCATCGATTTCTGTGTCTTACAGTTAAAAACAATAGATAATATTTTGGATACGGCCTTGGTACATCATAACGCCTCTCTGGGAGAATTTCAAGATAGATTTTGGCATGCAACGATTGACATTTCCCTTGTAAGAATAAAATATATAAATCTCTTTTGTGTTAATTAATGATTGTAGAGATAAGTAAGGGTTAAACAAAATGTTGGTCAAGTCTGTATCCATTTACTGACTTAAACTAACATTTCCTATATTCAAACATTATCCATCAATTAAACACTTCATCAAAAGAAAACAAATTAATGAAACAACAGAAATGAAAGTTTTAAGGAAAGTCGTAGGAAAATCGCTGAGAGAGACAATTTGCAGCTCTGTTATTAGAGATGAATGTGAAATTGAAGCTATAAATCTCTGGATAAGTGATAGAAGACTATGGAATGATCACATAGATAGAATGGAGAACAGTAGATTAGTGAAGAAAGTACTTTAAGGGAGGAAAGGAGATTACGAGTATTTGAGAATAAAGTTCTTAGGAAAATTTTTGGACCAAAGAGAGATGAACAGACAGGTGAATGGAGAAGACTACATAACAATGAACTACATGGTCTTTATAGGAGGCCAGATATAATAAGAACAGTTAAGTCCCGTAGACTGCGATGGGCAGGACATGTTGCGCGTATGGGGAATGAAAGACGTGCATGGAAACTTCTTGTAGGAAAGCCAGAAGGAAAACGCCCAGTTGGTAGACCAAGAATGAGGTGGGAGAACAACATTAACTATGATTTGAGGGAAGTAGATTATACAGGGAATGATTGGAAAACATTAGCACAGGATAGGGATGTATGGAGGGCTTATGTCCGTGCGGCCATGAACCTACGGGTTCGATAGTGCCAGTGAGTAAGTAAGTAAGTAAGTAAGTACGTGACTGGACACCTCAGCAGAAAAGGTTATTTGGAATACCACAACTACGATGGAAGGATGCCACCATACCCCGAATCTGAAGTGAATGAACACGCAACAGGCTGCCAGCTTTCATGCGTATAGGAAGAAGAAGAAGAAGAAGAAAGAAGAAGAAGAATTAAAAGAAGATAGTAAAAATGTAGTCAGATTTACTTCAATTCTGAGGTATCGTAACGTGTTATATTGACTTTTCAAATAAAAATTTCAGATTTTCGAAATTTTAAGAACCACAATTAAACTTGGGATAAAGATATTCGTTATGTACTTTATTACGTTTTGTTTCTCAAGCGAGGAACTTAACGATCTTGGTTATTACCTAATTAATGAACATTTTTAATAAGTAAATGTAATAAACAATATATAGCAATAAAGAGTATATATACTATCTTAATTACACCCACACACTACAATAAAAAAATAAAATAGGAAATAAACTTGCAATGTGATATTCTCCAACTTATGATTATGAAGTAAACTATAAATGCAATATCACACGTCAGACCAACTGCTCGTAATTTAATGAAATTTTATTTTCTCACGCAAATTTCCTACGTACTCTTAGTCATAGAAACCTATTTCACAAGAAACGTGACGCAGATTAGTTAAGGGACAAATTATATCTAATATATAAAAATCAACGTTTGTTTGTTTATTTGTTCGTATTCTATGCGAGGCCATAACGTTGATCCGATTTTGATGGGTTTTTTGCAAAATGTTCAGGAGATTCCCGGGATGAACATAGGCTATAAGTGAGTTATGATATTCAACCCCTTCATCCCTAAAAATCACCCTTCGTAGTGAAAAACGTGAAATAAAGTCCCTATTTCGACGCTTAAATGGCTTACGCTGCCTAAACCATAACAAATACACCAAACTAATATACACAGAATTGGATATCTCAAAAAACTCTACAAAAAAGTCCGCAACAGCATGTTTATCTTTTACGGATAACTGACAATAACCATTTGTCTTTTATTGATACCAAGAAGATCGGGATAAGTACATTTCCGGGCAAGCATGCTCATACCGTTCATCCGATTGAGGTGGGGCTTTTTGAAAAATGTTCAGGAGATTCCAGGGATGAACATAGGCTATAATAGAGTTGTCATACTCAACCCTTTCACCCCTAAAAATCACCCTTTGTAGAGAAAAACGTGAAATAAAGTCCCTATTTTGACGTTTAAATGGCTTACGCTGCCTAAACCATAACAAATACACCAAATTAATGTATACAGGATTGAATATCTCAAAAAACTCTACAAAAAAGGCCGTAAATTGTAAAATTGCATCTGAGCGTACTGTTCGGAGAAGTGTGTTTTTTATTGTTCTTATTAGTTTTTGGAATTGACCAATTTTATGTCTATGTCTTTACATGTGTCGTAGGAAAGGTTGCAGCCTAGATAAGTATAGTTATTAGCCTGTTCTATTATATTGTTGTTAATAACAATTTTAGTTCGTGTCGGTATTTTCCCTTGAAATGCCATAGTTTTTGTCTTACCGAAATATGTAAATTGTGATTTTGGGTTATATTTGACAATCTATGTACTGCTATCTGTAGGTGATATTCAGATGAAATTAAATATAGGCTCAGTTCTGGAAATGCGTGCTATTATGCATTACAGACTCTTGAACGTCCCTAATCCTTTCAAAAAACGTTAAACTGAAAATATATTAAACAATTATTCTACCAGTTATATTATATGGATGCGAAACATGGACTCTTACTTTGGAGGGAGGAAAGGACATTATGAGTATTTGAGAATAAAGTTCCTAGGAAAATTTTTGGAACAAAGAGAGATGAACACACAAGTAAATGGAGAAGACTACATAGTCTTTATAGAAAGATAGATATAATAAGAACAGTTAAGTCTAGTAGACTGCGATGGTCAGGACATGTGGCACGAATGGGGAATGAAAGACGTGGCATGGAAGCTTATTGTAGGAAAACCAGAGGGAAAACGCCCAGTTGGTAGACCAAGAATGATGTGGAGAATAACATTAACTATGATTTGAGGGAAGTAGTTTATACAGGGAATGATTGGAAAACATTAGGTCAGAATAGGGATGTATGGAGAGCTTATGTGCTCGCGGTCATGAACCTACGGTTTGATTGTGCTAGTGAGTTAGTTACTGGTACCGAAATAAATTCGGGAACAAAAATATTATACTCGAATATTATCCTTTCTGGGGTATCACCTGAATCAAAATTTAACATAGAGACTTCATTTGAATTGTATTTGTAGGCCTCCAATTGCTACAAATTTACAATCGACGAAAATGACTTACACCAGTGTTACTTTATCCCGTCCATTTAACAGCGTAAAATCCAAAAATATTTACATGACATCATCATTAACCCTTAAATTGGCAAAACACTACTGTACTGTACTGTTTTGTGGCAATGACTACACTACTGTACTGTACTGTTTTGTGGCAATGACTAGCATTGCCCAGTGTGCCGCTTTTTGGGAACCAGTTGAGGTCCCTTGGCGGCCAAACACCATTGTGTTTATTCAGTATGGGGTTTTGTTCCTTAGCCTTGCTGTCTCGCTGCTTATGTTTTCATTTCCGTAGCAGGTATGGATGATATGAAACATGAGTTCACTAGATTTGTCAGGAACACAAACCTTTCCATAGGTGTCGACAGACCATTCAGCAGAGGCTGAATGTTATGGAAAAGTTGTTGTCCCTGATCCGTCATTGGTATAGCAGCCACAGACCCTGGCTGACATGGGACAGTGCCTGTAGTAGGTTTAACTGTGATGCCAGAGTTTACCATAGAACTATATGAGACTGTAGGATTAACAGATTTTGATGTGAAAGTTCGAGGTTGGGACGCCGGAGTTGTTGGACTTTGGTTTGGTTTTCTTTTTTCATAAATTTCTTTTGCTTTCTTATAGGCTTCACAACCCGGTAGGAAGCGGGATGTCCCTCTTCCCCACAGTTCGCGCACTTCAGCAGGCTCTTGTCCGTGAGTGCCTCGGTTCTCACCGGACACTCACGATGACTATGAGTACCAGCGCAAATTACGCAAGATGGGGTTAAGGAACACCCCATGAAAGTATGGTTAAACTTCTGGCATCTGAAGCACTGCTTCATGCCAGCTCTAGGTCTGTATGGTTCCACAGCCACCACTGTCAAACAGAGGCGGTTTAAGTTATATATTTCCCTACCAGCATCATTGTTCTGAAGTTCCAGGATGTATAATGGTAAGGGAGTATAAAACTTCTCCTTCTTTTTTGGTGATTTGCTTTACCGATATTATTGGATATTCTAGTTCTTTAAGTTCTTCCTTGACTTCATCAGCAGTGATGCTGGCAGGAAGCCTCTTTAGAACAGCCCTCAGAGGCAGATCTTTTTTGAGTTGAAATGTATAAAATTCTTTCTTGCATTTTTGAAGTACTCTTTGAGTAGATGAAAGTCTGCCTCCGAGGTAGCGTAGTATCTCAAACCGTCCTGGGTTTAAACTACTTTCACGTCTTTTTCGAATTTTTCTTTTAATTCCCGATTCATCCTGAAAAGGTCACCATGTCCAATCACCGTTATGGGTGGTGGGCGTGGTTCCCTTTTCGGCTGCGGCATTACTTGAGGTTCCCTGGACGGTTGGCTACTACGCCTGGTAGCTGCTGTAGTTTGCTTGTCCCGTGACGATCCAAGTTGAGGAGCCTGAGGGTCGACAGTGTCCATGGTTCCGGTAATTCGGATAAAATTGAAAATTTATTTTGCACTGGCACAGTCGACTCCTCATTTTGTCGTGATGTGGACTTAGTTGCCTTATTTGTGGTTGGTTTCACTTTATTTGAAACTGTATTCATGTTAACTTTTGAATTATTTTGGGATGGTTTCTCTTTATTTGAAACTGTATTCATGTTAACTTTTGAATTATTTTGGGATGGTTTCTCTTTACTTGAAACTGTATTCATGTTGTCATTTGAACTATTTTGGGATGGTTTCTCTTTCTCATGTGTTTTAATCTTTTTAGTTTCAGGTACATATTCTGTATTCTTTTTCGCACCTTTGAAAAAACAGGATACAGGAAGATCCATAATTATTGTTTTCAATTCATGAAGCATTTTTTCAAAATAATCTTGGTTAGATTTCATATTGAGCTTAATCTCACTTAATCTTTTTAGGCAATCATGTGTAACATCACGAGCAAAATCGGACTGACCGAAATCTGGGTACGCGCTTATGAAATTGATAACTATAACAATAGAACCACGCACCTCTCTAGCTACTTCTAGGAATTTTGATTCAGATGGAAATTTTTGATTATCTACGTATCTCTCAAATTTTTTGAGCGCAGTTTCCCAAAGTTCGTAGGCCGAGGGCTCCTCATACTCAAGTTCCATAGCCTGCTCGGCACTCACGAATTTTAGTGAAGCAGTCATGGTAAGACTGTTCAGCACTAATTACTTATTACTACACTAGCACTTGGCTTGATTGAACTGAACTAAATACACAAGGCTTAACAAAGCACTCGCAGTTAATAGAGTTGCTTTGCAGGAACCAAACACCACTGTATAAACACAACACTGAAAAAATTTCACTGAAAAAACACTGAATACTCTTAAGTGAGTGTGGCCGCCAGGCCCCACCCGGAAAAAAGCGACATGCTGCACAACACTATTCACCAATTCACTATTTTTCAGCCAGCAATCCGAAGAAAATAATAATTTCATCTGCAACTTGGAGTAGAGAGAGGCAAAAGCCCGAGCAGTAGCGCTCAAGTCGCCAAGGTTGGCCACAGGTTGTCCACCAGTTAGCGTTGGCTCGTCGGTGATCCTTACTACCAGTAACAAGAGCTGTCGTTACCGCCAACAAGAAAGTTTGCGTACTCGATGAATCTAGGATGCCTTGACTTGTCTTCACTGTTCCACTGCCGTAAGCTAAATTTTTGTGTCAGTTATTTGAATGTGACGGACCGCAGTGAAAATGGACTTTTGTATAACTGTTATTATTAGGTATATTATATAATAAGACACACATTTAAGTGGTTTCTTTTTGTTCGTTTTTTTCTGATTTATTTATAGTATTAAATTAATTAAACCAACTGATGTATCCCATAGGATATATTATGAATTTACGGGTTAAAGGCAGGGAATTGGTGCCTGATCCAGGATACATTATTAATGTAAGGCTTAATACGCACATTCTTTGAAATTAGCTAAAAAGGGGGAATATTTATGAACTGGAAATGAACACGAAAAATATGAACATAAGATAATTTATTATTCATTCATTCATTCTGAGAATGTTCCTCATCACTGAGGGTTTTCTCCAATCTATCTTAGTAATTAACATGAATTAACATATATATATATATATATATATATCCTGCCCGAGGGCAGGTCTTTCACTGCAATCGTAGCATTTTCATGCTATGCTTTGCAGCTTTACTAGGGAATTATAGGTGTGGTAGCATCCTGTTGCTTTCCACACCGGTGAAGGATGATGATGATAATGATAAGGATGATGATGATGATGTTGATGGCCGGATGATTTTCGGGGACCGTTGGCCCTAAGCTTCCTGACATTTGTCTTACAGGTGAGGAAAAATCGCGAAAAACCCTCACCCAGGAGCCTGTACCGACCGGGAATCGAACCCGGGCCGGCTGCGTGACAAGGTAGCACGCTACCTCGAGACCACAGCGACCATATATATATATATATATATATATATATATAATTTATTTTTCGACCAATTAAAAATGGTATAGTGAAGGTTTTTGATTTTATAAATATGTTAAGAGTTTTCATTTCGGTTAAACATTTCTATTGCCAAAGGCAAACATCCAGAAGTGGCCTGATACTTAAAATAAACAATATGGAAAAAAAAAACTAATTCAAATTGAAATTCCTCAATTATAGGCTAATCTGTGACGTACGTAGTTCTTATTTCTAATTACCATGTATTAAATTTTTGTTATTAATATGATATTTTCATAAAACTCGTACACTGCACAAACTTCCTTTTGTTCTGGCATTGAAAAATAAACAATTAAAAAATACAATGCTTAATTAAAACTGAAACGCGTATAAACTTATTAGTAATTCTATTAATAGTATGTTTTAATTATTAAGATAGAAAAAGCTATAATTTCATTTTTATGTTTTTATCAACTAGACTTTTTCAAGATAGAATTTAAACTGTGTGAAACAAATACCTGAGCATCGAAAATGTAAAATCAATCCACCATTTTTGCGTAATATTCAGATGGATCATGACAATGAAATTACAACTCAGAGTTTGCGTAAATGGCGAAGAAAACCACGATAAAATACAGTCAGATTTCAGATCCCAGGATTTGGAATCATGGCGTCCAAAATACCAAATTCATACAAAAAAAAATTAATTATATAAATGTTGCTACAACTTTATGTCATGCAATCAGGGGTAAAATTATAATTTTAATAATTATTAGCAGAACATATCTAAAAAGAAATATGTAACCCAATCCTAACTTCGTGACACATTTGAAATGCACTTATGAAAATGTTTTCTATATATTTATACCGGTACAGAATACAATATATTCTAGCATTACAACGTACTTTTAAGCCTTAAGTAGTTGAAAATTCGGACCCCAATTAATTAAGTTGATGTAATATAATTTAATATATATTTTTAGTAATACACTCACCAATCTTTTCGTCCTTGGCATGACCCAGCTGTAACAAAGAAAAAACAAGTTAGCATAAACAATATTATAATATTATAATGCTATTGTGAAAATAAAAATTGTCTGAACCAGGAATCGAACCTTGGATCTCTAGTTCTACGTACTAGTGTGCAGCCCACTACACCATTCTAGACTTGGCACAAACATTAATAATTCACTCCACATATACAGTGGACTGCACACTAGAACGTAGAACTAGAGGTCCACGGTTCGATTCCTGGTTCAGATATTACTTTTTCTTTTCACAATATAATTATATTATAATATGATCCATTATTGGAGCTGTGTTAAAATAACAGTATTGGAAAAATGTTAAATAAACAATATTGTATTTCAAAGTAGCATCGACGATATATTTCATTGTTATTAATTATAATTTATTATAACGAGAAAAAAACAAAGTTTTAAATTAATTTCCCTGCACTTAATACACATGATATACAGAGTGTCGGATGTGTGAATTGGTATCAAATAGAACAATATTTGCTTATAAACTTTAACTTACAGACACCACACACAAAAGACACAACTGACGCTATGAAACAGGTTTATACTTTCTTCTCCTAATGCTCAAATCTAACATTTCACAACCTTACCCAATCTCTCGATCTACCATGAAACTCAACTCCGACTGGGATCAGAACAAAGCGCGCGCGGAAATACAGGATGTGGACAAGCTAATTAACCACTCTTTGCGCGATCAGACATGTGTTGACCTACCAAATAAAACGACCCCTAATAACCAATTTAAAGAAACTTCAACTAAGAACAACGAAGATAGAAAAGGGTACTGATTAAGTCCCTAATATATCGATTGCTCGCAAGGGCACTCAAAATATTATTGACTTGAAGATCGGGATGAGTAGATTCCTGGACAACGCCGGGTAATCTAGTAATTTTGGTAATGAATTTTTCAAATCGATCCAAGATAAATACGTTTTTTTCACATGTATCTCTTCTAAAAATTTCTACTTTTTAATTTTGTATTTCATTTTTTCCTATACTAATTCATATAGGAACATGATGGAAATTTATTATTAGATAATAGATTAAATGACAATGCATTTTTATTTTCTGCGTGTTTAGAAATTGAATTCATTAATTCTAAATATAATTTAGATCTTCCTCAATCTGATAAATATGAAACTTTAGGAACAGCACGGGGTATTAAAAATAATTAGGATATAAGTTTTCCCTCTCACTTATTTAACTAAACATAAAAACACATTAATTTTATATTTCAGCTTATTTATACCAATAAGATCGGGATGAGTAGATTCCCGGGCAACACCAGGGTATCTAAAAAAATAAAATTTATAATTATTTTTCCTTTTACTTATTCAACTAAACATAAAAGCGCATTAACTTTCATTTATTTAGGCGTAGCAGCTCACGCCGGGTATTAGCTAGTACATAAATAAAATGTACGTGAATTATTTAAAACACGGTTGACATGGTTTTTATAGTGAAAACATTTTGAATGACCGTAAATTTGAAGGAGCTTTGGAAGTCTTTGCTATATTACCAGTACATCGTTCGATAAATCGATTCGCCTGTAGGATGATCATTCTTGTAATATTTTTCCAGAGAAAATTGGTTTCAGTCCATTACGAGAGTTTACCTACCGGAGGTATCGATAGATTGCTTCCTCCCTTGTATTTAAACTTCTCTATTTTTATAACAAACTAGTGTTGGGAAATATAATAGACATGGAAGGAAAAAAGAAGTTTGAGGTATGATATTTGAAGGGGAAATCTCCTCGGGGGCACAGTAGATTCGTGTCAAAGGATAAGGAAGTTAATGTAGTTGAAAAAAGGGGTGGATCATAAAATCAGCTCGAAGGAAGAAGGGTGTCGGAAAAAAGCATTGACTGACGTACGATAGGCACAATAGTGAATTCTAACGCCGTCCTTTTTTTTATCAAAACCAGTGTAGAAACTACAAACGAGAGAACCAGTGATCCGATGATGCACCTCCTTACAACGCATTCAATTCCCAACTAAATTGAAAATTGCCTCAGACTACAACTCCGGATTGTGCAAGAGTTTTGTATGAACTCTTCTGTAAAAAATATTACTCAGATTCTAAAGTAAAATCTAGGCTATCATGTTAAGGATTATGTTTCTTTTACTTTTACTGAACCATTATCAACTGCCACCTATGATTAAACACTAGAAACCAAAACAGGTAGTTACAATCTAAAACACTGATAAAACGCAAGATATATCAAACGATATATATATATATATATATATATATATACAATTTTAAAATTATTAATCCTATTAGGCATAAATTAACACATCCGAAGCAATCCGTTTTAAAAGGATTAGTAAATAATAATTTATTTATATACAGAATTTTAATGTTTACACATCTTTCTGTGCCTAAAGTTTTATTTTTCTTCTCCACTCGTCTCTCTCCATCCAATCCATGTCCTCCAGTCCTCTTGCTCTCATTCCAGTTCTTATTTCCTGCATCCACGAGTTTCGAGGTCTTCCTCTCCTCCTTCTTCCAGGTGGACACCATTCCAATGATTTCGTGGGTAATCTTTCTTCTTGCATTCGTCGTACGTGTCCAAACCAATTTAATTGCGTATACCGTACATAATCTACTATTGAATAACCAATAAATAATAATAATATTAATATTAGGGCTCTGGTCCCGAGGATCACGGGTTCAAACACACCGGGGTCGATGGATTTTTTTTTAGGATGGAAAAATCCAAAGAGAAAGTCCCTCCGGGAGGGACTTTAAGCCGTGGGTCCCGAGTCAAAAGATTTTCAGGCTCGTAAAAGATCCTTAAGCCTGAATCAAAAGGCCTCTAAGCAAAATTTACCGAATTTTCCCGTCCTAGTACTACCTTGGTTTCTTAGATGTCAGTATGAGGCGGAATGCTGATCTCGGACCACTTAATGATATCTATACGAAAACAAGTGTAACTAAAATTAGTATGGTTCAAATTCTTCCCTGTAGGGGGAGAGCGCCTAAATCTCTGTTAAGGGAAACATGGGCTTACAAAATACAAGAAGATTATTATTCTACCAGTTATATTATGTGGATGCGAAACATGGACTCTTACTTTAAGGGAGGAGAGGAGATTAAGAATATTTGAGAATAAAGTTCTTAGAAAAATTTTTGGACCAAAGAGAGATGAACAGACAGGTGAATGGAGAAGACTACATAAGAGTGAACCACATGGTCTTTATAGGAAACCAGATATAATAAGAACAGTTAAGTCTCGTAGACTGCGATGGTCAGGACATGTGGGACGAATGGGGAATGAAAGACGTGCATGGAAACTTCTTGTAGGAAAATCAGAGGGGAAACGTTGGTAGACCAAGAATGAGGTGGCAGAATAACATTAACTATGATTTAAGGGAAGTAGATTATACAGGGAATGATTGGAAAACGTTAGCTTAGGATAGGGATGTATGGAGAGCTTATATCCGCACGGCCATGAACCTACAGGTTCAATAGTGTCATTGAGCTAATAATAATAATAATAATAATAATAATAATAATAATAATAATAATAATAATAATAATAATAATAATAATCAAATCATTGCAATCGTTTCTTTTTTGTTCTAGTATCTGAATATAAATACAGTACCTAGGAACAATAGTTACAAATAAGAATGAGAGCTGCACAAATAAATTAAACATAGGCACTCAATTTTAGAAATACATGGTATTATGCGTTATAGGGACTTTTGTCATCCCAACTCCTTTCAAAAACGTTGAACTGTAAAATATATAATTGCTATTCTCCCAGTTATTTGAATGCGAAACATAGATTCTTACTTTAAGGGAGGAAGGGAGATTACGAGTATTTGAGAATAAAGTTCTGAGACAAATTTTTGGAAGAAAGAGAGATGAACAGACTGGGAATGGAGAAGACTACATAACGGTGAGCTATATGGTCTTTATAGGAAGCCAGATGTAATAAGAATAGTTACGTCTCATAGACTGCGATGGGCAGGACATGTGGCATGAATGTGAATGAAAGAGAGGCATGGAAGTTTCCTGTAGGAAAACCAGAATGATATCGCCCAATTGGTATATCAAGAATGAGGTGGGAGAATAACATTAACCATGATTTGAGGGAAGTAGATTATACAGGGAATGATTGGAAAATATTAGCTCAGTATAGGGATGTAAGGAGAGCTTATATCCGCGCGGCCATGAACCTACGGGTTCGATAGTGCTAGTGAATTAGTGTTACAATATTGATTTTTTAATTGATTGGTGAAATAAGTGTAGCCCTGAGATTGGCGAAGATATATAAGATAAAATTTATCTTCCATAGTTCAATATTCCGCTACAATCTTTTTCTTTGATCCCACAACAGGCCCGGAGGCCCTTGGGGTAGTAGGAGGTTAAGGCTCCCACTTTTTCTAGACAATCGGCACTTTATGTCAGCCGGGTTGTCAGCCCTGCGTGACGGCTGCCTTTATCCCAGAACAAGCGTCTGGTACTCATTTCCGTTAGAGGCTGAGTCGACCCCAGGGCCATAGTGCCGCCAGAGGGTTTGGGTCAGTTTAAAAATCCTGACCCCAACGGGACTTGAACCCTCGACCCTCCAGCTTGTAGCTCAGTGCCTTAACCACTACGCTACGGCGTGCCCCCATTCCGCTACAATAGTCCGAAATAATTTGTATTGAAGTTCAAATATTTGAATTAAAATATTTAAGGTGTTTTAACACAATATCTTACTTGTCTATACCCGATCTCCGCACCGGGGCATCGGTACTCCCTTGCGGGAGTTATTTTACCAAGCTAATTTAGTTGCGCTTACTTCTCTACAGATGTCAACGAGTGACAAGTGTTTGGCTTATCACCTCGAAGAGATATCTAATAGGCAAGGCAACTAAGGTATTACTTGAATAGGAAAGGTAAAATTATTATTAGTTTAGAGGCTTTAAATTTATAGCAACTTCAGGTTTTTTTTACGAGCCGAAATCTTCAGACTCGCGACCCACGGCTTGGAGACCCTCGCGGAGGAATTTTCCCTTCAATTTTTCATCCTATAAATGCATCGATCCCGACCAGGTTTCAGCCCGCGTCCCTCGGGATGAGAGGTAAGCAACGTATCCCTAATTCTGACCTCAACGGGACTCCACCAATAAATTCTAGTCTAACTCTACAGCTGAGAAAGAGATTTAGTTTCAGCACAAGTGGATTGGCATAATAATAATAATAATAATAATAATAATAATAATAATAATAATAATAATAATAATAATAATTATTATTATTATTATTATTATTATGATTATTATAGGCTATATTATCATTAGTAAATATTAATTGTATATAATAATTATTATTATTTCATATACGAATTATTATTATTATTATTATTCTTATTATTATTATTATTATTATTATTATTATTATTATTATTATTATCATTATTATTATCATTATTAATCCAATGGTGAGTAAAGTCCTTTATGTCTTTTTCTACTCTGTCGTAACCTATAAATGTTACATATTAACTGAAACTAATAAATATACAAAATATACAACTACCATTTATATATATATATATATATTTTGGCAGGAATGCCTTTTTGTATACATACCTAGAATAAGTTTGCCAGAAGAGCAAAAATTAGAAAACTCGGTTATAAGGAAGAAATTGAAAATTGAAGACACTGGTTTTAGATTATATTACAACTCAGCAGTTGAGATGGTACAGATATGTCCAGCGGATGTATTTTGGAATTGAAACCTGAGGGAAGGACGAGGCAGATGAAGACCTAAAACCTCCTGGAGTCAGGGCATATATTTATACATGAAGGAGAAACATCTACAACCAGGAGATTAGATGGACCGACAAAATTGGCTATTAGGAATCGAACTATGTCAAAGACATTTATCAAATGATATATATATATATAACTAAACGAGAAGAGAGAACAGATATGGCCTGAGTTCTACGCAACGGATGCGATGATCTACTATAGGGAATGGACTAGCAGCCAGATATTACCTCAGACACACCGTGACGAGAGTCGCTGACCATGGTTTCCACCGCAGGATATGCACAATAGTGAAGCGCCATAACCCAGAAGAAAAGTGCAAGTGAAAACTATGTGGGTCGCACTGCGACCGATATCACCTATTACAGTGTAAAAATATAGGAACATCGATAACAGACTTCTGTAAGACATGAATACAATTCTTTCTACATGGCCATTGGCTGCAATAATACCTATATATATATATGTATGTATGTATGTATGTATGTATGTATATATATATATATATATATATATATATTTAGAGACTCGAGTTCAAATCCCGACTCAAGCATTCATTTTTCTTTTCATATCATATTTGCCTTCATTGCCAAATGTCAAAAAATATATTTATAATATCTATATATACAAAACGTTACTGCTATAAAGTAAATATTCTCTTTAAAAATTTGCTTAACTGTTATGTTAGCCGCTAGATGTCAGTCGGAACAAATTTCCGCTACCTCTTGTGAGAATTGAGGAATACTACATGTATAAGAAAATTGTATGTTTGTCTTGGAATTCTTGGGTAGCTCAGTTGGTTAGGGCGCTAAAGGTACAGACTTTAGAGACAGTTCAAATCCCGACTCAAGCATTCATTTTTCTTTTCATATATATATATATATATATTATATATATATATAACTATAGTCTGCCTAATTAAAATGTTTATATAACTAAATAAAATTAAAATACTAATTAATCACATGTCATATGTAGCACTTTAACATTAACCTATGATACACAAACACTACAGAAAAATATAAGTATGTGAATAAATTAACATACATTGCATAGACTTTTTCATAAAACAGAAAGTAAAATAATAAAACAGGAAATGTAATTTTAGATTTAAAATGTCACTAGTGCGGTGTTTATTTAACAAATAGATTCCTCACTTATTATTCAGCTCTGATAGCCTATCTTATTGATAGAGAGAGAGAATTCCACGGTTTAGGAACTATATTTATGGTGGTAAGCAGAGATCGGAATTTTGCAGAATGCCTTTTTGTATGTGTCAACTCTATCTTCAATTTGAAAGTCAACCTGTACGAATTATACCTTTGTAATTGAAACGCCACAGCTTTATGTTGCCTTTTTTCTGCCTTCTTAAATACAAATGCCTAATTTACGAAATAAATGCTTTTGGTTGTCTTTATTTGATTATTTATCCATTATTTATTAATTTATTATTACAAATTGCTTACAGGTAGCAAGGAGAGAACACCAAAAATGTCAAAATGACAACCTGGGGCATTGAATAAAAAAATATATTTTCTATAACCGTTACAATGAAAGTGACTTCTCCGAATGTATATTATTGTCTCTTCTTCTTCTTTTTCTTCTACTAGAAGGTTTAGGCTATGCAGCCTGTTCCGGCGAAGTTAAAAGTGGAGTCCATCTTCTACGTGGTCGGCCAACATCTCTTGTTCCTCTGGGTTTATAAAGGAAGGCTCTTTTTGGTATTCTTTCGTTGTTCATTCTCATTAAGTGTTCTGTCTATTTCTTATTATTTTCACTGATTTTATCTTCAATTATATATATATTTAATTCTTCTCGTATAGTTTAATTCCTTATTCTATCCGCTCTTGTGCATGTTTTCACATTACGTAAAAACAGCATTTCCGCAGTCTGTATCCTGCTTTTATCCCTTGATTTCATTATCCAATTTTCACTTCCATACAACAACAAAGGAACAGCCATTGTTTTATATAATTTAAGTTTCGTATCTTTCCTTGTTTTCCGACCTAAGTTTCTTTTTATGGTTCCACAAATAGCCTGAAATTTATTTACTTTATTTTCTATATCTTTATTTTCTCTATAAGTTATATCACATCCTAAATATTGGAAATGTGATACTTGTTCTATTATTTTGTTATCCAGTACAATTTTTGATCTAATTCCATATTTACCAATAAATGCCATTACTTTTGACTTATTTATTGATATTTTACAATTATATCTATTGGCTATTAATTATTGTCTTTCAGTCATAATTATTCTCTTTGCAACAATGAGTGCTGCGGTGCAAAAAAAATGTATAAATAACAGAATTTCATTTTAATTACCGCTTGTGTTTATTTGAAATGGCAACAATGAGTGCGTGTCTAACTATTTTTTTCTCAGTTTTCATGGGGAAAATGTTGTAGCTAGAAGCAAGATGCCGAAATTCATTATTCCTTTATGTAGTAAATTGCATCATCATCATCATCATCATCATCATCATCATCATCATCATCATAGTACATTCATGAATTTAGGCCATTTGTTAATCTGTTTCGACCTCAAGAGAAACACAATCCAGATGTCTTTTGAGTCGACGTCCTGGTCTTCTTCTTCTTCCTGCAGGTTGATATCTTAACATTTGTTTGGGTATCCTGTGATCTTCCATTCGATGAATAGTTTGCATCCATCTTGACTTATAATTAAAATTTTTTTTTTTCTAAAGGTTCCATTTGTAATTCTTCTCAGATGTCTTCATTTCTTTTTGTGATCTAGTAATGTGTATACTGCAGTCCTCCGAATGTGTCTCATTTCAGCAGATCCAAGTATATCCTTCTGTTTCAATGTCCATACTCGCTACCATACAAACTAGCCAGAGTTTTATACACTTTTAGTCTTTAATGTTTTTTGGACTAAACTGTGGCTTGAAAGTAGAATTTATTTAGCCCTAAAATCTTTTAAAATATATATTTTTTGCATTTACAACCCTTTTCTTCTTCATATGAGATATTGTATTCTAGATATGTAAAAATTATTCAACTGCTCCAAAATTGTATTGTCAAATACAATTTTACTTCTAACACCTTCTATGTCTTGAAATGCCATAATTTTTGTTTCCTCTAGTAAATTGCAAGTTATTTAATACTGCAATCTATTAAATAAATGGGTCTAGTGCAAGGTTTTTTCTAATTGCCTTTTCATTGCTTATTTTAAGCTATTTATAATGCCTTTTTTCCCTGCCTATTTTGCTATTTATAAAGCCTTTTTTTGCCTGCCTATTTTAATGATTTATAATGCCTAAACTTCTGATCTCTGGTGATAAGCATAAAAGGACAAAAATTGTAATTGGAGCAAACATCATTGAACAAGTGAACTGTTTTAATTATCTGGGATGCATGATATCGTATCTGCAAAATTTGGATATGGAGAAGAAATTAGGGAAGTTTCAACAGATATGTGGTTCAATAAGAATATATTCGAGAAATAAGATCACAATGAAACCTCAATTTAAATTTTACAAAATAGTAGCCGTTCCAACGTTAACATACGGGCCTGAGACCTGACCTTTAACGATCTCTGATAAACATAAAATTGAGACAATAGAAATCAGATTTCTGAGATCCGTTGCAGGTGTATCTTCAAGAGATCAAAATAGAAGTCATATATCCGAAATGAATTACAAGTGCATCATATAAACGAGAGAATAAACAAAAATAAATATAAATGGTTTGGACATGTACAAAAAATGCCAAATAATTTTTTATCAAAACAAGATTATTACAGACCTGAAGGACGAAGAAATGTAGGAAGTCTGAAACTACGTTGGAAGGGCGACCTGTAGAATATTGTGCAGCGGGGTGTGGAACGGTTCAATCGGCCTATACCTTGAAGATGGTGGTGATGATGATGAATGATGTAATTATTAGAGTAGGAATGTCCCTCTATATGTGACGTCATAAAGTACAATGCAATGAATTCCAAAGTTATTTTTCGTATTCAAATAATTAATCTGCAAATAAGAAATAAGAACAATTTTGATCAAAATAGAAGTTTGGACAATCCTGTTTTTAACTCGTGTCGCTGAAGACAGGGAGTGCTCCAGTCGTATTTATTAAGTAATTTCCTAAATCAACGCTAGATGGCTTCAGTTATCCCCTTCTTATTCAAATTTAATAGCATCGTCAAATGTTTAAAAAAGTCATTTAAGTTTTATTAAGCAAAGAAACTTCATTTTACAATAATTGTAGTTGTAATGTAAGTGTAAAACAAGCATTTCCATTGGATTTAATGTACAGACTTTTGTAATGCACTTCAAGGATTAACTTTTATTATTTACGTTTTAGAGATGTTTTAACATAAATATCATATGATGGTTACAAATTTTGATTTTATCCAGTTGGGGAGTAAATTCATATTTTTGCGTTTATCATGATATGTTTTAAGTTATGCTGAATAACTAAACATTAATCAAACTGTCCAACTCCCTATATCTTTAACATAGGTTTTATATACTATATATTACATCCAGCAATATTACATCCTATCCACTTGTTCCACTTGCACTATCGAACCAGGGGGTCCATGACCGCGAGAACGTATGATCTCCATACATCCGTATCCTAAGCTAATGTTCTACAATTATTCCCTGTACAATTCATCTCCTATAAAGCTACTTAAATTAATACAGTAATATACTTATAATCACAATAAATCATATAACAAAAAACAGGAAAAAGTCTTTAAATTATTTAATTAATCAATGCGTAGTGGTTAAGACACTGCGCTACAAGCCAGAAGGTCGAGGGTTTCAAGTCCCGGTGTGGTCAGGATTTTTAAACTGACCAAAACCTTCTTGCGGCACTAGGGTCCTGGGGTCGACTCACCCTCTAACGGAATGAGTACCAGACCCTTGTTCTGGGGTAAAGGCGGCCGTCACGCAGGGTTGACAACCCGGCTTGACATCAAGTGCCGATTGTCCAGAAAAAGTGGGAGCCTTAACCTCCCACTACCCCAAGGGCCTCCTGAGGCCTGTAGCGGGAATACTTTACTTTACTTTTATTTAATATTCTATACCCGGCGTGCGCTGCTTACACCTAAATAAATGATGTGTTTTTGTATTTAATTGAACAATTAAAAGGAAAAATAAATATATATCGTTTTTATTTTTAGATACCCCGTGCTGATTACCCGGCGTCGCCCGGAAATCTACACATCCCGGTGTACTTGAGCAAAGACAAAATTCGTTATATTGAGTTATCCAATAAAGAATACCCGCCGTGCGCTGCTATGTTTGACCGGGAACTACTTATCCCGATCTTCTTGGCATCAATGAAAGACAAAAATGGTTATTGTGAGTTATACTTAAAAGATAAACATATACTGTCGTGGACTTTCTGTAGAGTGTTTTGAGATATTCAATTCTGTGATCAATAATTTTGTGTATTTGTTATGGTTTAGGCAGCGTAGGCCATAACAAATACACAAAATTTAGGGTACACAGAACTGAATATCTCAAAAAACTCTACAAAAAAAGTCCGCGACGGCATATGTTTATCTTTTACAGATAACACACAATAACCATTTATGTCTTTCATTGATGCCAAGAAGATCGGGATAAGTAGATTCCCGGGCAAGCATGTGCTGCCATACCATTCATCCGATTGTCATGGGGCTTTTTGCAAAATGTTCAGGATTTTCCCGGAAAGGTTATAAAGTTATAAGAGAGTTTTAATGCTCAAGCCCTTCACTCTTAAAAATTACGTTCTGTAGTGAAAAAAGTGAAACAAATGTTGCTTTTTGCAAGCTTAAATTACTTACGCTGCCTAACCCATAACAAATACACATTTATTGTACACAGAATTGAATATCTCAAAGAAAACTCTACAGAAAAGTTTTATTTTTAATGCCACCAGTTTTGTCCTTTTAGACATTTCGATATTCTCTTCCTGGCAATGGCGTAATTGTAACCCACTTCTGAGGTTGGGGCGCCTGGAAAGCAGGGTTACGTTGCCCCATGATATGATGGATGATGATGATAGTGGTGTACCAGGAGAGTCCCTAATCCTAAACTTAATCTAAGATGAATATGATTGATGATGATTGCGATGGCCATATGATTTCGGGGACCGTTTTGGCCTTAAATGTTTCCTGACATTTGTCTTACAGGTGAGGAAAAACCCAAATAAAAATCTCACCCAGAAAAACTGTCCCGACCGGGGATCGAACCCGGGCCCGCTGCGTGACAAGGCGTCAGCGACAGCATTTGTTTATATTTTCAGGAAAACTAACAACCATTTTTGTCTTACATTGATGCCAAGATCGGGATAAGTAGATTCACGGGCAAGCAAAGCAGCCGCACGACGGGATAACTCAAAATAACGAATTTTGTCTTTCAGCTCATTTATATTAGGTACATCGGGATATAAAATTATATTTTTACTTATTCAACTAAATTCAAAAACACATTATCATTTATTTAGGTGTAGCAGCGTATGCCGGGTATTAAATGTAAGTTATAAATATAAGCTTATAATTTGGCCATATGTTATTTTGTGTAAAATAATTCAGTATACTTAATCTTGTTTGTGATAAAATAACACAGAATAAAAAATAAAAGAAGAGAAATGAGACACAGAAAGAGTAAGGTTATTTCTCGTTTGTGTGTCCAGATAGTGAGAATACTGAACAGAGTATAATGATAAAAGGGACAAAAAAGTATAATACCTTGAGATATCACATACTCCTATCCAGCGAGTGAATGCAAACTCGTTAGTAGTTGGTACGTATCACATGCATCAATCTCATTTCCTCCCTGAATTAAACTAGTTATTCTCCTTATTTACCTCCTCCTCCATGTTCCATCTAACTTTTCTTGTTATTTCTACAAGTAAATGTTAAATGAATCTGTCACCACATACAGGGTATTCTGAAAAAATAAAAGGTTCCTATATTTACAGAGGTAGTTACTGTAGCAAAAATAAGCAAGAAAAACATCCCTCTTTGTAACAGAAATGTAAATTTTCTTGTTTATTCTACAAGTAAATGTTAAATGAATCTGTCACCACATACAGAGTATTCTGAAAAAATAAAAGGTTCCTATATTTACTGTAGCAAAAATAAGGAAGAAAAACCTCCTTTTTTTGTAATAGAAATGTAACTTTTCTTGTTTATTCTACAAGTATATGTTAAATGAATCTGTCACCACATACAGAGTATTCTGAAAAAATAAAAGTTCGTATATTTACAGAGAGGTAGTTATACTGCAGCAAAAAAATATGCAAGAAAAAAGTGCCTTTTTTATAATAGAAATGCAACTTTTCTTGTTTATTCTACAAGTATATGTTAAATGAATCTGTCACCACATACAGGGTATTCTGATAAAATAAAAGGCTCCTATATTTACAGAGGTAGTTACTGTAGCAAAAATAAGCAAGAAAAACCTCCCTTTTTATAATAGAAATGTAGATTAACCCTTTGGATTTATCGAAAATTCCTTATTTTTCGGCAGCTTTTGCCAATTTTTAGAGCAATTTTTTAATTTTTTGTGAATTTTTGGGAAAACAAAAATCTTAATCTATTGAATTTATTGAACGATAAATGGACTTTTTGAGAAGATCGGCAAGGATATCGTAATTGGACAAAGTAAGAAATGATACAATAAGAGAAATTATGAACGAAGGAAAGGATATTGTACAAGAGATTGAAGAAATCCAACTTAGATGGTATGGATATATAATGAGAACGAGGGACACAGAAACAACAAAGAAGTATTGAAATGGATACCTCCTGGAAAAGGAAAACGTGGTAGACCAAAGCCTACATGGATAAAGGGAATTCAAGACAACATGAAGGAGAGAAATATGAAGAAGCAGACACGCAAGACCGGGAATCGTGGAAGAAAAAAAAAATATATATTTTGGTTGAGGATACCTGTATATATAACAGAAACTATCCTGGAATAAAAAAACATATTTAATTAAATAAAAATAAAACTTGCAGTTTTATTTGATTTTCATATTTATTAAGATATAATTTAGTTACGTGCCTGAAGAAGGTACAAAGTACCGAAACAGCTGTCACTAAATTATATCTTAATAAATATGAAAATCAAATAAAATTTAAGTTTTATTTTTATTTAATTAAATGGATAAAGGATTTTCATTAAATAGACACCAATTCAATTGATTAAAAAAATATATTGAACGATTACAATTTATCTCGTATTCATTTATAAACTATTATCCTTTTTTCTCCCAATCATTTTCCGAAAAAAAAGTTAAGCTCTAATATCATAAACTGGAAATAATTTTTTTTTCTTCAGTTTTTGATCCTTCATGAAGTGTGACTAAACAGAATGCGTTTTTGAAGACTTTTCTGACAAGAAATTAAACAACTCTTTAAAGTAGAGAACATCTATGGCCTTAGGCCATCTTTCAGCGAGGTAAATTATCTCGAGTCGGAACCGATCTCTGAGTTTTTGATGCGAAAAATTCGTTGAAATCCCCTTTCACAGCTTCAACATTTTCACAATTTCACGATAGAAATGGGCCACGTACCGAAACTGACGGTAAGCTGAAGGCGCAATATCAAGGGTATATGATGGGTGTGGCAGTTAGATTTCTAACAATTCCTGAACTATTGTCATGGTTGTCCGTGCAGTATGGTTTCCGGTCACGTAATAATCCGCGACTCGCAAAATTTCATGAAATCGTTCCAATTGTTGAAAATAAAGACCGTATTGACTGCACACCAGTTTAGAACAAACTTCCAGAGAATATCTTCAAAATTCTACCAGACACATAGTATTAAATTAAAAACAGACATTACTTGTGATACAGCCTATTAAATGAATATCTTCTTAGTTACGAGGCACGATGTAGCGAAGATGGTTTTACGGGTCACACCGTAGCGTAGATGGTTAACGCAATACGCTACAAAACGGATCTAATGTAATTCTAGATGTGAGAATATGATTGAAGCGGAGGAGTGAGAGTGATGAGGGGGAAGAAAGAAAGGGAGTGTATGTTCGCTTTTCTCAATAATGCTTACAATCGTTGGTGTATAAAATAATCCAACCGCTACAGGACCCTAGAAGGCTTTGGGACCACCATTACGGAATGCTGACCTCACGTCCACATGTGTCTAATCATCACAGAGGTTTAGAAGATAATTAAGCCAGTTTCGGGGTGATCAGAAAGCCAGCCGTTATAGGCTGGTTTTCTCAACCTGGGAGATCGCTACACATTGTAGCTACCCAAATGCCTCACGATGAGGCTGGATGGGCCCGGTCCCAAACTGGTCGAAATTCCATGAGAAAAAATTCTTTCCCCTTGGAGACTCGTAACCAGCGCAAATCCTGTGGCTCTGTGTGATAAAAACCAACTGGATTTCCTTAGGCTTAAAGGACATTCGGGACTTGGAAAATCTGGTTAGCGTTTATCTAGCCGAGCGTTAGTATGAGGGATGTACAGTATACATGTGTTGAAATAAACAAATGGAGTCTTAATTTAAACTATTTTATTACTAAAGTGTAAATAATTTGAAACCCTTAGTATCTCTAGCCCTAAATCTAATCTAAGCCTATATTAAAAACTACAGTACTTTCCTGGGGGGGGGGTTGAGAAGAGGGATTTGTGGAATTTTTAAATCTAACCAAATCTACATGATTAAAAAGGTTATATCCCTTTCTAAAATATAGTTTTCAAAAATGTTAATGGTACTTTATACAAATATAAAAGAAATGGACTACATTATTAAGAAAAATGGTCGGTGACTTACCCTTCAGCCGTTTACACACACAGACAGACACGAGACCCTCACTTCTCAAGTGTTATATATTCAATTTTGACCTCGAATTACCCTAACTGTACCAACTAACATTCCAATGAACTAAATGTAGGGATGTTTACAGTTAGGTTAAACAAGACTTTGCTCTGAACTATACTCTATCTCAACAGACTTTGAATGTCTAAACTCCATCTCAAACGACTTTGCTCGAATAATTATAATAATCTATAAAACAATAAAAAATCTATATAAAGAACTATGTATTCATAACACTCTGCTCCAAGACATCTTGCCTTAACCACTCGCCTACGGCGCGGGGCGATTTGTAATTAATCTCAGTCTTAAATGACCACAGCTGGTGGACGACACAATATATTCAAGATACATAAATAGGTACAGTGACCGGGATAGCGAAATTTTAATTTACCTAAACATGAACTCTATCGAAATAGAACACTTTGAGAACTTCTTTGAATGTAAATAAATATATCGCTTCGAAACTACAGTTTGATAACTAAAAGATTGGAAATAACAAATAAATCTAAGTAAGAGTTATAGCCAAATAATTTGTCCGAGACAAGTGTCAACGGGCGTGGTTTAATGACGTTTAAGGTCAACTGGCAGGTTGAAGACAGGTTAGGTGAGTACCGTGGGTGGGGACGCGATCAAAAGTAACTCTAGATGTGAGAATATGATTGACGCTGTCGGAGTGATGAGGGGAAGAAAGAGAGGGGAAGTGTCAGGAGATTATGCGACGCGATAAATAATTTCACTCTACCTCTCCTCACTGCTAAGTGTTATGTCTGCAAGGGCATAGTTCCTCATGCTTACGTGATCTGTTTTTACTGACATCATATATAGTCGCATTGTGACAAACTTTTCAGAAGACTGAAGTCATCCTGCTCCCTAAACTTGATCATAAAACTAAAATTGAAGTTAAATTATATTTTATCAGAAGAGTAATTCCGTAAATCGTGAATTGTTATGAGTTTGGAACATGATCTTAAGGTCGTGTTTTTTTTTCTTTTTGTAAAAATGAATAAAACAAGTGAGGTAGTGTATAGATGGTATGGATTAAGTGGGCGGAACATTACTGTGACGAGAAAAAAAAATCTTTCTCCTCTCATTGGATATACATTTAGTCTGTGAGTTTGTCATCAATCTCCCACATAAACACAGATATCTGTCTGTGAGCTCATCCATCTTATCTGTCCGTTCGATTTCATTGAATATCGCTTTTTCCATCAGCCAACCAACTGCAACAGTTTAAAAAAACCACGCCTGCTTCAACTTACGCCGCTTGCAAAAATAAAACTCATGCAGAGAAGAGACACATTGAGGGAAAAAAAAGCAGAAATATTTAAATGGAAGCATAGGCAGGCTATTAATTTTGTTATACACCAGGATTCATTATTCATCAGATTTTGAATTCACTACTCAAGATAATGAAAGAAACATTACTTACTTACTCACTGGCACTATCGAACCCTTAGGTTCATGGCCGCGCGGACATAAGCTCTCCATACATCCCTATCCTGAGCTAATGCTTTCCAATCATTCCCTGTATAATCTACTTCCCTCAAATCGTAGTTAATGTTATTCTCCCACCTCGTTCTTTGTCTACCAACTGGACCTTTACTCTCTGCCTTTCCTACAAGAAGCTTCCATGCACGTCTTTCATTCCCCATACGCGCAACATGTATTGCCCATCGCTGGCTACAGATACTTAACTGTTCGTATTATCTGGCTTCCTATAAAGAGTCCCGCGCCGTAGCCGAGTGGTTAAGGCAGGAAGCCTTGGCGCCGAGCTACGGGACCTGCGCTGGTTCGAGTCTCCATGGGGGAAGAAATTTTCTCAGTTATTTCGACCAGTATGGGACCGGTGCCCACCATCGTTGGGTAGCTACAATAAGTAGCGGCTCCAGGTTGAGAAAACCAGCCATAACGGCTGAGGGACTCGACATACTGACCACATGTCACCCCTACACTGGCTGATAATCATCTACCTCTGTGATTGACACATGTGGATGTGAGACCAGCAGCCGGATGGTATGCTAAGGGCCTTCTAGGCCTGTCGCGCCAGGAGATTTTCCTATAAACACCATGTAGTTCATTGTTATTTAGTCTTCTCCATTCATTTTTGTTCATGAGTTCCCTGAAATAGTCCCCGCCCGGAGAACAGAATGGGGGACTATTTGACCTCCCGGTAAATTTACCCCAGTTGAACCCATGTCCGCATTTCTTGACGGTTGTATTTTTACGGTGAAAGATCGTCACTCGTTCGACCAAGGTACTTTTTTCATCTGGCTTATCCACCTTCGACCAGTCCGGCATGGATAACCCTATCAGCAGCAATGCTACCGCCAGCATAGCTCTTGGGATCATTTAAGCACGCAAGCCACTCCACCACGACAAAGTAAAGATACAATGGAGGGAAAGAAACGTTATAATTTTATTTTAAAATATATCCTTCATCAAGCACTGTTATTTGGAAATTGTTACTTAAAATTGTCGTCTGATAGCCTGAGGGCTCCCCACTCTACATACCAACTCCTAGTACAGACCTGAAAGAAAATGCTGTCTCTTATTTGTATCAGTGTTACACGCGATAATTTTGCAAGCATTTATATGTTATATTTGAAGAGAAAAATGTTCGCCTAGACGGGACCTCGAACCCGGGACCCTTGGCTTTCCGGGCCAAGTGCTCTACCAACTGAGCTACCGAGGCGAGTTACGATCTAGACGCAATTTTTCTCTTATGTACGTTGTAAATTCCCTCGCGCCAAATGCTTGAAACCATAGCTTCTATCTTTGCAAATGGCGGCCTTCTTAGTTAAGAAGACATTTATTGGGAATTTAACACTACTTATAGCCAGTAGGGCTTCTATTGACGATTTTATTATTAATTTAACACTTCTCATAGAAGGATAAATTATATTTGAAGAGAAAAATTTTCGCCTAGAAAATTTTGTTTGTTTTTGTTATTGTGTTGTTTGTTTTGCTAGTTATATTTAATTCAAAATTTAACTATTTTAACGGTTGATTGATTATTTTTGTTGTTTTTGTTGTGTTGTTTTGATTGTTTTTGTTAGTTACATTCAATTCAAAATTTAACTATTTTGCAGATAAGATACAAGAAAAAATGGCAATTAAGTTAACTTTACTTAGAATCACTTCTAAGGGTCTGTTTCACCCAACTAAGGTAACTGTATTACGCCAGTTTAAGCTATGCATTGTACACGGGGAAAACTGGCGTAACACAGTTACCTCAGTTGGTGAAACTGATCGTAAGAAGGGAACTGTCAACAATTGCATGTAGAACCCTACCTTGAAATTTCTTCCAGAGAAGCGTTGTGTGTACAAAGATCATACCCAAAAAAAAAAATCTTAAGTTCTTAGCTGCAAGGCACCAAAATCCAGCGCCAAATCTCTCATTTAAACTATAGGGAAGTAATAAATATCGGAATTGTTAGATTGGATAAACCCTCATTATCTGTCGTCCGCACCGCCTCACACTTCACTTCAGTCCGCTCCAAAATCAACCAGTTTCTTAATTAATCGGCCGGGAGTATTATATGGACAAATAGGGAGTCCAACTCTCCGAACAGTGAGTTGACATTACTGGATTCTGGCTTCGATTTCTATGCCTTGCAGTTAAAAAGGCAAATCATTTTTGGACACGGTCTTGATACATCAGAACGCTTGTCTGTACAAATTCACATTTGAAATGCCTCTTCTGTAAAAATAGATAAGTAGATATTTTAACTCAGTTAGTAGTACCAATTCACCTCTTGTTTCCCGCTATTTTAGAGTGTACGAGCTATTTTAAGGTTGTACTGAACTTAATGGCACGACAGGCCTAGAAGGCCCTTGGATTACCAGCCCACTTCTAGCCTCATATCTAAAAGTGTCAATCATAAGGGTCCACGGAACTTACCCTATTTATTGAATTGTAACATCACTATCGAACCCGTAGGATCATTACCGCGCGGACATAAGCTCTCCACATATCCCTATATCGAGCTAGTGTTTTCCAATCATCCCCTGTATAATCTACTTCCCTCAAATCGTGGTTAATGTTATTCTCCCATCTCATTCTTGGTCTACCAACTGAGTGTTTTCCCTCTGGTATTCCTACAAGAAGCTTCCATGCCCCTCTTTCATTCCCCATTGTGCCACATGTCCTGCTCATCGCAGTCTGCGATACTTAGCTGTTATTATTATATCTGGTTTCCTATAAAGATCATGTAGCTCACTGTTTTCTAGTATTCTCCATTCACCTGCTGTTCGTGTCTCTATCGTCTAAACATTTTTCTGAGAACTTTATTTTCAAATACTCGTACGAAATGTATTAAAAAAAAATGTTCATCGAAATTATGACGTTGCTAAAAACCGGAAATAATTAATCCGTAGAATAAATTCGCTTCCAATATATATCTTCTCAAGTTTACCTGAGCATAGATCAGAAATTCAATTTACCCAGCAACACATAATTAATCAATTCCTTGTCATTTCGTTTCTCTGAAATTTCGTTCCCTCTTGTATCAAGGACTGTCCACTTCATATATAGTCAAAAATGTGTTTACTTAATAGCCTACTTCCTTGATTATATACATGTTCCACCGCTGTGGTCTCGATGTAGCGTGCTGCCTTTTCACGCAACGGGGCCGGGTTCGATTCCCGATCGGGACAGGCTCCTGGGTGAGGTTTTTTCGGGGGTTTCTCCTCGCCTGTAAGACAAATGTCAGGAAGCTTAGGGCTCAACGGTCCCCGAAAATCATCCGGTCATCTTCATCATCCTTATCATTTCCATCATCATCCTTCACAGGTGCGGTGTGGAGAGCAATGGGAAGCTACCACACCTATAATTCCCTAGTAAAGCTGCAAAGCCTAGCATCAAAATGCTATGATTGCAGTGAAAGACCTGTCTTCGGGCAGAAATGGTTAATTATGAAAAAAAAAACATTGTATGAACGATATAAGAATCTGTTCATTTGAACTACCTAGTGAACGATGTTTAACAAATTGTAACCAACAATAAAGTCTCACTTTTTTTCTCTCATTTTTAAATATGGCGACGACGTAGAATAATATTTCAATTTTACTTAATATTTAGACTCATTTTGAGGCATGTTGAGAAGTTTGGGGGTTTGAGGCTTTCACCCCCCCCATCATTTTGGTTTTTGAAAATATGAAACTATCCTTAAGTTAAAATAGATGAAGGAAGATTAGAGAGAGACATCTAGTACCAAAAAGTGTAATTAATTTTTCTACAAAAATCAAGTTCAAATGAACAATAATGAATAATTAATTCAGTTAGTTATCTTATATCTTAACACATACAATGTTTCTTCATAATTACCCTAATATAACGTATAACTTATAGTTATTACCTTAGGATAAGAAAAAAATATTATTTTCCATTTTGTAGCCTACTTAATTATTATTTCGATTATTAATAGCTCGAATTTAACCTACCTTTTCTTCCGTCACGGAATGCCGAGCTCCACCAGATTGTATTAGGACACTACCAGTGGTAAGCAACTTATCGAACATGAACCTAATTGATTTGACATCAGGTGCAACTCATCTGTAAACTCGTCTGTAACTTCGTTGCATTAAAATCCGAATTTCGTCTCAGCATACCATCACTGTCCGCCCGCGTTACTGAGAGTCGCCCTTTCACTTTATGCGATTGTCGCGCAATGTAGTGACAGAACAATCAACTTCAAACAAATGAAATAGAAATTCCTTCGGTTCCTCTTTCTTTTAGTACCAGTGTAATTTCATAAATTCGCATACCTAGTTAGCAATGATTAGTTCAAATAAGGGAAGTTACACTCGCAAAAAGTACAATTACCTACTTACATTTTGTCCAATATTGAAAAATAATGAATTAATAATCCCCTGCTCTTTTGTATTCATAAGTAATGCCACGAGTGATTTCCAATTTATCTAGAGAATTTGTTAAGACTATTAAGCTTTTTACTCACAAATCATTGTTTAACTGTAGTTATTTTAAAAATATTTATATATTTAATATGAACGACGATGTTTGAAAAACAAATCAGAAATGTGAGGTTATGTTCATTCACTGCTGCTTGATCATATTATTTATTGCCAAATAAGATCGCAATATTGTAAGAGTGCACCCAAGTGGAGAAATAATGAAACACATCAAACTGTATATCATAATCAACATTACGGGTTATTCATTTATTTTTTAGTAAACAACTCAGTAAAATCAAGGAATCTTTTCATTATTTGCTATATTCAATGTATTTGATGGAGAATAATAATGCTTTGACCTGTTCAGAACATTAAAAAGGAGGAGCTTTCTTTATCACAAAAGCAGGAGCTGATAAAGAGATATCGATAAAGAGCGAGGTGAAACACGACTGTCATTGGTTGTAAAACAAACTTCATTGAAACGTGATTGGTCATTGACTAGCATTTGGGGCATGAGTTAAATAGTCACGTTAAACACACGGCCGTATCCACGACACAACCACACCCTGATTTTTACGCACTGAATTTATCGCGGTAGGGTTCGAACCCGTTAATTTTGGAACCAGTGACGAGCATGGTAACCATTAGTCCACCACGATTGACGTGGAAAGAAAAATAGAAGAGGAAGAATAAAATAGAGAAAATGAAGAATGGGGTAGAAAAACCATAAGAATAGGAAACAGAATATATTGTTTGGGAATGACAAAGATGCCTGCTTATGGCGTAAAGATTTACCCTAACTTTTCTAGCCTGGGATGTAATATGAATGTGCAGCAGCAGTATTGTACAATTACTACCGGTCTACTACGTCATAGATCAATCGCGTAAGCGCTTTAATTAAGCATGCGTCATAATGTGGTGGGTAATAATTGGATCACACGCAAGACTCAGTCAGTGAATGACAAGTTCCTCTTGAAAGTTTACATCAGATGGTAATTTAATGTCCTAACTGTCCATTTTCAATTAGCAATGAAGCCAGTAACACGTATGTTCTCTCTGGCATATCACTCAATTATCCACCATATTAATTACTATATTTAACATGGTAACTCGCATAGGAGAAGAAATCGAAAATATAAATTTCAACAATGGAGAAGAACTAAAACCTAGTATTGAATGCACTTATTTAGGAACAACATTAGACCATTCAGGCAATAACAAAGTGGAAATTAAAAATAGAATCGCACAAACAAAACAAGCAATAAATGCTTTAAACTGTGTTTGGTGGAGCAAAAATATTACAAAAAATAGAAAATTACAAACATATCAAACCATAATTCAGAGCATTTTAACATATGGCGCTGAAGTCTGGCAAATTCCTACCAGGGAAATGAAAATAATTTTAAGTACAGAAATGGAAAATCTAGAATGGATAGAATACGAAATAAAGAAATAAGGGAAATTATGGGTGTATAAGAGGAGCCGGACATCATAGACATTATAGAAAAGAAAAGATTACAGTGGTATGGCCATGTCAAAAGAATGCCAGAGCAAATATTGCCAAAAATTGTTGTGGAATGGATCCCAATGGAAAGGAGGAAGAGAGGAAGACCGAAGAAAACTTGGATAGAAGGGGTACAAGCAGCTATGAATATCAGAGGAATGGAGGAAGATCAATGGATGGACAGAGAGGAATGACGTTTGGTTTCCCTCATCCCGACAATATTTATGCGCATTTTTATAACTTTAATAAAATTAACAGGGATTTTTTACAACATGTGACGCGAAAACAAATTCTTAAGTTCCAATCATATACCATGCGCATGTGCCAACAAACGCGAAGCGGTTTACACTGTGGAATCTCGGGATGCAGTCAACATATAGGCCTACACTATAATCAACAAACCTAAAAGCTAACCTAACGCAATTTAAACACTCTAACCTGTGAAAGATCAACCTAAAAACTAATCAAACGCAATTTAAGCACTCTAACCTGTAAAAAACCAATCTAAAAGCTGACCTAACGCAATTTAAGTACTCTAACCTGTGAAAGACCAACCTAAAAACTAATCTAACGCAATTTAAGCACTCTAACCTGTGAACGACCAATTTAAAAGCTAACCTAACGCAATTTAAGTACTGTAAGCTGTGAAAGACCAACCTAAAAACCAATATAACGAAATTTAAGCACTCTAACCTGTGAAAGACCAATCTAAAAGCTAACCTAACGCAATTTAAGTACTCTAACCTGTGAAAGAATGCACCGCCCCATAAATAAATAGTAAGTTCCGAAATTCTGAGATTTACATGTACAGCTAATTAATACATACTCTATGTTGGCTGCACTGGAACACTACGTTTGTTTTTGCTTAGAATATTCGTTAAAATCAATATGGCTGCCACGTCTTCATGCTACGTATCTAGTTAAATCTTATAGAAAAATATACTGAAATAATCGTTATAAAAAAAGTAAAAATCTTTGGTAAATGGTGGGAAATATTTGAAAAATGGAACCCTAACAATAAAATTTGACAGGAGTTTCAGATGTAAAGAATAGCCAAATTAACTTTCTCGCCCGCAGTGGGCTAGTGGTTATGTTCCTTATCTCTGGTTTCGAGGGACGCGGGTTCAGACCCGGCCGTGATGTATGGTTTTTTTTTGCGTGCAAAAATCAAAGGAATTAATCCACCGGGAGAGACTTTAAGCCATGGGTCCTTGAGTCTGAAGATTTTCAGACACACAAATGATCTTTAAGCCTGAATATAAAAAGTCCTCTGAACAAAATTTAACGACCGTTTTCCATCCAGTAATAGGCTACATTAGTTACCTACTAGTCCACCGCTGTGGTCTCGAGGTAGCGTGCTGCCTTGTGACGCAGAGGGTTAGGTTCGATTCCCGGTCGGGACAGGCTCCTGGGTGAGGTTTTTTCGGGTTTTTTCCTCACCTGTAAGACAAATTTCAGGACGCTTAGGGCCCAACGGTCCCCGAAAATCATCCGGTCATCATCATCATCATTCAGCGGTGTGGAAAGCAACGGGAATCTACCACACCTACAGTATAATTCCCTAGCAAAGCTGCAAAGCATAGCATGAAAATGTTATGATTGCAGTGAAAGACCTGCCCTCGGACACAATTACTAGGGATGGATGGATGGATGGAGTTACCTACTAGATGTATCATCGAGGCGCTTAGGTCGACCCCCTAACACTCGTGTCATCTATGAGTAAATGAGCTTAATTAATTAACTTGATCAACAAGTTCGCATTTGGAACCGCCCTAATCCCGGCACAGGGTAGGAAAGGGCTTAATTAAATTAAATAAACTTTGATGACAAAGACGTTTTGTCAATTTCGAAAGATAAAAGTCACGATCTCAGGAAACTCTCCCTCAATTGCTCGGTAACTGTGCCTATGGACAACTTCTTCGAACGGCATGAAGTTGTAAGAATTCTCCTGAAAAATATCGATTCCAAAGGATTAATAGTTCACATGGAAGTGAATTGTGTCACCTATAAAGAAGGAAATAAGCATATTGATATTATATACATTAACAAAAAGAACAGGGAATATGAAATCATCAAAAAATTAATAAATTTATTTAGCCTGGTGGAGTTAAGGCCATGTGGCCTTCTTCCACTCAACAGGACAAACATATCTTACATTTAAATACAAAAAATTACAATAATAGTACATACTAAACAATTAATTATCATAAGTAATGCCACGAGTGATTTCCAAATTATCGATAAATTCACGACTCACGAAGTGAGGAGTGAATTTATCTAGAGAATTTGGAAATCAAGAGGACTATTTAACGAATAAAATACTCACAAATCATTATTTAACTATAGTTATTTTAAAATATTTATATATTTAATGTAAACGGCGATGTTTGAAAACAAATGAGAAACGATTAGTACGCTTCATTTGCTTCTTTTGTTCGATCACTGCAACCAGATCATAATATTATTTATTGCCAAAAGATCGCAATGTTGCAAGAATGCACCCTAGTGGAGAAATTAATTTCTGATGTCCTATGATGTAAATATGTCAATTATGTTTTTCTGCGTCATTTCCTGGAAAATAATTCGTTTAAGAAAATGCAAACAGTGGTTTCTTTTTTTTGTGGTATAATCAATTGTTACAAATGTTTTTATATTATCTCTCGTATGCGCTACGTGTTGACATTCATGCACTATATATACAGTCTGGTAGCCGTACTTCTTCAACAGTGAGTCACTGCAAAATAATGCTATGACCTATTCAGAATGTTAAAAAGGAGGTGCTTTCTTTATTATGATAAACACTTAGTTGGTAAATTCTAGGCGAAATGCGACTGTGATTGGTTGTAAATAAAAAATCATTGAAATGTGATTGGTCATTGACTCCATTTGGGGCATGAGTTAAATAGTCTGTCATACTGAACAGTAATGAAATAATGTCTAATAATAGAATAAAATTAAATACAATTAAAATTAAACTAATGAAAGAATGTGTACACAAAGGAATTATAGCTCGAATCTACTATACATAAAAAGAAATGACCCTACTATCCGTTTTGTCAGCCGCTGTGGTCTATAGTTATGTACCTCGGGCCCGGTTCCAAGATTCAAACCCGGACGAGGTCGAAGGAATTTTTAGGATGCAAGAATCCATGGAACAAGTCCTCCGGGAGGGACTTCCAAGCCGGGGTCTAGACTATGATAATTTTCAAGCTCGAAAACCTGAATAAAAAGGCCTCTGTGCAAAATTTAATAGACCCTCGTCCATCCAAGTAGTACCTTAGTTACCTAATATATGTCTCATTGAGGCGATGTACTAACCACACGTCACTCGTTGACATCTGTAGATAAATAAGCGTAACTAAATTAGCTTCTTTTAAGAATCTCTCGGTATTGAGCATCCGTGTTTCCATGAGGGAGATATGGGATATATACATATACAGTAAGTTTCAATTGATATAGGAATTGAAATAAAACGATACGACTGCATGAGATTGCTATCAATATACTAGGCCTATGAAAAATAGATAACGTAACGTAATTAATATAAAATTATGGAATATTCACCTGAAAGGTCCGTCTCCTCAACTTAATTAATTATTTAACTGTAGCGCTTTCGGGACTTGTCCCATCATCGGCAGGATTCAAAACTGGTGTTTCACTGAAGATCTGGTAGAGGGGGTTGCATGTATTGGGTTCGTTTTCGTTTATCAGGCTGTCGTCGTTGTGAGCTGCTTTCATGATTTCCATCTCTTCGAGTACGTTTATCTTCGCTGGATTATTTTCTCTGTGCATTACTGTTAGGGTGTTTTCAATATTTAACACGTTATCCATGGAGGACATCGCATGTTAAATATTGAAAACATCCTAACAGTAATGCACAGAGAAAATAATCCAGCGAAGATAAACGTACTCGAAGAGATGGAAATCATGAAAGCAGCTCACAACGACGACAGCCTGATAAACGAAAACGAACCCAATACATGCAACCCCCTCTACCAGATCTTCAGTGAAACACCAGTTTTGAATCCTACCGATGATGGGACAAGTCCCGAAAGAGCTACAGTTAAATAATTAATTAAGTTGAGGAGACGGACCTTTCAGGTGAATATTCCATAATTTTATATTAATTTTGAATAATACCTCAACGGAACGCTCATGAATCTTATAAAAGTTGATAACGTAACGTAAAGAAAGAAATGTATTAGAAGCCATCCAAAATTTTAGAAATTACTCTGTCATGCATTGCAAACAGCATTGACTATCAAATATTCGGTGAATAATTTTTTTTGACTGGAAATAAACATCAATAAAACTAAAAACATGTTCTCATTTACAGAAATGCATTAAATAATGAAAATGGATAGTTGTGGGCAATTGAGGGAAAGTTTCAAGAAGTGGTTTAATTAATATAGCTAGGAACAATAATTACAAATAGGAATGAGATGAACAAAGAGATTAGATACCATATAGGTTAAATTCTGGAAATGCGTGCTACTATGAATTACAGGTACTCTTGCTGTCTCATCCTCTCTCAAAAACCGTCAAACTGATAACATATAAAACGGTTATTCTTCCAGATATATGTAAGCGAAACATGGACTCTTACTCTAAGGGAGGGGAAACGATTTAGATTATTTGAGAATAAAGTACTTAGGAAAACCATATAAGATCTCTCAGAATTGATTGGCTTGGACATTTGATAAGAATGGATGATCAGAGACTGGTCAAAAAAACTCTACAAATGGAAACCTATAGGAGGCAGAGCTGTTGGAAGACCGAAGATCAGATGGGAGGATGACACAATGAATGACGTAAGGAAAATGAAAGTGGCTAGTTGGAATATGGCAAGAGATAGATTGGCATGGAGGAGGATTGTTGAGAAGGCCAAAACTTTCACCTTTGAAGTTGTCGTGCCTTAAGATGATGATGATGAAACGATTTAGATTAGTTGAGAATAAAGTACTTAGGTAACATTTTTGGATCAAAGAGAGATGAACAGACAGGTGAATGGAGAAGACTACTTAACTATGAGTTACATGATCTTTATAGGAAACTAGTTATAATAAGAACATTTAAACTTCGTAGACTGCGATGGACAAGACATATAACACGAATGGAGAAGGAAGGAGGGACACGGAAGCTTCTTGTAGGAAAACCAGAGGGCGAACGCCCAGTTGGTAGACCAAGAATGAGGTGGGAGAATATCATTAAGCATGATTTAAGGGTTGTAAATTATATAGGGTATGATTGGAGAATGTTAGCTCAGGATAGAGATGTGTGGAGACCTTGTGTCCGCGTGGCCATGAACCTACGGTTTCAGTAGTGCCAGTGAGTTAGTTCGTTATTGTATTTTTTGGGACACCTGGTGTTTGTACGCACATGCGCTTTATAAGGATAACTGTGAGTAATAAAGGGAATTCAGAATCCCTTAAATCTATACAAGAAGTGGAAAACTTTTTGTGACGTATAATTAATCACACATTTGAAAATTTAAAAAGAGGTGGTGGACAAGAGAATTCGTTTAGAGATGTTCCATACGCATGAAAGAAGTACCAACATAATACGCATAAAAGAAAATGCCAGACATTTCAAGCAAAACAAGAAACCAGTCTGGACTGATGAATGGTAGAAAAGGGAAGTACAAATAGTGTAGTTGAAAAAATAAAACAGTAAGAAAGAAAGAATACAAGTGTGAGCATAACCCAACTTGACACATTCCCAAACTTGGGCCTGGGATAATTCAAACCACGTCACAATCACATTTCGTTAAAGTCATGTCAAATAACCAACCCACGCTACGTAACAAGAATTTGTATACTTTTATCAATAGGGAATATTTACAAAATGTGATCTCATGAATCTCATAGCTAACTAACTGGCACTATCGAGCCAATAGGTTCATGGTCCCGCGGACGAAAGGTCTCCACACATCCCTCCCCTGAGCTAATGTTTTCCGTCATCCCTATAAATCTAATTCCTTCAAATCAAGGTTAATGTTATTCTTCCACCCCATTCTTGGTCTACCTACCTGGCGCTTTCCCTCTGGTTTTCCTACAAGAAGCTTCTACGCCCTTTTTTCATTCCCCATTCGTGACAGATGCCCTGCCCATTGCAGTCTACGAGAATTAATTGTTCTTATTACATTTAGTTTCCTAAAGAACATCTCATAGCACTCCGAAAAAAAATTTAAAAAAGACGAAGCAATGTAAACCTGAAATTTTTAGGCTTCAATTGTTAATTTAGACACCTAAAATAGGCTAAATGTTGTAAAATTGATTCTAAAATGTTTCTTTAAGGTTTTAAAATACGTATTACGAAATAATATCTCAATTACTAACAGAAAATAAGATGTGAGAATTAGTTATTTAATAAAAGAAATGAAGCAATGGTTTTATGTAAATTTATACTCTCGCCCTGTTTAGGCGAAAGTTCGTATCTTATATAGTTTAAAAAATTAGTTAACTGTAGTAAATACATTTATTAACCACAAACTAAAATATTATTGTCATGCTTGTTCGGTTCCAAACAAGACGCAGAAAAAAAAAAAGGCAAGTTCTGTTGGGACTAAATGTTCATTCCAGAACAAGAAGCAGAAATTGAAATATTTGGTCTCGACCAACATGTTTACAACCTGGTGCACTGAACTGCTTAATGCACAGGTCATTAATAGACAAATCTTTAGATTTTAGTGTTATTGAAAATTGATCACTTAATTAAAAACTTCATATACTTCTTGCCTTACTATCTTAATACAGTAACCCAATAAATAATAACCAAATCTACATTCCCACCAATAAATGTAAATTAAAGACAACATTTTTCTTAATTCGACTTAATTCATGATATCTCTTGGAATCTCTTTAAATAAAAAAAAAATGAAACTTAGAAGAATGTAAGGTATAATAGCCAATCACGAATAAAATTGTGTATTGGATAAACATAGAAATTGTAATATGAGAACCAAAATCAAATGAAACATGAATAAAAAACTCCTGGCGCGACAGGCCTACAAGGCCCTTAACCTACCAGCCAGCCGCTGGCCTCACATCCACATGTGTCAATCACAGAGGTAGATGATAATCAGCCAGTGTAGGGGTGACATGTGGTCAGCATGTCGAGTCCCCCAGCCGTTATAGCTGGTTTCCTCAACCTGGAGCCGCTACTTATTGTAGCTATCCAAATGCATCACGATGCTGGGTGGGCACCGGTCCCATACTGGCCGAAATACCATGAGAAAATTTCTTCCCCCATGGAGACTCGAACCAGCGCAAGTCCCGTAGCTCTGCGCCAAGGCTTCCTGCCTTAACCACTCGGCCACGGCGCGGGACATGAAACATGAATATCTAATAGAAATAATATTTTTTTATTCAATGCCCCAGATCATAGACGTGCACATCAGCAACGAGGCCTGGCCTCCTCCTTTGCGGTTCTCAATGCAGAAAGATAACTACAAGTTGATCGCGGAGTATACCCAAAAAGCTCTAAGCACACGAGCTGAAGAAAAGAAGAGAAGACGAGGAAAGAATAAGAAGAATTTGAACTTAGAATATATAAATATGTAAACTCGATAAATTGCAATATTAAGTTTAGGTTAAGAAGATACAAGATTACTACTTCCATTTTATGTATATTATTATTACATTGTATAAGAAAAAAAAAATAGACTAAGAAATCATAATGTAACTGTAAACACCTTAGATTAAGTTTCAACTAGCCGCACTCTGTAAAAGTATAATGAATCAAATATAGAAATCACGGTAGATAATAAATAGGGACAAGAGCAGACCTGGGGATATGGGCATTAAGCCCAAGGAAACCCAGGGGGATGGTGGTGGGGCTCTTAAATAAAAAAAAGGTAATTTCGGCATTTCTGGTGTTCTCTCCTGGCATTGGCTTAATTGTAACCCACTTCTGAAGTTGGGGCGCCAGGAAGACGGATAACGTTACACCGATGACATGATGGGTGATAAATGATAATGAAGCGCCAGGAGAGTTCTAACCTAAACTTAACCTAAATTCCAGACTATGGGCCACCAGAGGAATGATTTCCTTTAAGGAAAAATTCCTATGGTTTGACCGGAAATCGAACCCGGAACCTCATGAACATTAGTCAGGAACGCTGACCACTAGCCCATGAGGCTGGTCTATAATTATTGTATTGTATTGTAAGCCTATATTTTCCCTTTACAGAGATTTAGGCGCTCTCCCCCTGCAGGGAAAAATTTGAACCATACTAATTTAGTTGCACTTGTTTTCGTATAGATGTCATTTTGAGTGGCCCGTGGTCAGCTTTCCGCCTCATACTGACATCTAGGAAACCAAGGTAGTACTAGGACGGAAAAACCCGGTAAATTTTGCTTAGAGGCCTTTTCATTCGGGCTTAAGGATTTTTTACAAACCTGAATATCTTCAGACTCGGGACCCACGGTTTAAAGTCCCTCCCGGAGGACTTGCTCCTTGGATTTTTTCGTCCTAAAAAAATCCATCGACCCAGGCCGAGTTTAAACCCGCGACCCTCGGAACCAGAGGCAAGGGGTGTTCTAACTAAAAAGTAGATATGAACAAATGCAATAACTATTTACTATCTATCTATCTATCTATCTTCGGGTTTTTACAGCTGCTGCCGTCTTCCCGTGCCAAACCTCCAAAGCCTACGGTCTTGGGCATCTTCGATGCTTAGCCCTCTAGCTTGCATTACTGTCTTCATGTTTTCCTTCCATGTTAACCTTGGTCTTCCTCTTTTCTTCTTTCTGTTAGGATGCCATTCATATAGTTGCTTCGGCCATCGCTCATCTTCCATTCTTAAAACATGTCCTAACCACTTTAATTCCTTTTCCTCAATTCTTTCAATTATGCTTTCTTCTGCTTCCATTTTGTTTCTAATTTCCTTATTTGTGACACGTTCTAATTTAGACTTTCTGGCACTTCTTCGTAAAAAATCCATTTCTAGAGCTATTAGTCTATTCTTGTAGTACTTATTGATTGTCCATACCTCACTTCCGTACATTGCAACAGATTCCACCAATGTTTTACCAATATATTTCTTTGTGTCTTTCCAAATATGCTTATCCCACCATATGGAATTTAATGATGATATTATTTTGCTACTCAATTCAATTCTATGTTTTATGTTCTCTTTGCCTATACCTTCGATGTTATCCATAATCATTCCCAAATATTTAGTTTGTTTCACTTGCTTTATTTGGATTCCATCTTCCAATACTAAGTTTTCTCTTTCATTGCTATTTATTGCCAGATATTCTGTTTTTTGTAAATTTACTGTGAGACCCCATGATTCATATGTGCTTTTCAACCTTTTTATCATGAATTCCATATCAAAATTGTCTTGCGCTAAAACCAGTTGATCATCGGCAAATTGTAATGTCAGCAAAAATCTATTGCCTATTGGGATCCCCATACCTTTACAGCTTTGTTTCCATTTCGTTAATATAAATTCTACATAAATATTAAATAAAATTGGTGATAGACTGCATCCTTGTTTCAATCCCTTTGAGGTGTTTATAGGATTAGACATTATATTTCCCATTTTAACATAAGCGGAGTTATCTTTATAGGTTGATATGAACAAATGCAATAACTATTTACTAAATTTAACATTAAAAAAATTTATATCAACTCATTTGTTAACTCCAGTTGAGTATAGTAGTTTATCAGCAGTGGTGAGCGCCATTACGTGGGATATTGTCTTCAAATTATCGATATCGTAATGATAATACAATGTTTTAATATTACGAGCAAAATGTGTAAAAATAGGATGGCTTTATGAAAACACAATTCAATTATAATAGACAAGGTTCATTTAATTTTTAACTTGCACAATACGGCAGCAGACATATTGTTTATCATCAGGGAGTAATATTGTTGAATGTAGCTAATATTTCACGATTACAACAGCCAGCGTTTTAACAGTAATGACAGAAATGTCTGTTACATTTGTCACTATCACTGATTTTGCTAAATGAGTCGATTCCAGTTTAATGGTTTTGTCCCATTTTGTCCCCAAATGTTCCAAATATTCACATTAATTTTCTTATATTATAATTTTATTTATTTTTTTCTAATAAACCTCTGTTGAGTAATATTTCCCAAAGTTTTTGTCTATTGAGTCTATCAAATTCTTTGTCAAATCCTATGAACCTAATGCGTGTATATTTTTTTTTTTCCTTTTTTCTATAAGTTTTTCATAAGTAATGCCACGAGTGATTTCCAAATAATCGATAAATTCACGACTCACGAAGTGAGGAGTGAATTTATCTAGAGAATTTGGAAATCAAGAGTGGCATTTGTTAGGACTATTTAACGAATAAAATTAAGCTGTTAATATAAAAACACAAAACAAGCTCACAAATCATTATTTAACTATAGTTATTTTAAAATATTTATATATTTAATGTAAACGGCGATGTTTGAAAACAAATGAGAAACGATAGGTACGCTTCATCTGCTTCTTTTGTTTATCACTGCAACCAGACCATACTATTTATTGCCAAAGGAACGCAATATTGTAAGAATGCTCTCTAGTGGAGAAAAAATGAAACATCAAACTGTATATTAATTCATTTCTGATGTCGTATGATGTAAATATGACAATTATATTTTTCTGGATTGTTACCTGGGAAAAAATACATTTAAGAAAGTGCAAACAGTGGTTCCTTTTTTTTTTTTTTTTTTTGGTGGTATAATCAATTGCTACAAATGTTTTTATATTAACTCCCGCATGCGGCATGTGTTGACATTCATGCACTATATATACAATCTGGTAACCGTATTTCTCATAGGCTCTGTCACTGCAAAGTAATGGTCAGATCTGTAAAGAATATTAAAAAGGAGAAGCTTTCTTTAATATGGTAATTATAACACTGATAAATATTTCGTGAAACACGACTCTGATTGGTTGTAAAACAGAAATCATTGAAACGTGATTGGTTATTGACTCCCATTTGGGACATGAGTTAAATAGTCAGTATAAATACATTATCAATACACGATAACCCTTTTCTAAACCCACTCTGATTTTCTTGTATTCCTTAATCTGCTATTTACTATTTTTGTATAGACTTTGTAACCTGTATTCATTAAGCTTAGGCTATCCCTCTATAATTATCACATTTTCTTCTATCGCCTTTATTAATATACAGAGTGTAACTAAATTCCAATTACATTCTTTGAGGACGTGTAGTGGGGAAATACGTTTAGCACAGGAACTGATGTCCGGAAACATACCGTTTTCCCGCTATACGCAAAATACCACAACCCATGTTGCTCTCTGATGCCCGTTTGCAAGAAGGGCTTGATGTGACGACCAGTTACGTCAACACAGAAACGGAACCACCCATAACATCTTCTGGTACAGTACACACGATCATCAATCTTTGAACCTGCAACATCTACCGCAACCATAACCTGCGCCAAAAGGTCTTCCTCGGATGCCAGAGGAATCTCAACAATCAAATATGTCAAGTGACTCCGTAGGTAGTAGTCTAGCGGGGTCAAGTTGGGAGAACGTGCATTGTCTTTGACACCGAAAATACGGGAGAGTTCAACGTGTGTTGTGGTATTTTGTACGTAGCGGGACAACAGTACGTTTCCGGACACGGGTTCCAATGCTAAACGTAACCGTCTTGGTCGCTACTACATGTCCTGAAGTCTGTAAAGGGAATTTAGTTACACCCTGTATTTTTTTATTAAGGCAGTTGACCAGGAAATTGGGATTCTGTAAGTTTTTCCAACATCTGTTAAATAAATACATTAATCGAAATTTGCTCATCAAACCACTATATTTTCATAATTACATATAGAATTGTACAATGCAGAGATGAATGGATGGACCACATCAATAGGTTTGATAACAATTCCAAAAACATATTTTTCATTATAAACCAATAGGACGAAGATGTTGAAGACCCAGTAAAAGATCATTATCATCATCATCATAGTACATTCACGAATTTAGGCCATTTGTTAACCTGTTTCGGCCTCAAGAGAAACACCATCCAAAAGTATTTTGAGTGGACGTCCTGGTCTTCTTCTTCCTGCAGGTTGATATCTTAACATTTGTTTGGGTATCCAGTGATCTTCCATTCGATGAACATGTTACATCCATATTGAATTATAATCAGAAATTTTGTTTTCTAAAGGTTCCATGTGTAATTCTTCTAAGATGTTTTCTTTTTTTGTGATCCAGTAGTGTGTATTCTGCAGTCCTCCGAAGGTATCTCATTTCAGCAGATCTAAGTCTCTGTATATCCTTTTGTTTCAATGTCCATACTTCGCTACCATACAAAAGAGTTGGAAGAGCAAATGTTTTATACACTTTTAGTCTTGAATGTTTTTGGACTAACTGTGGCTTGAAGATAGAATTTATCAACCCCAAAATTCTTAAAAATTTAGATATTTTTGCATTTACATCCTTTTCTTCTTCATATGAGATATTGCATCCTAGATATGTAAATTATTCACCTGCTCCAAAATGTTATTGTCAAGTACAATTTTACTTCTGACAAGATCTACACCTTGAAATGCCCAGTAAAAGATGGACAAAGCAATTCTAGCATGAGATGGGACAGACCTTAAGGTCTAATCCTTGATGATGATGATGATTATGAGGACACATTAATATCTAATCCGGTGGTTTTCTGTTCTTAACAATGTTCAACACCCCTTCTAATTTTTTTTTAGTGTCATATTTAAGAAAACCCAGATAGAGACCGTACGATCTATTTTAAAATCATAGACTTCAAAATTCCTGGTATTTCAAAAGTGTAGCTTTTATGATAATCTAATAACTCAGAATATCGCATTAGTAAAATGGCATTGAATCAATGTAGGGTTAGCAGTTTGATATTAGAATCAACGGACCAAGCAAATAAATCAACTGTACATAACAAAACCAAAACAACTAAATGATGCACTACCAAAAACACGCCATTCCATTTAGCACAGTAGTTATTTTACGCTCTATAATGGCTTTTATTTTATTTAGTTCATGTTTAATACCCGTCATGTTTTCTCATGTAATCAAGTCCACAAATCTCGCATCTAAACAAACAGTACATTCGGAGATATAAAAACTTGGATCTAGTTCACTGTAAACTTGAACTCTTCTTCTTTCAACCAAATTGTATTTTAAAGTCAACATTTTCAAATAACTAACCAACTCACTGGCTCTATCAAACCCGTAGGTTCATGGTCCCGCGGACATAAGTTCTGCATACATCTTTATCCTGAGTTAATGGTTTCCAATCATCCCCTGTATGATTTACCTCCCTCAAATCATGGTAAATGATATTCTCCTACCTCATTCTTGGCCTACCTACTGGGCATTTCCCTCTGTTTGTGCTACAAGGAGTTAATGCTCCTCTTTCATTCCCCATTCGTGCCACATGTCCTGCCCGTCGCAGCCTAGGAGACTTAACTATTCTTATTATATCTGATTTCCCATAAATATCATGCAGCTCACTGTTAAGTGATCTTGGGGTTGATAGAACTATTCTATAGATAACACTGGTCAACATGATTTTTGTCTCACGAGTACCAATAGTTGTACTTAATGCAGTTTTATATCGTGTTTTCAAATATGTATTCGGAATTTCTCCATCGCCAACAGTTTTTTTTATTTGAATTTCAATTAATGGATTTATATAACTACTTTTTTAATAAATGTTTTTTTCGTCCATTTGTCCATTGTAAAATAAAACCAAATGTGCTAACTCAGGAGATTTCAGCTATAGAAAGGAGATATCAAAACAAATGGAATCCTAATATGCTGGCCGATTATTGTTGGACCATCAAGAGGGATGCTCCACAAGCGAAATATAGCTGAAAATCGTCATTTCTTACTTTCTAGGTGAGTCCGAATGTTCGAATATTATGTAGTTATGAATGTAGAAAATATTAAAGTGTTTGAAATTATAAATACCTGTATCTCGGAAATCTTGCGTGATGGGAAAAAACCGATATCTTATTTGAATTCAGGAGAAAAAATACTATCAGAATCACATAATTTTCTTTCTGAGACAAAAAAGATTCCTTTTTGTTGCTCAGTGTTATCGAATTATAAAATGAAAATAATCTTTCAGTGATTCCTTTTACCTGTCTGTTCGTCTCTCTTTGGTCCAAACATTTTCCTAAAAACTTATTTTCTCAAATACTCATAATCTTTTCTGCTTCCTTAAAACAAGAGTCCATGTTTCGTATCTATATAACAAATGATTACGAATAAAAATTAAAAATATAATTTTTAAGCAAAGCAATTCAGTAAATATGAATTCTAGGTGGATGGCTGCCCTTGCTGCCTTTCTCAATAGTCGTTCCTGATGATAGGTATTTATACATATGAAATAATTACATGAAACAATCTAAAAATAGGCTAACGCTGCGAGTATTTTTAATGACTATTTAACTCATGCCCCAAATGGGAGTCAATGACCAATCACGTTTCAATGATTTCTGTTTTACAACCAATCAGAGTCGTGTTTCACGAAATATTTATCAGTGTTATAATTACCATATTAAAGAAAGCTCCTCCTTTTTAATATTCTGAAATAGTATGATCTAGTTGCAGTGATAAACAAAAGAAGCAGATGAAGCGTACCTATCGTTTCTCATTTGTTTTCAAACATCGCCGTTTACATTAGATATATAAATATTTTAAAATAACTACAGTTAAATAATGATTTGTGAGTAAACAGCTTAATTTTATTCGTTAAATAGTCCTAACAAATGCCACTCTTGATTTCCAAATTCTCTAGATAAATTCACTCCTCACTTCGTGAGTCGTGAATTTATCGATAATTTGGAAATCACTCGTGGCATTACTTATGACAATTACTTTTAGAAATTTCAGTAACTTAAATTTCACATCAACATTAAAAATTAGACACATGTTTATCGAATAAACAATTCCGAACCTATTCACTGTATCTAATTCTTTCAATACTAATAATATTCATTGTTAAAACCTTTGTGGTGGATAGTCATAAAATAAAATAAGTTAAAATGTACCTTCTTAGGTCAGAGCCGTCGTCATCAACTTATAAAATATGTATGCTTTTTTGTCTGAAGACCTCTCAGAATCTCCATTCCACCTTCAGCTGGTCTTTCTTCGCTACATTACTTGATGTTCTCGATGCAGGATTGTTGTCTATATATGTAATTTAAATTGCGAATTTTAGGATGTCTTGCAAGGATTATATCCGGTAATCCAGTAGCTAGCAAATGTATGTTCCAAGTTTGAGAAAACAAAAGCGTTTGTCGAATGTAAATTAATGTTACAGTGGAAACGGACTGTACTTAGGGAGGACATAGTTTATGTGAAACCTGCATAGTTTCGAGTTTCCACCTGCAATTCATTGCATGTCAAACTTTTCATTACAACCACAACACAAACTCCTCTACCGGAAAATTGAAGAAAACTTGTGACCACATTCAATGCTGTACATTTCGGCCATCAAATTTAACGCGCCAATAAAAATATCCACATTGTCTTTCCCCTCATAAGTAAATCAGGATTATTTATCATTATCGAATAATAACTAAATAACTCACTGGCATAATCGAACCCATAGGTTCATTGCCGCGAGGATATAAGCTCTCCATACGTCCCTATTCTGAGACTTTTTCAATCTTCCACTATATAATCTACTTCCCTCAAATGATGGTTAATGCTATTCTTCGACCTCATTCTTGGTCTACCATTTGGACGTTTTCCCTCTGGTTCTCCTACAACAAGCTTGCATGTCCCTCTTTCATTTCCCATTGTACTACATGTCCTGCTGATTGCAGTCTACGAGACTTAACTGTTTTTATTATATCTGGTTTCCAACAAAGATTCGTGTAACTTCTGTTATGTAGTCATTGTCGCATAGTAACTAACTAACTAACTACAGTAAAATCTGTCTATGAAGGAAAATGACGGTACCTTAAATATATTTCCGTCTTGGCAGTTTCCCTTCTTATAAAGAGTTCACAAATTACAAGCTTGAATTTTCTCACGCAGTGTAAGGGTTTTACACGCACGCTTTAAAGACATAACGTATTGACTGAAATACAGGCAAAATAGTGTAACACAGCTCAGTTTGCACGGCAATACAAAACAACTTTACTACACAAAATCGAGAAGGAACTCAACTACACGAAGGCCGAAGAGTTTCCTAACTCCCTCGCAGGTAACGTAAGCAGACAAGGAAAAGCGAGGGATTCCCCGCTGTCACACATAAGCTAGGATATCCCCGCAATACAATGGCAACACAAGAAGGTATAACGATATAATGCAGAAAGCGTCATATGCAGAATTTGCACGTGTGGTCATTAATACTGTAATTAGAACGTGCTTAAGAACAATTTTCCGTCTTACGGAGGTAAAAATTAACTATCGGTACTTTAAAAACTATTCCTTTCCGCGTTATGAACGTTTCCGGCTTATACAAATCGATTTTACATAGCCTATAAAATCGTACCGTTCTGGAGATTTTTTTTCCGTCTCTACATGTTTCCTTCTTATAAAGGTTCCGGCAAAGACAGGTGTTACTGTAACTAACTAACTGGTACTATCGAAGCCGTAAGTTCATGGTCGCGCGGACATAAACTCGCCACACATCCCTATCCTGAGCTAATGTTTTCCAATCATCCCCCGTATAATCAACTTCCCTCAAATCATGGTTAATGTTATTCTCACACCCCATTCTTGGTCTACCAACTGGGCGTTTTCCCTCTTGTTTTCCTACAAGAAGCTTCCATTAACTTCTTTCACTTCCCATTGGTGTCACGTATCCTGCCGATCGCAATCTTCTAGATTTAAACTGTTCTTATTAAATGTGCTTTCCTATAAAGATCATGTATCTCACTGTTAAGTATACTAAAAATTAAATTAATCCGTGGCACGAAAGCTTCGGAGAGCCGTGACCGACTGAAATGGTTGCTGTCACTGGCTTGGAGGAAACAAACTGGTAGCCATGTGGTTAGTATGATGGATTCCCTCAAACTTAGTTTCAATTTACTTAGCGGGATTTTGTTTCATCTCATATCAAATAGCTATTAAGTTGTCCTCAGGAAGCTAAGCGGAATCCGTGCAGACCCTATATTAAAAAAAATCTATGGTATAGCCGCAAATCGAATCCGGAATCTGGGACGACAATTAGATGCGCAAACAGTTACATAGCAAAGTCAATAGAGTTACAAAAATATAAACAAAAGTGAACGGGGTGGGCAGGAAAGGGGAGTGAAACAGGGGCATGGAAGCTCTGTAGGAAAACCAGAGGGAAAGCGCCCAGTAGGTAGGCCAAGAATGAAGAGGGAGAATAATAACATTAACCATGACTTAAGGGAAGTCAATTATGCAGAGGATTTCGGAAAAGTATGGCTCAGTTTGTTTGCGCAGCCATGAACTTACCGGTTAGATAGTGGCAGTGAGTTAATTAATGAGATGACGTTAATACAGGGTGTTTCAGAATAAGTATTACAAATTTCTAGGTTGTATAGGAGACTTAGTAGATACAGTTTTGGTAAGGCACCCATGTCCGGTAAGGTACCATATCGATGTAAAATATGGTTTGAAGATCGAAACAAAATGGGCTGATATCGTGTGTCTTGCTCTAAGAACCATGTATGAAATAAAATCACCTGCCCTACTATCAATAGACACAGCTGTGCAACTCTTCCAATGCAAAAATAATGCCAATAATCGCTTATGGGATATAGATAGTTTGGAAACATCTGGAGATAAGCGACTTAAAAATCTGGAAAAGCGTCTAGGCCTCCTTTCTAAAGAAAATTCTAGCATACTCCAAATTCACTCCCTCGAGACTGGTCTATGTACTAGCAAGAGAACAGTTCTTCCTGGAAAACCTAAGAATACGCTACTACCTGCCATCCACTAAAGCTTACGAACAACTGATGCAAGAGAGAAGACAGAAGCGGGATGCCATTCCTGAAGAATTCTACGGTACGCCTGCCATGATAGATAGAAGCTGGTCTGGACCAAACAAGGAACTAAGGCACCAGATAAACCGCTATGCAGTCCATGGCTTCCATCGCAAAGGAGTGTGTGAATGTCTCCTACCATCAAATCGAAGACAGCTGCAGATGTAAACTGTGCGGACTAAAGTGTACAAGATATCATCTGGGATTGTGTTCCAAAGTGACAATGTCATTAGAGCAATACGCCAATTAATCAATTTTGCACGATTGTGCGCAATTATATTATTATTATTATTATTATTATTATTATTATTATTATTATTATTATTATTATTATTACTATTAACACAAGACCATGATATCAGCCCACTGTGTTTCGATTTTCAAACATATTTTACATCGAAATGGTACATTTCCAGACATGGGTTCCTTATCAAAACTTTATGTACTAAGTCCCCTCTACTACCCATAGAAGTCTGTGATAATTATTCTGAAACACTCTGTAGAGATGCTAATTTTCAGTACAGTTAAAATTAAACAGTATGGCCTAATTTAAAAAAATGATGAATAGAAAATATTAACAGAACATGATTTAACGAGAATCATTGGAACAATACAACATACATGGCCAATATCAATCTACAGAAAGAAAAAATTACGTTCGATATGATTGAGTGGTAGCATTTAGCGTAAAAATTGCAATATTTGTTCAACTGATTGCAAGTTTTCATACCGGTACCTAAAAATGATATCCACTGCATTCTATTTAAAAGTTATTTTCACATCAACACTTTTATATATATCCTAGCATCATGTCGAAACAATTTATGTAGATAAAACAGTCCATTCCATTTACTGCATGGCTGGACTACGTTTCCGCAGAAATGTATACACAGCAGACTGGCTCTGGAAAAATGGAATGAGAGAAAGTAACAATTTCACACGCTTCATAACAAAAGTTTGCTTTGTTTTGAAGTTAGAAACAAATTTGGTACAAATGGAATTTAAAACAACTGTAAACCATGAAATAACGATGGTTTGCTTATGTTGTGAATACATCTAACTTTACCAATATTAATTTTAAATATTTCTTTTATTTTTATCTCGCAGGTCAGATGAATCAAAAAGTTGTTTACAATTGATTTTTTTTAACACAGCTGTCTGTTGACGATTTGGAAAGCAATTTCAAAGAACTGACTGTTCCTAAATTGTTACTTGAATCTAACAGATAACACAGAATGATAAACTTTCCATAGATAATAGAGAAGTGTTTTAATAGCAAGAAAATCGCAATGATAATGGCAATGCTATTATTATTATTATTATTATTATTATTATTATTATTATTATTATTTTTTGTTATTATTATTATTATTATTATTATTATTATTATTATTATTATTATTAATATTATTATTATCAACACAAAAAATAATATTACCAAAAATAGAAAATTACAAAAATATCAAAACATAATTCAGAGCATTTTTACATATGGTGCTGAAGTCTGACAAATTCCTACCAGGGAAATGAAAAGAATTTTAAGTATAGAAATGGATGCTTTAAGAAGATCAGCTGGAAAATCTAGAATGGATAGAATAAGAAATAAAGAAATAAGGGAAATTATGGGTGTAGAAGAGAAGCCGGACATCATAGACATTATAGAAAAGAAAATATTACAGTGATATGGCCATGTCAAAAGAATGCCAAAGGAAAGATTGCCTAAAATTGTTATGGAATGGATCCCAATGGAAAGGTGGAAGAGAGGAGACGACCGAAGAAAACTTGGATAGAAGGGGTACAAGCGGCTATGAATATCAGAGGATTGGAGGAAGATCAATGGATGGACAGAGAGAGAATAACGTTTGGTTTCAGGAAGACGTCGCGGCGGCAGCTGCCATGATACCGGATGAAAATAATAATAATAATAATAATAATAATAATAATAATAATAATAATAATAATAATAATAATAATAATAATAATAATAAATTAATTTTGAGAATTTTTCTCATCATTGAGGGTTTTTTCCAACCAATCTTAATAACTAACATGAGTGTAAAAAAATACATAAATGACTACGGATTAATACACTATCAGTTTGTAACAAATATTCACAAATTCCCCTAAATTAAAGTTCTCCATCGTTCTCTGTCCTCTGTGTCTTCATCCGTTACACCAAATTTCCTCATTGAATTCTGAATATTATTCTTCCAGGTTGTTCTTGGTCTTCCTTTTCTGCCCCTGCTTTCAATTTTCCATGCATAGACAACCTTTGGTAGTCTTTCATCCTGCATTCTTCTTACATGTCCATACCATTTTAGCCTTCTGTGTTCAATCTCATACAATATACTTCTTTCTGCATTCATCAATTTTCTATTTTCTGTATAATGACGACGACGACGACAACAACAACAACAACAACAACAACAACAACAACAAACAATAATAATAATAATAATAATAATAATAATAATAATAATAATAATAATAATAATAATAATAATAATAATAATAATAATAATAATAATAATGAAACGAATTAAACATATTCAAATTTAAGGAGAAAATACCACATTGCACAACTCATATTATGAGCATGCATTAAGAATGGAAGACCATCAACTCCCCTAAAAAGTTTCTCATTCTTCTACCTCTTAAGGCCCTCATAGACATGGATGTCCATATACTTTTTTTTGGCCATACGGTCATGGAGAGCCTCCCCAATGAGTGAACAGTTTTATGTCCGACAACACAAGAAGACGAAACATAACATTCACACACACACACACACACACACACACACACACACACACACACACACACACACACACACACATTCATAATAAACATGGCAGAATATAATGATGAATTATGATGGCAGGTGGTGTTCAGGGACTACTTGGGCCTTAAGTTTTTCTTAACACTTGTCTTACAGGTGAGAAAATCCCGAAAAAACTATCACCAACCACGAAACTTGTCTCGATCGGGGATCGAACCCCGGGCCCGCTGGGTACAAGGTAGCGAGGCGGCTACACCGCGACCACAGCGGTGGACGTTTGTGAAACATGGAAAATATAGATTTTGTTCATGGTCATTTTCGTTTTTTACTATATCAATGTAGTCGAAACAGGTAGACAGACTTAACCATTATATTGACTTAGGCTTTCACGGCCGGAGTTATTATGATCTTGTAGAAGATTTCCGGGCTGTAGGCCGTGGTCTTGAGGCTTGTAGTTCCCCGACGTTTCGCCAGACTGCGTCCGGCATCCTCAAGGGTTGTCAAGAGATCATCATAATAGACTTAACCATGATTGCTGATGGACGACAAATAATAACAATAACAGTAAACAATAATAATAAAACAATAATAATAATAATAATAAATTATTATTATTATTATAATTATAATAATAATAATGACTAACAATAATAATAATTATAATAATAATAATAATAATAATGACAACAATAATAAGGAAGGACAAGAAGAAGAAGAAGAAGAAGAAGAAGAAAGTAAGAATAGAAAAGAAGAAGAAGGGGGAAGAAGAAAAGAAGAAGTGTAGGAAGAAGAAGAGAAGGGGAAGAAGAAGAAGAAGAAGAAGGAGAAGAGGAAGAAGAAGAAGAAGAAGAAGAATGGGGAAGAAGAAGAAGAAGAAGAAGAGTAGAATAAGAAGAAGGGAATGAGAAGAATAATAATAATAACAATAATAACAATAATAACAATAATAACAATAATAATAATAACATAATAATAAGATTAATAATAATAATAATAATTGTAATAATAATAATGAATGTTTATTATAATAATAAGTACAATCATAATAATAATAATATTATTATTACTGTTATTGTTATTATTTGTCATCAGCAATCATGGTTAAGTCTATGATTATTATTATTATTATTATTATTATTATTATTACTATCATGTAGCGAGTTGTGTCAAATGGTGGTATTTGAGACTTATATTCGGAAAACCCATTCTGATTTTTCTCAGTTCTCAAGGCAAATTCTAGATTGGAGTTTCATTACCAGATACATTTAATCAACTTAAATAAATAATGGTTTAAAAAACTAAAACAACACGCTTTATTAGATAATCGATTTAAAAAATGAAAAATAATTTTAATATCCAACACGCTTGGGATAAAATTAAAGTGGTCAACAAAAAAAAATCATCTCCAACACATATAGAATAAAACTAGAGTTATCTACAAAAAAAAATAATTTTACCATCAAAAGCGTGGGGTGTTCCATATCAATTAAAATATTTGATAATAAACAGATATTGGTAAAAGTAAAGTCTCTAAGAAGAAAACGTAAAAACCATAAAAAGCAACCCTCAAAAGGGCAAGAGCGGGAAGCCAAGTCGACATTCCAATCAGCAAATGTCTTCTGTTAATTATTTGAAAGTGGCGGACCGCAGTGAAAACGGAATCTTGTATAACTGTAATTATTATGTATATTGTATAATTAGACACACATTTAAGTGGTTTAATTTTGTTCGTTTTCTTCTGGTTTATTAAAAATATTAAATTAATTGAAGCAACTGATGTATCCAAAAGGATATATTACGAATTTAACGGTTAAATAATATTAATAAATAATTTATGTAATATAAACAAATAAGAATAGTGAATTGCAGGAAGCAGGCAGTTCGCACATAGGTGATGTCATTCGTTTGTACCAGTGCTTCACCATGTTATATTATAACCAGATGTGTGTGACACGTCATAATAAATAACTCGTGGTGAGTGGTCACAACCCCCAGGTGAACTGCAATTAACCCTGGACCATTTAAATAACGAGATGAGACTGACATAATGCCAACGTCAAAATTCACTGCCTAAAAAATGTACTTTACAAGTTCATCACATAACAGTAGTCCTAGTATGCGGGAGCCTAACCAGAAAAAAAAAATGTATATATACTAGTACAGTCATTTGGTAGTTTTGCCTGGAAAGTTTTCCGGAAGTTTTGAAAATGGGCAATTTTATAGGTTTCAACTTTTCCACCTCGTATCTTTGCCGCTCGCGCCGCCATATTGAAAAATGGCGCCTGAAAACAGGTTTTTGACAATATCCCCTTTCCGGCTCTATCTACGCGTTCAAACATATATATTCTGAAAACCAGGAAAAGGAAAAAAACTTCGCAACAAATATATTCAACAAAAAGTATCATAGTAGTAAAAGATTCCGGGCTATGTGGCCGTGGTCTATAACTGGCGATTTCTTCCAGACGTTTCTCCCTAAACTGCGGAGGGCATCTTCAGTGGCGAGCGCTAGAAGCTTCTAGCGCTCGCCACTGAAGATGCCCTCCGCAGTTTAGGGAGAAACGTCTGGAAGAAATCGCCAGTTATAGACCACGGCCACATAGCCCGGAATCTTTTACTACCATGATTACCGGCCGTGAAAGCCTGTATTCCACTAAAAAGTATCATAGATAAAACAGCCGCAGATCATATTTTATTCTTACATACCTTCAGTGGCTGTGATACAACATCAACATTATCTAATCAAGGAAAAATTTAATTTATTAATGTAGGGCCTACTCCGAAAAAAAATCAGATTTAAACGAGGTTATCCAGGGATTCAAAAATCCAAATGCTGATCCAGAGAACATTGATAAAGCTGGAGAACGCTTCCTTCTTGAATTATACAGTTATAGTAATATGAAATGTAAAAAAAGTATGTTTTTAAACAACTTTAGATATGCATGCTTCACAACGTCTCTAAAGGAACTATCAATTTCAATGAAGGAAGACAGTGATTGAAAAATGAATATTATTGCATAGTTTTACAAATATTCTACAGCCTTTCTACATGACAGCCTTCTAGGTAAACACACATACTCCATCATTCAACTGTGAAAGAGAATGTAGAAAAACCGTAAAAAAAAAAGTCTGCTGCTTCTGTGATACGATTCCGTAAATCAAGCAGACGTGTTAAGGACGTTTTCGTAGAGTGTAACGTAGAATTTTCCACACAATATTGCGAAGGGTATTCAACTTCGTACTGATATGTCATGTTGATGCGTTCGGACTATCACTGGCAGCTTGAACCACTTGCACTGTTTCTGGTGATACGTGTGGTCGTCCATGACGTGCCTCATTACACACACTACCGGTAGACTTGAATTTGTTTACAAGCAATTTGTTGTGTAAATGTGTAAATTCAGCTCTGACGTCTTCATATGACAATCCACGTACCCGTGCTTAAACAATGACAACTGTTCTTCCGTGCTAAACATGTTTCACTAAGCTAACAATGTAAGAAAAGGAGAAAAAAGTAGTTCATTGAGATGGACAGTGACTTTAGAGACACCCTTTACTATTATTATGCTATTAGTCATTCAAAATATCTCTGCAGGCGGACGCATCGCGAAGCTCTGCTTGTTGCTATACGTGTTATAAGGCAGTGTACAGTGGGCAAAGAATCACAGTTGCCTTTTAATAGCACTTGTAACCACATCATTCGCTCTTGAACAGTGATTTCGTGTCGATACAACAATTTGTTTTATAGACCTACGTTTGTATTGTATAAGTATGGAGACACCTAAAAGTCTCCAAGAAAAGTGATTAATTCACAAAGCAGAAAAATGATTTACATATTGCTACGTGCACCGCTAACAAACCTGCACTATTAGCGTCCCGCGTCCCATTCCCCTCTGCACTTCAAAGTTAGCAGTGTCGTTCTGTTCCGGCATAAACATGACTGCAGTCGCTTACTCCTTAACCCCTAAATCCGTAATGTATCCTTTTGGATAATAACAGTTAGACAATATTCGGTTTTCACTGCGGTCCGCCACATTCCAATAACTAACAGAAGAAATTTGTGTTTTGCCAATTGAAGGGTTAAACTGGTAATAACAGTATTTTTCAGAAATGGAACTTACTTCCTGACTGATCAATCATTAAATGAACTAAGCATACGCAGCATGAACCAAAGTTGTGCTTACTTGGGAACTTTCAACCATTTGCTTGCCGAAACATACCTTAAATTTCTCCAAGAGCAGCTTTGTTATGTACCAAGGCTGTGTCAAAAAAATTATCGGTCGTTTTTTACCGCTAGGCACAGAAATCGAAGCCGGAATCCACCAATGTCAACGTATATTAACCATTTAGGATGAATAATTACAGCCATGCTTTTAAGCGAAAACATATGATTGATTTACTTTGTTATTGAGCGAGGGGCGATGTGTGCACATCTTAGAGCCAAAATCAAATTAATAATCTCTGTACGGAGCAGATGGACTCCCTGCATGTGTAAGAGCGAAGTAGAGTGAAGCGGATCGCACAGCGGACGGCAGGTAGTGAGGGTTATCCAATCTACCAATTCAGGTGTTGCATTACTTCCCTGTAAATTGAATGAGGAATTTGGCGCTGGATTTTAGTGCATTGCAGTTAAGAAGGCAGATTTTTTTGGGCACGGCCTTGGTACATCACAATGCTTCTCTGGAAGAAAGTTCAAGGTAGATTTCGGCATGCAGTGATTGACAGCTCCCTTGTCAGTCCAAGATTTTTTCTTAAAAGAGTGTTCTACATTGGCATTTATGGAGTTCATACATGTACTGCACTACTTGACATTGTAGAGGACATAAGAGACTCAATGGACAAAAGCAAACTCACCGCAATAGTCCTACTCGACTACAGCAAAGCCTTTGACACAGTAGATATAGACTTAATGCTAGCGAGACTAAAGACACTACATCTGTCGGAAAACTGCCTTGATTGGTTTAGATCTTACCTCACTAATCGTCAGCAATCAGTTTCTGTTAATAATCGCATTCCTTCCTGGCGCTTGGTGAGGAAAGGGGTACCTCAAGGCGGCGTCCTCGCTCCTCTTCTCTTCTCGATTTATATTAATGACGTGACCAAGAAACTACAATACTGCAAGCATCATCTTTACGCCGACGACCTACAGATTTACACACACTTTAGGCCTGACGAAATTAATGAATACATTGACAAAGTAAACACTGACATCAGGCATATATCTTTATGGTTCAGACAATATGGGCTGAAATTAAATGTAAACAAAACGCAAGCAATAATTATCAGACATCCAAGGCTATTACACTTCATACACAATGGCAATATGCCGGCTGTCATATTAGATAATGAACAAATTCCTTATACCGACGTCGTTAAAAACTTGGGATTTTACTTAGATTCTAATTTAAATTGGCATGTGCAAGTAAAACAAACATCTAAAAGGATCTTCTCCATAATGCATTCCCTAAAGCGACTTAAACATTTTCTTCCTACAACTCTTAAAAGAATTTTAATCCAAACTTTAGTGATGCCGCATTTTGACTACTGTGACGTTCTACTAACTGATATAAGTGACGGATTGTCGGACAAACTGCAGCGTGTCCATAATATATGTATCAGATTCATATTTAATGTTCGAAAATACGATCACATTTATCCATTATTCCACGAATTGTCATGGCTACATCTAAAAGAGAGAAGAAAATCGCACTGTCTAATTCTCCTATTTAAGATCCTACATACCTCGATTCCCAATTATTTATCATCCCGTTTCCAGTATCTATCCTCAACCATAACTTAAACACAAGATCACAACATAGTCTCTTACTTAATATACCGCAACATAGGACATCACATCACTCCATGTCATATACCATCTTCACTTCTCGCAACTGGAATTCCCTACCACAAGAAAAGAAATAAGGGGCTGCCGGACATTGGCATCTTTAAAAAGAAATCTAAATTTATATTTGCTCTAACCTCGACTTAATTATTACCCAGTGTAAGGTATATATATTAATTTGTGTCTCTCGTATAATGTATCATATTTATATTATTATTATTATTATTATTATTATTTTATTATCGTATCACTATTGTTATTACCCTATAAAATGTTGTTTGTACATTACATTTACGTTGCTACATTATTGTATCTTTAACTGTTTATAATTAGTATAGTGTATATCTATATTTGTCAAATATTTATTTGTATTTGTGCTGGATGAGTGGAAGAGAGGGCCTTATGGCCTTAACTCTGCCAGAATAAATAAAGTATTATTATTATATATATTATTATTATTATTATCATCATCATCATTATTATTATTATTATTATTATTATTATTATTATCATTATTATTAAAGTGTACTCTCTGTTAAAAATATCACGAAAATAAATATATCGTCTTTTTTTTTTTTTTTTTTTTTTTTTTTTCCAATCCATAAGGTTTATATGTTGGTAGCACACTCTCCCATCATGAAGCATATTGCCTTCGCTTAAAAGTTTTCTTTTCCAGGAAAATGGCTTTCCTATTCTTGCGTGGGATGAGTACCAATATCTGGGCTTAATTCAATATTAATCTCCAATCCACGAGCAAGATTTTGTTGCGCTCCGGTGAGTGCAGGTAATGCTTGTTTCACGCCAGCAACAAGAGTTGGCAGGTTTAACGCATCACGTTCGCTCTCACCGTAAAAAGTTAAATCCCTTTGAATACTCACGAGAGTAAAATGCATGCAAACGGCTTCGTATTTAAAGAAAAAAGCTTAATTTTTGCTAAAAAAATGTTTTGCTATAGGTATATTTTTCATATTAATTTTAACGAAAATTTATTTACTACATTTTTGCATTCCTTAAAAATTTGCCTAAACGATAGTTTCAATTCCTGATCATATAATATAAATTTTAATAATAATAATAATAATAATAATAATAATACAAATAATAACAATGTTGATAATTTTTCCGGCACCCATGATTTGTCTTCAATTTCGTTCCATAATTTTCCTCCATTCGTCTCTATTATAACACATTTCTTCCTCTATTTCCCCAGTCCTTCAAAGTTTATCTAATCCCTTGGAACCACGTGAGATTTGGTCGTCCTTTTCTTCTCGTTCCTGATGGTGTCCATTCCATTATCTTTTTTGGTAATCTTTCATCCTCCATTCGCCTAATATGCCCGTACCATTATAGTTGCTTTTCTTGGACTATTTAACTCGTGCCCCAAATGGGAGTCAATGACCAATCACATTTCAATGATTTTTTATTTACAACCAATCACAGTCGTATTTCGCCTAAAATGTACCAACTAAAGTTTATTATAATTAAGAAAGCACCTCCTTTTTTAACATTCTGAATAGGTCATAGCATTGTTTTGCAGTGACTGACTCTCTAAGAAATACGGCTAACAGATTCATTTGGGTAGCTATAATAAGTAGCGGCTACAGGTTGAGAAAACCAGCTATAACGGCTGGGGGACTTGACATACTGACCATATGTCACCCCTACCCTGGCTGGATGATCATCTACCTCTGATTGACACATGTGGATGTAAGGCCAGCAGCCGGATGGTAGCCTAAGAGCCTTCTAGGCCTGTCGCGCCAGTAGTATATATATATATATATATATATATATATATATGTCATAATTAAATATTTAACATTGAACAATGTAAGCTTAATATGGTATGATAAGAAAAATAAATGCCTGGTGGTGTAACAGATAACACGTTGAGGTACAGACTCAGAGTTCCGGGTTCGAATCCTGTCCAGGCATTTATTTTTCTTATACCATATTAAGCTTGCATTGCTCAATGTTAAATATTTAATTATAGCATTTATAAAGCGTCACTGCTATAAAGTAAAAATATTCTCTTTAATTTGCTTATTTGTTATAGTCAGCTACTAGATGGCAGTGTAGACCGAGTTCTCGCGACATCCAGTAATAATGGAGAATATAATACATATATAAGAAAAATAAGTTTGGATTGGATTCGCCTGGTGGTGTAATGGATAACACTCTGAGGTACAGACTCAGAGTTCCGGGTTCGAATCCCGTCCAGGCATTTATTTTTCTTATCATACCATATATATATATATATATATATATATATATATATATATATATAGTAGAAAAATGAAGAAAACTTTTAAAATCATATGAACTTACCGGATTGGAAGAATATAGTATACCAATGAAGATTCTTAAATGGGAGGCCAACAAAAAGAAAGAGATGAGGCAGATTCAGAGATTGCTGGATGGATGGATTTAGTAAGAAGAAATATGGTAAAAAAGGACATTAAGGAAGAGATAACGAGAGAATCGATGCAGAAAAATTACTGGTCAAATAAATCACCGTGTACTAAAGGAAAATCATTACGTTGAAAAATATTCATAAAAAAATAGTTAGGTTTTAGGTTAAAATTTGCGTTATAACTTTTAATGTTAGGCTACAAATAAAACTCATTAAAACATATAAATTATTTAATGTGCATAGAGTAACAGTAAATCAGGTGTATAATGCAATTGCCATAATCAACTGTATGATAACCTTCCTATTCATTAACTCCATATTTACTGACTGAATTATTTCACTTTATATGTGGAGCATAATCGTTTGATCGCAGAAAATAAGACCATAATAACATAATTATAATCACTTGTAAATTAAGTCTATCTTAAATGCAATCAATTATGTAATTATATAGGACACTCTGAAAAAGTTTACAATGTTTTGAGGCGATAGTAAAAAAAGTTCTTGCAAACTTGGGTTCTAAAATTAATCTTCTGTGTTTAACATTACATCAAACAGAATCCTGCAAAGCTCCGACAGATTTCTCCTGTTTACTTCGTTGTACTCTTGTATTTAATTAATGTTTGTTAAAAATACAAAAAACAACTGCTACATAATAGTAACAAATATCTACGCACAATGTTTTTCTCTTTTTTTTCTTGCCAAATAGCTCGAAGTAGAAGATACAATGCATAAAAGAGCGCAACTCAGAAGATATTAACTTTAAGAAACATGGTTATAGAAACTTTTTTTTTCTTGTTGTGTCGAATACATTCATCCTATATAAAGATTGGCGCCTATTTCACAAAAATCTTGTTTTTAGGAAATAAGGACTAAACTATTATTATGTAAACCCAGGGGGCTCGGATTACATAACAAATAAGCTAAGGGTTTAACACATTCATATGATATTATGGACTCGTAGACCTGGGAATTAGCAATAAAAACCTCATCAAAATTATGGTCATTTTTTCAACGCAATAATTAACATAACAATCATAGGAATCGAATGCATGTATTTTGGAAAATATCGGCACGGGGGAAGTAGGCGGAAAAAATCATAAATGTGCAAAAACGTGGTCTTTTTTTTCACTTTTCAGCTTTGAAGAAATATTGATAAGGAAAAAAATAACATCTTATAGAACTTAAAAAAAAAACCAAAATAAATAAATAAAAATACGAAAAGGTGTTATTTTACACTATTATATTACTGGGCCCATAATCATTTAAGAGACTCGTTTCGGAATTTAAATTGTAGCTTTTACGACGCCTATTTATCACGGAGTGTTTTGTGCAATAGTATATTACGATGCGAGGTTGGGATGTGGTTTTTACAGAAGCGAGGAAAAAGTTTAAGAACCGAGCGAAAGCGAGGTTTTTAATTCCGAGATTCTGTAAATCACTTCATAAACGTGCGTTGTACATTATTTTTTGCGCGATGGTGTTTTCAAAATAATAGTAAAATAATAATATCTTTGTTGGAAATATTTGCGTTCATTATAAACAACTGACCAACGATAACAGCGTGCGCAATGTTTATTAGTTGAAACTACAGGAGGCCGTAACACCAATCAGTGATAAAATGGCGGCAGGTACGTATTTATTGTTTTATATTGTTTCAAATAAAGTTCAGTTCATTAAAAGTGTATCGATTTGTTTCGTATAATGTATATTAACACTACCTTTTGGATATTTTTAAACACATTGTATGTAGTGCACATAGAGGGCAGTGGTTTTACTTCCCACACGCGGTGTGTAATATTACAACATAGTTATTTAGGTTGGCAATCCCGAAATGTAGGAAGTTGAACTTTCAATCATGGTCGCCATTGCTGTAAGTACGACAAAACACACTATCGCGCAAAAAGATATCTATAACTTTCTGCATAATTCGCTATAGTGTAAAAACAGGTATCTCAGTAATATGCCATCCATTTGGCCAATAAATGTCAAAATTATTTTTGCTCCTTACGAATTACTCTACAACACGTCTGTGATTAAAATCCGTTAAGTTCAATTAAATGCCTTAAAAACGCCTCTGAATATCGTGCGTGGGCGTACGAGGCAGCGAGACTACAATAGTGGTATCCATTCATAGTAATTCTGCCCGAGGGCAGGTCTTTCACTGTAATCAAAGCATTTTCATGCTATGCTTTGCAGCTTTACTAGGGAATTATAGGTGTGGAGCTTCCGTTGCTTTCCACGCCGGTGAAGAATGATGATGATGATGATGATGGTCGGATGATTTTCGGGTACCGTTGGGTCCTAAGGTTCCTGATAGTTGTGTTACAGGCGAGGAAAAACCCCCAAGAATACCTTACCCAAGAGCCTATCCCGGCCGGGAATCAAACCCGAATGGTAGTAGGGCCTATATATGTGATAAATACAATAACTTGGATTATTCTGTTTCATTTCTCAGTTTCATATTTTTTGAGTCTACCAAAATCACAATATCTCTGTTCTTAGAACGCTTTGCTCTTTACGAGAGAATCAGGAATAAAAATTAATAATGTGGAAAGTTGGTTGGGGTTAACTTATTCCTAGAACTTCCTACAAGACGCTGGCACATCTGATGCGAAAATCGTAAATGGAGCAGATAACGAAATTATGATCATCTCTGCCGAAATGAATGCACGTTTTCACTCGTCATTTGGCAAGCCTTCCTTATTAGATTAAAATAGTCCATGTTACATAATTTTCAAGGATTATGTTTAAAATGCAGCATTATTATTAATGTCTTTCTATAAAATCTTTTACGCTTACAATATTCTGTAAGATAAAAACGTTAAACTGAAAATATATAAAACTGTTATTCTCCCAGTTATATTATATGGATGCGAAACATGGACTCTTACTTTAAGGGAGGAGAGAAGATTATGAGTATTTGAGAAGTTCTTAGGACAATATTTTTGGACCAAGATGAACAGACAGATGAATGGTGAAGACTACATAACTGTGAGCTATATAATCTTTATTAGATATCAGATATAATAAGAACAGTTTAGTCTCGTAGACTGCGATGGGCAGGACATTTTGAAACGAATCGAGAAAGAAAGAAGGGCATGGAAGTTTGTGGTAGGAAATACCAGAGGGAAAGTGCCCAGTTGGTAGACCATAATGAGATGGGAGAATAATATTAATCACGATTTGAGGGAAGTAGATTATACAAGGGATTATTGGAAAGCATTAGCTCAAGATAGGGATGTATGGAGAGCTTACGTCCGCGCGGGCATGTACCTATGGGTTTGATAATGCCAGTGAATTAGTTAATATTTTGTAAAATATATTAAAATATGAGAATAAACAAATCATTTATTAAGCAGGAACGCACAACTAAATCAAAATATGTGCTTAGTGGAGTAAACGTCTACAGGGGGATTCTGTAAGAGTAGGCAAAATTAAACATGAAATAGGGGATGCTCTGCTGAACAATTTGAGATAGGGGACCCAGCGCTCCAAAAGGCCACTTAAGGAGATACAGAAATAGCCTAAACTTGTCTTTCACATTACTAATATTTTTATTCACAGTGACTAATCAGTTAATTGCAAGTACCATCATTGATATAATTAACGTACCATTTTGTATCTTATGACAGTTGCTCAAACTGATGTTCACCAGCATCAAAGCAACCATGACATCAGCGAACAGTATTCTGCCGTATACTGGTGTGTTTCGAATCACTTAATAGCTACAATCGTAGCAACTAACTTCCCCAGATTATACAGAGAGCCCATAGAAATCTACAAACACAAGGAAAATTTCAATAGGAAAGAAGAAGGAATAAAACTGGCCAAAGCCTGGTATGACACATTAGACAACAGACGGTTAAAACTAATCAATACAAGGATACCGCTCCGAACCAATCAGAAGCCAGTTAATGAAGACGTCTACGACTCCGCCCAGCTATCCAGAGGTCAGCACGAGTATAAATACGAGCGTCCAACATTCTGCAGATCATTCACAGTCGAGTCTACGACAAGGTAACATCACCTAGAAGCACTCGCCACTGAAGATGTCCTCCGTAGTCGAGGGAGAAAAGTCTGGAAGAAATACCAATTATAGACCACGGCCACATAACTCGGAATCTTTTAACGTTATGATTACCGGCCGTGAAAGCCTGCATTCCACGATTCCATGTCCGTTTTCACTATTTCTCAAGAACATAATATCTTGGCTTTCCATCCAGCGGAGTTGTTTAATTGGGACTTCGCAACATGCCACTGTATATTTCTTTCCTTGCGCTAATAGTTGTAGTGGTAGTCCTGGTCACTCACTGGATAGTACAGAGCCTTGATAAAAGCTCGCCAATGCACTCTGTTGTTTGCCAAAGCTTTAATTCCACTCCAACTCATCACTGCCTGTTCAGCTTCATCCTTGATGGTATTACTCCATCTTGCCCTAGATCTTCCTCTTCGCCTTCTCACTCCTTGGAGGTTCTAATCAAATGCAATTTTTGTGATGTTGTCAGTCTCTCTCCTTAACACATGACCAACTCATTTCTGTTTTCCAAATTTGATTTCTTTACAAATTACATTTTGATTCGTTCTTTTCCAAAGTTCTTTATTTGTTATAATCTCTGGCCACCATATGCCCAAGATATTTCTCAGGCAACGATTTACAAAGATTTGCCAATCCTTGCATTAGTAAATAGTATGTGATGTTGATAGTGTGGGATAAAAAATTGTAGTAAAATATGACAAAAACTATAGCACCAAATAATATGGTATTTTCACACTTTATGGAGGTAACGCCGAACTATTTCTCTAGAACTTAGTATGTTTGGTTCCAGATTCAGTGCCTGTATTACCCAAGAAGGACGACACTTTTTGTTATAATGGTATGTAATAATTTTTATACATTTAAAGTAGGGAAGCCGCAGAGCATCGTGAGTACTAATGCGGGCTTCGTAGCGGGGAATGGAAAAAGCGCTCACGCGATTACAGCTTATAATGTAAACTTAGTTGAATCAAAGTTAATATTTGTCAATCAACTATTTCCGATTTCGCTACATATTCGTCTGAGAATTCTACTTATTATTCTTGTTACGTTCAGTAAATTTGCACTTTGAGAAGGAATAACTGCCTTAGTACTTTGAACAAAAAATATCAACCCGTATATCGGGTAGCAAGATTTTTATCATTCAGACAAAACCACTTGGTAGAATTTTGATACGGCTCAAGAACACCGATCTCAAGTCCCTTCACTTTTTCTTATAAGCTAAAACTGAAATAATAAAAGAAATAAATTAACGATTTATTTAAATCGATAAATCTAGGCCTTATATCAATATTTATTTACCAGGTATTTGACAACGGGTTCCACATTTGTGCCTCTCAGCAAGTGCAGACTCAACTACATCTAATGTCATACAAGGATCAACATTATTGCTGTCTGGAATACATTGACGGATGCATTCATGGTAATTGATAATGAAGAGAAATGAATATATAGCTCGCCATTATCAAGATTTATGGATCATGTTAAACTGTATAGGATTCCTTGATGATAAACACATACGTAAATAAAAGTTCCCGATTCTGGATCAGTAAATGGGCATATAGTGTTGCTGAAGGTCATTTTAAACAAATATATGTGGGTAACTTAATATACATCAATCAGACTTCAAAATTGCCATATAACGACCAAAAATTTGAATCCCTCTTTTACTTTGTCTGTGACGTTGCGTTTTCTCTTTCCCATCACTTAATGATACTGTATCTACAACATTCTTTAACAAGAAAAATATACTGATTTAACCATAGATTGAGCAGATCAACAAAATCTGTGTTCTGCGCGTTTGTAATCAGTGGCGGAGCGTGGAATTTCGACAAGTGTTAGCCTCCTTTTTATGGTTATCTTCTTCTTCTTCACTTCACGGGCTAGGCAAAAATTGCCTGTTCCGCCTCACAGTTATCTTGTCCATCTTTTCACAGGCCTTCCTACATTCCTTGAACCTCTTGGCTTTTTTATGGATATATTGTATATTCTTACACAACTTATGACACTTTTATATTTAAATGTGTGAAGATTAGGGGTTAGTTTAAAAAAAACACAAGAAATATATATACGTATGTGCAAAAGCAATGCAGATATTGCAAGAAATGGCGAAGTACAGCGCCAAATAATTATATAAAGGAAGGAATCATTGTATTTTTTAAACCTCAAATGTACCTCACATCTTTATTTTAAATTTGGTTAAGGAATCGTAAAGAAAATAAAGGGGAAATCAGTTTATTACAATTTAAATATATTTTCTTAATAACTGATTGATTTCATTCATTTGCATCATCTGATATTAATTAATTAAAAGATGTAACTACTATAATCTTCGTGACTAGAGTAAAAATAAATATTATATAACGTTACCAACTATATATATATATATATATATATATATATTCTTTCTTCTTCCTTCCAAGTATTAGGCCGAGGCCTGTTACGATCCTATAGAAAATTTTCCCTTATGGGAAATTCTCGTATAAGACTTGAAAGCATAATAGTAGTCCCTTCGATTGGTTGCTGGCCAAAGGAAGGTAAGACCAGTGATGGGGCTGCCATCTTATAGCCTCTGGTCAGGCTTTTCTGGAGAAGAAAAGAAAATAAAGGAAAGAAGAAATGGAAGAAAGGAAGGACTCCCTAGCCCTCGGATGCCCTAATAGCGTCGGGGTCGAAAAAACAAGAGTTAACCAAGAGAGGTTAGATAGTAAAGTTAAAAGAGTGCAAAACACAAGTAAGTGGAAGAAATGTTTTGCACAGCTTGGGCACCTTGTGGTCGCCATCCACATATCCACTAGATGAATTACAAATATCCACTCGCCCACTATACTTAGAGTAACTATTTAACATATCGTCTAACTTTAGCAATTCCACTTTCTTAGTAAAGTTAAATGTTACGCTAAATATATTATTTAGGCATTCATAATATATGAAAACATTTACTACTATGGTTAATGGTAATAACGGGGTGAATCATAAATATGGCTATACGTTTGATCGCGTTGTGTGACAAAAATATTACCATTACAGGAAATATGAAATTACTGTTGGAAAGGCAATTATTCAAACTACAAATATGGAATAAAACAAAACAGTGTAGAACTTACGTCATTAGTCAAAATGCCGTTAATATGCAACAGCAAATTACAATTGCTGCATGGGCAATAACGTATGCTAATGATCGTGAGGCCGCAAGACGGGCAAGACGTGAGTTTAACGTAGCATTGCAGCCGTCGACTGTGGGGAAGTGGAGAAAACGACTGCTGAAAGCGGGAAGGATGCAGAAAATCAAACCTCCTGGGAGGCCTCGCATTAGCAAGGATGCAGAAACAACGAAGATAATTGTGGAGGCGTTTCGACGCTAGCCCACAAAAATCAACCCGCCAAGCTGCACGTGAACAGTTATTTGTTTTGTTTTGTCCTATTGTTGTAACTTAAAGGATTCCCTTTCCAATGATAATATCACATTTCCTTTAATGATAATAATATTTTCGTCACAAAATTTGATCAAACGTATAGCCATATTTCTGAATCACTCTGTACAGTGAATACTAATATTTCATAATAGGGACTACATGCATTTGATCCAAAACATGTAAGTCCAAATTTTATTTTTTAGAGGAAATTATGAATTAAAGTTAAAATAATTCATACCTGGTTCAAATAATGGCTCTGAGTATCTCAATGACAGCATATAGTATGTAAAGTTGGAGATTAAACATGATTCAGCTGTGATTAAAATCCTAACTCGAGTGCAAATGTTTCTGTTAATACATTAACCAACTTATTATTGCACTAGTTACTCTGTTCAATTTATCTCATGAAGTTAAACAGAAAATGAAAATCTTAAACTCAATTCAACATTTTCATTACTCTACTTAAAGTCCCACGCACTCAAATGAATACAAATGAAACAAAGCTTAATTTGAAGTAAAATGGTTGTTCTTGCTAACTCATCAATTTGACATCGTTCTTCTAATGTTATGTCATTACACTTCCTAAGTAATTTGAAAAAAAATATTGTTACATTTAAAGAATTCTGGAATAGTGTAATATCTTGATTCAATTTATGGCGGATGCCTCATAAATCACTTTATTCAGAAACTATCAACAAATAAAATACACAATTCACCTCATTGTCCATTCCGCAACTTTCTTATCGTGTTTTAAATTTAAAGAAGAGACCGTTTTATCTGTTAAGAAAGTTGGTTCGACAACCACTAGTCACGCTTCCAGGCACAGAAATGACCACTTGAACACAATCACAAACTTCTACATTATTTTATATGCCTTGAAATTAAAAAAAAAGTAAATTTATATACGGTATATATATATATACTGGTATGTATGACATGATAAGAAAAATAAATGCTCGGACGGGACTTCAACCCGGACCTCTGGATTTATAACCCACAGCGCTACCGATTACGCTACCGAGCAAGTCTAGTACAAACATTCATTTTCCTTATATATTCTCATTGTTACTAGATGTAGTGGGAACTCGGTCTCCACTGCCACCTGGTAGCTCCTATCACAAGTAAGCAAATTATATATATATAACTTCGTTCTAAGGTACTAGTCAATGAATCATTTGAGGATATAATTTTCATAAGTAATGCCACAAGTGATTCCCAATTAATCTAGAGAATTTGGAAATCGTGTGGCATTTGTTAGGACTATTTAACGAATAAAATTGAACTGTTTACTCACAAATCATTATTTGAATATGGTTATTTTAAAATATTTATATATTTAATGAAAACGGCGATGTTTGAAAACTAACGAGAAACGTTTGGTTATGTTTCATTTGTTCATCCACTGCAACTAGATCATATAATTTATTGCCAAGAAGTATGAAAATATTGTAAGAATGTACCCTAGTGGAGAAAAGATTAAACACATAAAATTATAAAATATAATCAATATTATAGGATATTAATTAATATTTTTCGGAAACAACTCAGTAAAATCATTATTTAAAAACACAATTATTGAACACACATTTATCAAATGTGTAGTTCGAAGGAATCTGTTCATTATTTGCTATATTCAACGTATTTGTTGGAGAGTCAGTCACTGTAAAACAATGCTCTGACCAGTTCACAATATTAAAATGGACGAGCTTTATTTATTTTGGTAAACAGAATTCGATAAATATCGAGGTGAAACCACGACTGTCATTGGTTGTAAAACAAAATTCATGGAAACGCGATTGGTCAATGCCTACCATTTGGGGCATGAGTTAAATAGTTGCAGAAATATTTTTTTATTAAAAAAAACACAGGCCCGTCGATAATATCTACACGTAATGAAGTGGTTATAATCGTAAAGTCGTGATGTTGATAATGATACCAGTCTTAAAATTATTACTGTCTTCAGAAGTTTACTTAATATATTTCATATTCTTCTTTCTTAGCACTACATTCCTTTCAGTGTGACCTTGGCTTCTTTTAATACAAATGCCCATTCTTGTCTATTCATTGCCTTACTTCACCACCTCTTAACTCCCATCGGTCTCAAGACCCCCTCAACATCAACCATCCACCTTAATCTTGGCCTTCCTCTATTTTTCCTTACTTCTGGTTTCTCATCCAAAATATTTCGACTATTCTTGTGTTTTCCACTCTGTAAACATGACCCAACATTCCAATCTACGCATCTTCACAGTAGCTACTATATCTAATGAATTAAATAATCTATATAATAACTGACATCTACAGAAAAAACAAAAATTATGGCATTTCAAGGTGTAGATCCTGTCAGAAGTAAAATTGTACTGGACAATAAAATTTTGGAGCAGGTGAATAATTTTATATATCTAGGATGCAATATCTCATATGAAGAACAAAAGGATGTAAATGCAAAAAATATCTAAATTTTTAAGAATTTTAGGGTTAATAAATTCTATCTTCAAGCCACAGTTAGTCCAAAAGCATTCAAGATTAAAAGTGTATAAAACACTGCCTCTTCCAACTCTTTTGTATGGTAGCGAAGTATGGACGTTGAAACACAAGGATATACAGAGACTTAGATCTGCAGAAATGAGATATCTTCGGAGGACTGCAGGATACACACTACTAGATCACAAAAAAAATGAATACATCTTAGAAGAATTACACATGGAATCTTTAGAAAACAAAATTTCTGATTATAAGTCAAAATGGATACAACATGTTCATCGAATGGAAGATCACAGAATACCCAAACAAAAATGTTAAGATATCAACCTGCAGGAAGAAGAAGACCAGGACGTCCACTCAAAAGACTTTTGGATGGTGTTTCTCTTAAGGCCGAAACAGGTCAACAAATGGCCTAAATTCGTGAATGTACTATGATGATGATGATGATATAAATAACTAATGTCCGCCGCTGTGGTCTCGAGGTAGCGTGCTCCCTTGTCACACAGCGGGCCTGGGTTCGATTCTTGGTTTGGGACAAGCTTCCTAGGTGAGGTTTTTGGATTTTTCCACACCTGTAAGACAGACGTCAGGACTTTTAAGGCCCAAACGGCCCCCGAACATCATCTGGCCATCATAATCATCATCTGCGGTGTGGAAATCAACGGGAAGCTATCACACCTATAATTCCCTAGTAAAACTGCATAGCACAGCATGAAAGTGCTATGATTGCAGTGAAAGACCTGCCGCAGGGCAGAACACTGTAAATAAATAAATATATCCCATAGTTAATTTTAATTCTCCAAAGTCCATCCCCATAGGCTATGTTGTTTGTTCACTAATATAGGCCTATTACCCATATTCGCCTAAAAGGGTTAGCCACCTCAAATAACTCATATATTAATGTCCAGTTGTAAATAACTTAAAATATATACATCAACGATGATTGTTTATAGGAAATTAAGCTGTTTTTAAGTGAATGAAACAACCAATCAGAATGGGTGCAGCGGTTTGTCTGTGTGCAGGGTACTTTTTCTTCGCTGCTATAGCTGCAAGTTCGCTAGAGCGCTTTATGGGCCGCTGAATGACACGTTGCAGATAAAGCGCTTAGGCAGCTGAATGCGACCGTCAATAGGTACCTATGAGTTTGACAAACAAAATTGCATGGAACTTGTTTGAAGCATGTCGTCTATTCGTTGTATGCAATTGACACGGTGCACGGTATTCAATACAGTTGTATTTGCCAGAGACAGTCAATCGATTCTCAGAGTCACACCCGAATCCCACTAATATGTCCCCGCGAGTGAAGGGTATTAATCATATAGCAAATTTAATTTCTATTATAGGGTAAGCTCAGGTGAATCGGGACAAAAATTAGAAAATCTCTAACACCGGTTTCATTATCCGCGACACATATATATGTTTCGTTCTTTATTATTTAATATATTATTTGATTAAAAATTTGTACCAGTAATAGTTTCGTCAATTGTATGCATAATGAATTATTGACATTTATATTCCAGTGGTCCACCGCTATGGTCTCGAGGTAGCGTGCTGCCTTTTCACGCAGCGGGCCGGGTTCGATTCCCGGTCGGGACAGGCTCCTGGGTTAGGATTTTTTCCGGGGTTTTTCCTCACCTGTAAGACAAATGTCAGGAAGCTTAGGGCCCAACGGTCCCCGAAAATAATCCGATCATCATCATCCTTATCATTATCATCACCATCCTTTTCAACGATGTGGAAAGCAACGGAAAGCTACCACACCTATAATTCCCTAGTAAAGCTGCAAAGCATAGTATGAAAATGCTATGATTGCAGTGAAAGACCTGCCCTCGGTCAGAGTTGGATATACCAATGCTGCATATCCCTATTTATCCTAATTTGTTAGGTTGAATAGGGACAGTCTTATGGGTGAATCGGGATAGTTTCCTAATGGCTTCCATTGGAAAAATAGTTATTTCTCAAAAAATTAAACGTATTTTTATAACATAATTTTCATAAGTAATGCCACGAGTGATCTCCAAATTATCGATAAATTCACGACTCACGAAGTGAGGAGTGAATTTATCTAGAGAATTTAGAAATCAAGAGTGGCATTTGTTAGGACTATTTAACGAATAAAATTAAGCTGTTTACTCACAAATCATTGTTTAACTGTAGTTATTTTAAAATATTTATATATTTAATGTAAACGGCGATGTTTGAAAACAAATGAGAAACGATAGGTACGCTTCGTCTGCTTCTTTTGTTTATCACTGCAACCAGATCATACTATTTATTGCCAAAGGAACGCAATATTGTAAGAATGCTCTCTAGTGGAGAAAAAATGAAACACATCAAACTGTATATTAATTCATTTCTGATGTCGTATGATGTAAATATGACAATTATATTTTTCTGGATTATTACCTGGGAAAAAATACATTTAAGAAAGTGCAAACAGTGGTTTCTTTTTTTTTTGGTGGTATAATCAATTGCTAGAAATGTTTTTATATTAACTCCCGCATGCGGCATGTGTTGGCATTCATGCACTATATATACAATCTGGTAGCCGTATTTCTCACGGGCTCAGTCACTGCAAAATAATGGTCAGGCCTGTTCAGAATATTAAAAAGGAGGAGCTTTCTTTAATATGGTAATTATAACACTGATAAATATTTCGTGAAACACGACTCTGAATGGTTGTAAAACAGAAATCATTGAAACGTGATTGGTCATTGACTCTCATTTGGGGCATGAGTTAAATAGTCTCTATGAACTATCATAAAATAAGATTTATTTCTTTATAATAGGGCTACAAACATTTTTTTCTTCCCTCAGCTACAACACAATCTTCAAGATACCATTCACTTCGTTTACCAAATATATTCTCCCAATTTTGATGAAATGAGACAAAATCCTCACCTATGCTATTCTGATCCGCATCATCATCATCGTCATCATAATTTTATTACTTCTTATTCAGATTCTGACGACAATAATATGCTTATCGCATTTTTCTCCGCAAAGTTAAAAGCTGCCTTTCTTATATTGTTGAAATCTAATTAATCCCATAAGCAGACAATAGAATAATTCTTTATACCAACTGCTTTTTTCAACGGATCACCACTGTCTTTCTTAAGGTGACGTTGAAAGCATAAGCGAGGTACACCAAATAACTCTGCCTCGTGATATAATCTCCTCCCGTGACGGAATGCTTTGCATATCAACTTCTGCCCAACTATGTTTAGAATTACACATCGGTAATGCAATAGTTACAAATAAATTAGTGAAACACGATGTCCCTATTCAGCCGAAAATTAGTGTCCCTATTCACCCGAAATTAGTGTTTGAATTTTCATAGGTTGGCAACACTTAAACCATTGTCGACAATTACGGAAATTATCGCAATCTCTTTGTGGATAAATACTTAATAATTAGCAAAAAATTCGTAATCGGACCATTAGTTAATAAGAGACATGCATAATTAATGACGAAAATATTAAATGTACGAAACTATTATTTCACTTGCCTGGAACACTAATCCTTTGTTTTGAAATTTTCTGATAACCAAAAGAGAATCACAATGTCACACAACTGGTTTTGATACATGAAGTACAGAGGTTACTTGACAGATGCCAGAACTTTCGCTGGGAGGCTTAGATTTTAATGGAGAAAACAAAATGTAAAAGTGTCCCTATTCACCCCATGTCCCGATTCAGCCGAGTTTACCCTATATATCCCGGTGGAATAGTGTTTACCACGACTGCCATTGTCCAAAGTTCACAAATTGATACCTGGCCGGTGTGGATCATTTTTAAGAGCATACAAATTCTGGGTACGGTTTACTTCCGAAGGGAAGTGAAGCCATGTGACCCATATCGTAGATTCACGAAACACAAACAAATAAGAGCCACTAAACTGTCCTTTCGCACACAGATTTGGATTAGGACTTTAATAACCTGAGATGATAAAGAGTGTCGTCAAATAAAGTACTGTTACAGTTATGATTACACTAGGCCTAATATTGATACAAAAATAGCCCATATCATATATTCTCATATTGAATATTAATTAAAGGTATTGAATATATAGAATTTTGATGTCATGATAAAAATATCTGATTCTTATACCCTTAAGGAACTATCTACGTTCTTTTTATTTTTAAAAATTCTTCGTTCTCCTCAAAAAAATATATTTTGAATAAACTAGATTATGAAATAATATTTTCAAATGAGAGCCAAATATTTTGTTCTAAGCGAACAAGATATCATGATAAAAATTTCAAGGGTTGTTTAAAATAAATGTCAAATGTGTAGAGGACAATTCAAAGCAAATAAATACTCCTTTCAAAATGAGTTGGAAATTTAAAACGTTATTCAACTTTCTAGCTTGGAATTTATGGAGGTAGCAGTTAGGTACAACTTCATCGTAAAGTCGTGTACAATAGACTTTGTTTTGTGGTCGACAAGAAGTTTTGGATCTTAATAAATATTCGCAGGAGAGAATATTATTTTTCTCCCAGTTTGTTTTATGTGGTTTCCATTCTTTCCTCTATTTTCCTACATTTCGCATTTGTGTGAAACTTCTGATATAATACAAGCGTCTGTTCACAAAATATACTCCAGAGTCAAAACGATATAAGAGACATCATATCAATAAGTTGAGGAACGGCAATAGCATTTGAAACTCTTCTAAGGTAGGATTCACGTTCAAATCTTGAGCCAGAACAACTTGACTAGGTTTTTCCACAGTTTTCAAGGAAAATGCTGAGTTAATTAATTAGTATTTTAATTTATTATAATTGTTACTGCTACTACTACTAACAACAACAATAACAACAATAACAACAATAATAACAATAATAGTAATAACTACAGCAGAATTAAGGCTATGAGGCATTTTGTTCCACTCGACCAATGAGAAATATTAGATGTAGAAAATTAGATAATAAATGTAGATAAAAATAATAAATTATAAGTACCTATACCTGTATATAAAAATATTTATATGCTTCTTCTTCTTCTGCTTCCTTCCAAGTATTAGGCCAAGGCCTGTTACGATCCTATAGAAAATTTTCCCTCCAGTGTTTCATAGGACGGCCCAGAGATCTTCGTCCTCTTGGTATATAGTTATAAACAGCTTTGGGGATTCGATCTGAACTCATTCTTTCAAGATGGTGTTTCCAATTTAGTTGGTACTGTTTAATATATTCCAAAATTGGCGTAGTCTTCAATTCTTTTAAGATATCGGTGTTCCTTTTCCGATCCCATCTGGTGTAACCCGCTATTCTGCGCATGAATCTCATTTCATAAGCCGTTATTCTGCAATGTCACTTGAGAATATTTCCGCACCAAATTCTTTCACGAAATTGCTCAGTTTGTCTTTTACTGTTTTACTCTTGTCCGTTCTTTAGGCATCGTGAAACAACTATTCTAAAGGTTGTCGCACAACTTTGTCTTTGAAGCATCTGTCTGCGAACGAGGACTACAGACAGACTAAATTCAGTGTTATCAACAACAAAAGTAATATTGCCAGTCAATTAACGGTTTCTATGCAATGATATGTGTCATGAAGTTTATCATAAGTAATGCCACGAGTGATTTCCAAATTATCGATAAATTCACGACTCACGAAGTGAGGAGTGAATTTATCTAGAGAATTTGGAAATCAAGAGTGGCATTTGTTAGGACTATTTAACGAATAAAATTAAGCTGTTTACTCACAAATCTATAGTTATTTTAAAATATTTAATGTAAACGGCGATGTTTGAAAACAAATGAGAAACGATAGGTACGCTTCATCTGCATTTGTTTATCACTGCAACCAGGTCATACTATTTATTGCCAAAGGAACGCAATATTGTAAGAATGCTCTCTAGTGGAGAAAAAATGAGACACATCAAACTGTATATTAATTCATTTCTGATGTCGTATGATGTAAATATGACAATTATATTTTTCTGGATTGTTACCTGGGGAAAAAATACATTTAAGAAAGTGCAAACAGTGGTTTCGTTTTTTTGGTGGTATAATCAATTGCTACAAATGTTTTTATATTAACTCCCGCATGCGGCATGTGTTGACATTCATGCACTATATATACAATCTGGTAGCCGTATTTCTCACAGGCTCAGTCACTGCAAAATAATGGTCAGACCTGTTCAGAATATTAAAAAGGAGGAGCTTTATTTAATATGGTAATTATAACACTGATAAATATTTCGTGAAACACGACTCTGATTGGTTTTAAAACAGATATCATTGAAACGTGATTGGTCATTGACTCTCATTTGGGGCATGAGTTAAATAGTCTATTTTAATTAATTTCATTGAAATACTAAGTTAATTTCAAGAAAAAAATGGCAAATAGGCACTTATAGGCATTGTAAGCTGAAATAGGCATTTATAGGCAAAATTAACTTCATGGAAAACAACTCTAGGGTTGTCGATACGAACTTATATGAAGTCGCTTTTACAATATCTGTAATAAATAGCTTTAGGCATTTTCCCACAACTCCGGTCTCTAGTGATTACAACAATCAAGGTAAAAGATAATAAAAATATCCGTCATTAAACATAACAGCATGTCCTAATACGAAATTGGATATGTGCATCTCGTAGTTTTAATCCATTGTGACTTTCAAAACTATTTTTAAATTGTTTGCTTACATGCATCCTTATCTTTTATCCATTTATACATATTCAAATAAGTTCAACATATTGAGAATTCCGAACTCGAGCAGCATATTACGTAACTTTTCCCTCTTAACTGAATTCGTACGTCTTTTTTAAGTCTACGCATAGTTTATGCACAGTGCATTATACTATATTATCATTTCGTATCTAAAATCTCTTATACTAAAAATCTGATCTGTTGTATACCTATTTTTTCTAAATACAAGTTGATGTTCGCCTATTACGTCGTCAATATAGGGAGTAAGTCTTGCTGCTAGTATATTTGTTAGAATTTTATGTGAAGATGAAAATAATGGGATGTCCTGTAGTCGTTTCAATCTGTTTTATCTCTTTCTTACAGATTGCTACGATAATCGATTCTTTCCATTCATTTGGAAGAGCATATTTTTCCAAATCATACTGAGCAATCCATGTATGTTGTCCATCAATTTTTCTCCCTTCATCTCATCTGTTCTGCTGGGATCCTATCTGAACGTGAAATTTTTATTTTTCTACTGTAATTTCAGCATCTAATGCGATTAATTCTACGGCTCATTTTCTGTT
>JASPKZ010010632.1:0-75070 GCA_030220185.1 Diploptera punctata | reverse complement strand
CATCATCATCATCATGATGTTCATGGTAAGCCGTCGCCCTGTTCCGCTCTCAGAATTCATCCCCCATCGTCTTCTAGGACGTCCCCCATCTTCATAGCCTTGAGGTTGGTACAACAGTGCTTTGTTTTGTTAGCCTGGAAGAGTATACTCTTAAAATATGTTGATGCAATTTTGTTTATAGTTTTGCATTTTTCCATTTAGATTGAACATTTTGAGTTTTTGCCTAATTGTTTCACTAGGAATGTGGTCTCTTAGAGTATATCCTGCAACGTATCTGAGGAACTTCATCTCTGATGTTTCTAATAATAACATAACATATAAAATTATTAAATTATGATAGATTTTAGTGTACTTCTAAATTGAAATTATTGTATCCAAATCCAAAATGTAATAACTTTTACACATTAATTAAAAAAAAATACTAGTAAATCTTCTGATTATTATATGTAGTCCTGTATAGGTCAGTTCGTAAAAATATTCAATATTGCCTCACTCAAGTACTTTTCTGAAATAAAAAATTATTATATACTGTTCCAAAATGAAATAATTTATACTGCTTAATATTCACAACCTCTCTTTTCTCCTCTTTATTAGTAGAATGATCAACAATTTTATAATGTTGAGTATGTCTTAGTAGCTCGAGCTATCATTTGGGAATGTAGAAATATAGTTATGCCAGTGACTTTGGAACTTCTCTGAAGTACATTTTTGTGTAGGATTTGTTACACTTACAAGTTTGATGATACAGGTATTTTTGTTCAGAATGTTCGTCTATGTGTTTGGAATGTAAAAGCCACAAACGTATGATTTCACAAAAAAATAACATGGGTGCCTTCCTGTAATGACACATTCATTTACAATCCAGATTAGACATACGCCTACAAATGTCTTATTTTTTTTACTTATCCCACTACAGCTATTATCAGATCCTTGGGGTAATAAGATATTAATTATCTCAATTTTATAAACAATCGGTACGAGATATCAGCCAGACTGTCAGTCCTGCGTAAGGATCTCCTGTATCCACAATATTCAGTCATTCTATTAGAGGCTTAATCGACCACAGGGCCGAGGTCCCATCTGAATGTTTAGGCCAGTTTAATAACTTGACACCACCAGATCTCGAATCTCTGATCTTACAGCTTGTGTAAGTATTGCATTAACTAACTACGCTATGATACGGCGTGTCCCCAATGAATGTGTTAGTAGCTCATATAAACATGTATTTTGTAGTCATTTTTCTTTGGAGTGTTTTTTATTCAGTATATTAAATGATTTGCGAGTACAAAAATGTAATTATCGTGATTTAGTGTTTAAAAAATGTTTTTTTCTCAAATTCTTAGTAACCAATGTCGACCCATCTTTGAAATGTCTCTCAGTTACTTAGTTCATTATATATATTTTTAAAATATTAAATTAATTTTAAAATGAAACTAAATCCTAGCGGATTAATAGTTACCATCCTCACCCTTTATTCCGAGAATCGCAGATTCAAACCCGGCTGAGGTTGTGGATTTTTGAAGGCGTAAAATTCCTGTACACGAATTCCTGTGGATGGGAACTAAAGCCGAGATCCTGTAACGTAGATTTATAGCACGCAAAAGAACCAAATTCTAAACCATTGGCTCTGAGCGACATTTTTCGGTCATTTCACGCCTTGATTTGACTTACAAGAGATTTGTTAAATAAAATACTATGTTAAGATAAGATATTAATGGAGACATAGTGAGTCCTTTTACAGATATACATTTAATTGTCAGTGTCTTTCTCAGTTGAATTTACTTAAAATAGTAGATTCCATGGTCGTTATTATTGTGGAGAGAAGTCTAATTTATTGTATTTACTTCAGAACTGATAAATCAGTTATAAAAATTTTGGCGTTAGTGGATAAAGGTGTTTTAAACGGATGACAAGCCTTCATCTGAGAGTATTAAATTGCCCGTGGGAATGTGACAAATTTAAATAAATCGAGAAATATACGAATAAAAGATACATATCGATTTTACGTTCATCGCCAGAAAGCAGATCACAACTAAATTTGATACCAAACAAAAAAGAGAAGAAAGTAGGGATTTATTCTTAGTCATCAATTTTAATCCTTAACAAAATTCTGAAACATTCCTATTTAAGTTTAATTTTAATATAGACAATGATAAAAACTGTTTTTAAAGTAGATTATTTAATCAATACTAATAAAATTCATTGTTAAAACAGTTGAGGTGGATAGTCATAAGTAAAATAAGTTAAATATACCTTCTTAGGTAAGATCCGTCGTCCTCATCTTATAATATATATATTCTTTATGTCTGTAGGTCTTTCAAAACATCCGTTCCATCTTCAGCAGGTTCTTCTTCGCTAAATTATCTGATATGTTTGATGCTGCTGGTCCTAATGTGGTGTTGTCATTATATTTGTCTTGACAACACCACAATAGGACCAGCAGCATCAAACATATCAGATAACGTAGCGAAGAACGACCTGCTGAAGATGTTTTGAAAGGCCTACAGTCATAAAGTAAAGAATACTTATTTTATAAGTTGAGGACGACGGATCTTACCTAAGAAGGTATATTTTAACTTTATTGTTAACTTTTATAGGAATTAATCACTATGAGGTTTAATTTATGGTGAAATTAAATGTTTCTTACCTCTCCTCATATAAAATTTCTAAGTAGATCGCGATTTAGAGACCACGACGGTCTCATCGTCAGCACGTTCTTGGCGACGGATGTTATGCCGATCGACATAACATCCGTTGCCAAGAAAGTGCTGACGATGAGACCGTTGTGGTCTCGAAATCGCGATCTACTTAGAAATTTATATGAGGAGAGGTAAGAACATTTAATTTCACCATAAATTTTAACCTATTTTATTTTAGATTATTTAAGTAAAAATATACACAATTACAGCCAAATAAAAATGAAAACATTGAATTTATGTAAATCTGGAACCTATACCTATACTCGTTTTATTATATAATATTTAAAATAGAAGATAATACCGCCTTCTTTATCATTATTTGTAATTGATAGATATAGGGCCAGTTTCATGAATAGATGTTGGAAGTATACTAACATTTTCCTTGTTAAATTATGCTATAATGTTATTAACCTGATTTAATATTTTCGTTTCACCAATAATTTTTCTGCAAAATGTTAGTTGATAAGAAGTTGCTAAATATTACGGGTGGCACAAATGTAAATAATTCATATGGCAGTGGCTGAATGCTTGAGATTTCAGCGTACTCTGATATTTTTTCTAAATAATTAACAGTAATAAGCGATGGATGTAATACCAGCCCAATTTATTTGTCATGTACCTCAAGATTGTAATCAACTTTTAAAATATATTTTTTTACCAAGACAAAGTTAATTTTGATTTTCATTCTACGCTTTTGTTTGTCTCCTGTACTGCATGCGGCATATGGATAGTGTTATTGCTATCTATTTTCAATGTATCCGTCTCATATGATGATGCATTTTGTACAGAAGGGATCTAAATATAGGTTACTAAGTGAATGTCTGTGTTTTGAAGGTGTAAGGGCCGGTGACGAAGGGAAGTTTGAATTTGGTATTCATTTCTAAAAGTACATCGTGTTCCAAAATGATGGATGGGGTTTTAAGTAGTTGGTATAGCTTTACAAACGAAATGGATGCGTGATTATTTGCTATAATGGACGAAAAACTGTGAAAGTTTCATAACCTGTATGCAGTAACTTGTTTCTTGTCATTATTACATCGTCAGCGTTAAATTTGTGAAAATGGCGATTCCTGTACAGAAGTCATTATATGTGTTACAATTTGCGAGGTCTGGTTCCATTGTTTCAGTGCAGCGAGCTTTCCGACGGCAATTTGAATTGATCCTCCGACAGATAAAATTATCCGTCGATGGTATAAACAGTTAGAAACAACTAGATGTATCTGTGAAAGGAAAAGTCCAGGACGTCTATGAACTCCAAATGACGCGTCGGTCCGGATGACATGATTCATTCCCATATCCTGCACGGTCTCCCGATCTCACACCTTGTGATTTCTTCCAGTGGGGACATGTGAAGGACCATGTGTACGTACCACCACTTCTAGATTTGAGAAGAAGGATTGTTACTGCTGTTAAATCAATTTCTTCAAATAGGCTGACCAAGGTTTGGGAGGAATTCGAATATCTGCTAGATGTGTGCCTTATGTACATCGAACACTTATAAAGTATGTTATGAAAACTCGAAGAGTTTGTCTTTAATCCCATGTAACGTTTGTTCTTATATATATCATGCAAGGAAAATTAAATAACTTTGAAACCCCGTCCATCATTTTGGAACACCCCGTATAACGAAACTCTAGGCTTTATTTTGATCATGAAACAAAAATAATTAAGTTGTTGGTGCTTAATTTAGTTAATATATATCATACCGGTCACTTTAGATAGCTGAAATTAATATATATATTCAAATTCACCGAGATTTGAACTCGAGTCTGCTAATCAACAGGTAAATGCACTGCCATCTAAGCTAATAAAATTCACGTTCCCTTGCACTCTAAATACGCGATATTAAATGACGGCCAGAACTGAAACAGGTATTGAACATTTCATTTATTGTGGATATTGCATTGTAAATTCATTTTCTCCGGCACAGTAAGCTTTTTCTTTTAAGAAAAGTGTAATTATACCAATGAAGCAAATCTGCTTTAGATACAGCGATTTTTAGCTCCATTTTCCAACCGATAACATTGTGTTAATAGATCAACACAGGCGAAAGAGGATGTTAATTTAGCATGCTTTATAATATATCGTTAAAAATAACACCGGTCGATGAAACGGCATGTTGTTAAATTGCGGCGGTTTGCTTTTACGCAAATAGGTACTGCGCCTCTGCAAAATTCTATACTTTCTTTCCTGCAAAACGATGGATTGCAAATATTTCAAGCCCCTAAAGTAATAGATCCTTAAATAAAATTAAGACTATTTTATTTATTCTATACCAGGAGTCCACCTATACTCATCTTATTTTGTCCAGGACTGAAATACACCGTGTTCCAAAAATATGGACGGGGTTTTTATAGTTGGCATAGCTTTACAAACGAAATTGGATGCGTGATTATTTGCTATATGAAATAAAAACTGTGAAAGTTTCGTATTCTGTATGCAGTAATTTGTTTCTCGTCATTATTACGTCACAGCGTTCAATTTGTGAAAATGGCAACTCGGTACAGAAGTAATTCTGTGTGTTGCAACTTGCGAGGTCTGGCTCCATTGTTGCAGTGCAGCGACTTTTCCGACAGCAATTTTAAATTGATCCTCCGATAGATAAGAGTATCCGTCGATGGTATAGGCAGAAGCAACTCATTTTCTTACTGATGTGCGACAGTGGTTGAACGATAGTGGATAGGACGCGCCGGTCCGGATAACATGGTTTATTCCCGATGACCTCCACGGTCTCCCGATCTCACACCTTGTGATTTCTTCCTGTGAGGGTATGTGATTGATCATGTGTACGTACCACTACTTCCGGTCGACTTTTCAGACTTGAGAAAAGGGATTGTTGCTGCTATTGAATCCATTACTCCAAATATGCTGACCAAGGTTTGGGAGGAATTCTACTATCGGCTAGACGTGTGCTGTATAACGAAAGATGCTAACATCGAACACTTATAAAGTATGTTATGAAAACTCGAAGAGTTTATCTTTTATCCCATACAAGTTTTGTATATATAGATCATTTCCATTATTTTGGAACACGGTGTATAGCAGCGAAAACTTGGTACTAAATTCTAAAATAAAATTAAAAATGCAAGCGGCATAGATGAGACTCCACTCCTAGAATTGACAAAAGCGGACTAGCAAAGAGATTCGCAAACCCACACATGACAAAATTAAGATATCCCGAGCATTATAGGAGATTACGATTGTTTTATATAACATTTTGGTAGAAATGTATGAAATGCACGAGGTCCACAATTTCAAACACCATACCTCCCACAACACCATAACCACCGACACCCAACCACCATACTGTGCTATGGAATGCTCGAGTTTACTACCACGTTGAAATTGTATTATACGTTAGATAATATTTGGGCTCTATGGTGAAATATGTGGACACACGTATATATACGTGTGTCTGTAGATATATATATATATATATATATATATATATATAGAATATTATTGATTATTATTATTAGTCTTTTATTATTATTATTATTAGTCTATTATTATTATTATTATTATTATTATATTGTTAATTAGTGGTCTCTTTATTACAATTTCATCAAATTCTTGACTTGGGGCGTGGATAGGGTTAGGAATTAACTTACTCTCATTTATCCCCCTAATAACGAATTATAGAAATATGAAGATATGGGATGAAGATAAATATAAATAAGTCGAAGGCCATGATTATAGGAAAGGAACCAAGGAAGATAAACACGAGGATTAAATATGAGGCCATTGAGCAAGTGGAGAACTTCAAATACTGGGGTTGTACCATCGGTAGTAACATGGACTGCGGTCAAGAAGTAAAACAGAGGATAGCAATGGCAAAAGAAGCTTTCAACAAGGAGAGAAGCATTTTCTGCGGACTTTTGGCAAAAGAATTACGGAAGAGGCTAGTGAAGTGCTTTGTGTGGAGTGTTGCATTGTATGGTGCAGAGACTTGGACATTACGACGGAATGAGGAAAAGCGACTGGAAGCTTTTGAGATGTGGATATGGAGAGAAGAATAGAACGTATAAAATGGACAGATAAAATAAAAAATAAAGATGTGCTAGACAGCGTGGGTGAAAGAAGAACAATGCTGGAACTTATAAACAAGAGGAAAATAAATTTTATTGGCCACTGGCTAAGAAGAAACTGCCTGCTGAAGGATGCCCTAGAAGGAATGGTCAACGGATAGAATGTTAGAGGGAGAAAAATACATCAGATAGACAATATTTAAAAAAAATGGTTTGTATGCAGATACAAAAAGCAAAGCTGAGTTAAGGAAAGAGTGGAGAATACTGAGTTTGCAGTGAAATACCTGTTCTTGAGCAGAACACTATGAATGAATTATTATTATTATTATTATTATTATTATTATTATTATTATTATTATTATTTATTTGTAAACAGGTTTATAATGTATAAAACATATTCCTGTGACCAAAGCTTTTTATTTTTTTATCTTCTTTCTCCATTCTTCTCTATCTTCCCATTCCAATTCATCCAGACCTATCTCCCTCATACCTCTTCTTATATCATCCATCCATTTAAATCTAGGTCGACCTCTCCTTCCTTTCCCAGGTGGAATCCATTCCGAAGCTTGTCTGGGAAATCTTGTTTCTGGCATTCTACGTATATAATTTTATCATTCAGTTATCTTTATCTTACTAAATATAATATTGAATTTTGGACTTTCATTTGTTGACTCATGATTGTATTTCTGAATTTTTTTCAATTTATAATGTCTATTTGAGCGTCTAAAACAATCCATTTAAGTAGACATAAGTTTTAAACTCATTTTATTATTTAAGTGCCAAGTTTCTGCAGCTTCAGATTATGGATTTATAAATTTGTAATTTGGTATATATTTTTATGTTACTATCCCACAAACTCCGTTTAACATTGTTATTACCACTCAGTGAGTGTTATTATTATTATTATTATTATTATTATTATTATTATTATTATTATTATTACCGTTATTTAGGTCGGCCTTTAGAGAGAAGTCGTAAGCAATTTTGAGTCTGAATAGAACAACATATCTAATCCTTGAAGAAGAAGAAGAAGAAGAAGAAGAAGAAGATGATGATGATTATAGTTAACATTGCTCTCTACCAGCGTTATATTTGATTTGCTGTGAGTGGGAATGAAACAGTCTATTTATAGAAGAATCAATAATGGAAGGATTAGATTTCTCTAGTGGTTAGTCTCTACTTGCTAAATAATATACCATAAGTAGCATTATCGGTTTTAGAATTCAGAGGTTTCTGCAAATTGGAGTAGCAGGGTAGTTACACTTCACATATAGACTTCAGCATGTTTATGGAAATACGAGGCAATAAACATTTGAATAGCTTTAAAACAACCAGGTGAAGTTAGATGTGAGATTTGTTAGTTTACTGAGTTAAATTCTACCTACCTATTTCTGCTACGAACCTAATAAAAATATATTGGCCGACTTCCTACACCTAGGACTTTTTTCCAGGTATACAACATTTTTACGTTAGGGCTTTTAACGGTCACGCTATCACAAACTATTAAAGACGTCAGATATGAACTAAAACTAAAGTGATCCCACGAAAGGCCTCGAGAGGCCCTTGGGTAGTGGGAGGTTAAAGCTCCCACTTTTTCTGGACAATCGGCACTTGATGTCATATGGGTTGTCTGCCCTGCATGACGGCCGCTTTTACCCCCAGAACAAGCATCTGGAACTCATTTCCATTAGAGGCCGAGTCGACCCCAGGACCATGGTTTGGATCAGATTAAAAATCCTGACCCCACCGGGACTCGAACCCTCGAACTTCCGGCTTGTAGCGCAGTGCCTTAACCACTATGCTACGGCGTGCCTCCAGAACTACAGGGTGCCCCCAGAACTACAGGTGAATTTTAATTACACCGACAAACTTCAGGGACTGATTCCTGACTGTAAATAGAGGAGACGATGTTATACGACATAAATCCATCGTTGCCACGGTAGATGGCACTGACGAATGACATCATTCTCTCGGGCCTGTTGTATGGACTGCTAGATCACCGGACTTAAACCCCCTGGATTTTTACCTCTTGGGGTATCTGAAAAGCGTCGTGTATGCTTAACCAGTTCCTGATGTACATACCCTTCAACAGCGTATCCACGTCTCCTGTGACGCTATTCGGAGAAAGACCGGAACATGAGAAAGAGTGAGGCAATTCGTAATGTGACGTGTGAACGCGTGCATTGCATCCCATAGAGGCCACTTTGAACATCTGTTGTGACATGGATGCCATTATCCTATGTACTGTGAGCCGAGAAGATATTGTTGTTGCACGCACATCGTTCATTTCCGGACACATGATTATTAGACCCTCATTTTCCTTCATTTCCAGTCAGGAATAAGTCCCTGAAGCTTGTCGGTGTAATTACCGGTCACCTTGTATATTTTCTTGTGTTTTATTTAATATTTATACTACAACGTCCTAAACAAACGATCCAAAAAAATAACAGAATACAAACCTAAAGGCACCCGAGATGTGGGCAGACCAAGAAAGAGATGGGCTGAAGTCGGAACGGGTCAACAGACCTAATCCATGAATGGAGATGATGATGACTACAACGTCATAGATACATAACTTACATGTACAGCATGATATGGATTTGAACTTATTTTAAGATTGAAAAACTTAAAACTGTTAAATATTCTTCGAGCACATGTCATAAAAATATATCAGCAGGTTTGAAAGTTGCTAGAATGGGAAGCCCACGATGAAATGCAGGATATATCGTGCATTTCTCTGCTACATAGAAACGAGAAGATACAGCTAAAAACTCAATTTATACAATCACTGGAAGAAGGTTCCTCCGAGTACAGATAAGAATAGTTTCACCATGTACCTCGAAAGGCAACAAACATGCCTCAGAATAATTTCAGTATCATCATCAGGGACAAGGTTTGGTTACGCAAACACATTTTGATAAAGAGAGGAACAACCCCTCTCCATTGATGATTCCCTAGAATTATAGAAGGATTAAGATTAAATTATTGTTTTATTTTTAGCTGGAACCGAAATGGGTTAACAATAACAATAATTTAATTTCGTGTCTGATAATCTCCTAATAATTGCCCTCAGGTACGTGGCTACGCGGACATAATCTCTCAACACATCTTCATCCAGAGCTAATCTTTTTCAATATTTTCTTTTATGATCTACTTCTTTCAAATCATGGTCACTGTTACTCTACACCTAATTCTTGGCCTTCCTACTGAGTGATTTCCATCTGGTTTTCCTACAGGGATTATCCATGTCCCTCTTTCAGTCCCATATCCTACCCATCGCAGTCTACGAGACTTAACTGTTAAATATTTTAAGAATAAATATGAAAATTAAATAAAAATGTAAGTTTTATTTTTATTTAATTAAATAAGTAATGGATTTCCATCAAGTAAACACCAACTCAATTGATTATTTTAAGAATACTTGCTATTCTTATTATATCTCGTTTTTTCCATAAAGATCATGTAGCTCAATGTTATGTAGTCTTCTTTATTCATCCGTCTGTTCATTTCTGTTTGATCCAAACATTTTACTCAAACTTTATTCTCAAATATTCATAAACTTTTCTCCTACCTTAGAGTAAGATTCCATGTTTCGCATCCATATAACTGCAGAATGACGATTATATATATATATATATATATATATATATATAAAACTTGAGAGAAGTTGCGATGACAAGATTCCTCGTAATACGTAATAGCATGAATTAAAAAATTGAACCAATGATTAATTTATTTTTTCATCACATTCCTGCTTGTAATTAATATTGCTAGATATTTGAATTCACCCACTCTTTAAAATGTCCCTGATTTTTTATTAACTGTCCATTTCCATTATATAATATATTTCAATGTGATCCCCCTCCTACACACACAAACACATATATGTAGGCCTATATGTATATATATATATATATATTATTTATTTTTTTGCAAATGCCCCAGGTTGTCTTTCAACAATCCTGGTATTCTCTCCTGGCATGGCGTACTTGTAACCCACTTCTGAGGTTGGGGCGCCTGAAAGGCGGGGTTACGTTGCCCCGATGATATGATGGGTGATGATGATGATAGTGGTGCGCCAGGAGAGTCCCTAATCCTAAGCTTAATCTAAGATGAATATCAATAATGATGATTGCGATAGCCATAAGATTTCGGGGACCGTTTGGGCCTTAAAGTTTTCCTGACATTTGTCTTACAAGTGAGGAAGAACCCCGATAAAGACCTCACCCAGAAAACTTTCCCGACCGGGGATCAAATCCAGGCCCGATGCGTGACAAGGCAGCACGCTACCTTGAGACTACAGCGGTGACATATATATGATTTAAATAAGACATATATATATATATATATATATATATATGCTTTAAATAATTTATTCGTTTAAATTTCCAATTGTCAAGTCTTATATAATTAAAAGATTTATCAAGTGTGATGCAACAGATGAAAATATTAGAATGATACCAAAATGTAACTAAGATATCCAGTGGTATTGAATTATTTGTACAATTCGTTTAAGTTGAATTTGCTTAACATTAATTTGTTTTAGTTTTGGAATTGCAGTGGAATTCCATAATTTAATTAAATTTAAGATGAAAATGTTAGAATATAACTCAAACAACAACAGAAGAATCCTTTTTATGGTTGTCAGAGTGAAGAGATTTGTTCAAGTGGCGTATTTTTACCCGCTTTATATTAGCTTGACCTGTATCTATCTATCTATCTATGTAACGGAATCTTTCAACGCAATTTTCACCTACTTAAAATCATCGGATCGACTTGAAACTTTGTATACTTGTAGAGGACCCGTGACAATACAATAATTTCATATTTAGTTTCTAAAATCCCGGCCATAATCATCAGAAAATCAAAAAACGTGTTTTTGTATCAATGTAACGGAATCTTTCAACGCGATTTTCACCCACTTAGAAACATTGGATCGACTTGAAACTTTGTATACGTGTAGAGGACCCGTGACAATACAATAATTTTATTTCCAAAATCCTGGCCAGAATAATCCGAAAATTAAAAAAAAATTAAAACTGGTATAATAGGTTGCGGACTTGTCGAGTTTTTAGTCAATCGTTGTAAGAGCTCAGTTGGTAGAGCAATGAACTCTTAGTGGTATATAGTTTCAGTAATCCATGCGTCGCTGGTTCAAATCCGGCTGGGAGGGATTTTTTTTATAGAAGAGAATTACTTTTTAGCTCATACTACAACAGTATCGAATTTAAAGATATTTATATTTTTATCTTATTCTGTAAAATATTAAAACTAAAAAATAAAAAATAAATAATAGTTTTAAAAAACTAAAAGAACACGCTTTATTAGAAAACTAAAAAATGAAAAATAATTTTAATTTCCAGTACGCTTGGGATAAAATAAAGTGGTGAACAAAAAAAATCATCTCCAACATATATAGAATAAAATTAGAGTTATCAACAAAAAGAAAATAATTTTACCATCAAAAGCGTGGGGTGATTTTTATGATTTTTACATCTTCTTCTTAGAGAGCTTACTTTTACCAATATCTGTTTATAATCAAATATATTAATTGATATAGAGCACCCCACGCTTTTGAAGGTAAAATTATTTTCTTTTTGTTGATAACTCTAATTTTATTCTATATATGTTGGAGATGATTTTTTTGTTCACCACTTTATTTTATCCCAAGCGTACTGGAAATTAAAATTATTTTTCATTTTTTAGTTTTCTAATAAAGCGTGTTCTTTTTTATTTTTTTTAAAACTATTATTTTTTATTTCGTCTTATCTGTAGAATCATTAAAATTAAGGCTATAACTTATCTTAGAATATTTAGGTGTAACTATTAGGCTGTATGTTCTTTGAAAAAAGATAATATGATGGCCAGATGGTGTTCGGGGACTGTTTGGGTCTTACAGCTTTCTGACATTTGTCTTGCAGATAAAGAAAACTCTAGAATTTAAAACCTCGCCAAGAAAACTTGTCTCCAATATCAAACTCGGTTTCGCCGGGTCTGAGACAACGACCTTACCCCTAGACCACAAAGGTGAACTCGTGGCAGTATTATTTCATTAATAAATATGTTTCTCATTTTAAAAACTGTTCCTACTAATTGGATTTTTATATAAAATTAACTCTTCTTACAAAACAAAAGCACTCTCCTCTTTGAATTCATCAAATCTTCACATATTTATACTGGAAGTAGTGTGTTTTTTAATATAGAAATCGTATATAAGATTATAGATAAGTATAATATATATATATATGCATCTTGAAACGTAAATAATATGGTGCTATCTTAGTTCTTTTAGATGCCCATAACAAAGTGAAATATTCCCACTGCAAGATTTAGGAACTTCTGGCGGCAACGAAAGTCCTGGGGGACAGTACATAGCCACACATGGAAATGGGTATCACAAATGTGTTATCTTGGTAAAAAACCGACCGTCAGGCAGTGATAACAACACTGCTGATATCTCGTGCCAATTACGAAAAAAGGCCTCTTATTTACCCAATAATAATAATAATAATAATAATAATAATAATAAAAATATATAATAATATATTAGTATTGGGGAATAAGAGGCTTTTTTCGTCATTGGCACGAGATAATCAGCAGTGTTGGTATTCACTGCCTGAACGGTCAGGTTTTACCACGAGCACACATTTGTGCTAACCATTTCCATTTGTCGCTGTTGTGCCACCCAGGACTTCGTGCCCGCCAGAATGAAAGATTTAGGTCAGTTTAACAACCCTGACCCCATCGGGAATCGAAATCGCGACCTTCCGTCTTCAGGCATATAGTTTTTAATACACCGCCTTATTTATTTGCGTAGTTCTTTGTACCCAAAACGATCAACACCTACAAACCACATTGAAAAAGATCTTTGGGACGGCCAAAGAAACGATGGACTTGGAACCGGAACAGGTCTCATTGACCTAATCCTGGAGAGGAAGAAGAAGAAGAAGTTATTTGTAAATTTGTTTATTTTAAAAAATCATAATTCATTATTCCTTAAATCGGCAAACAACTAATTTCTGTAGACAATTATTTACATATGGCGGACCGCAGTGAAAAGGAAATCATTCATAACTATTATTATTATTATTATTATTATTATTATTATTATTATTATTATTATTATTATTATTTTTTTATAGTCTAGCTATAATGGTTGTCCAGCGGCTTGTTTTGTTTCCCCGCAGCTATATATAGTTAAATACAAAGATGCTGACTACCGCCACTATAATAATTCCGCATGTTAATATCATTGTGAAGCATTGTCGCGCGACACCCGCTTTTATATAAACGGACAACCATCATAGTGAGGCGATATTAGATATATTGCGGAATATTCTACACATTTAATTTCTTTCTTCTAGTTCTTTCTCTTCTGTTTTATGAAAAAATATTAAATAAATTAAACTGAATGATTTATTCTATAGGACACATTGCAAATTTAAGGGTTATAGAATTCATACATTTATAGCCTGTTTTAGATTCAAACGTTTGTGAAGTTATATTTATTTTTATAGAGTACATCTATATGATAATATTCAATCTTTATGGGGAAAAAATAGCCATGTGACCATGTCGATTTTCTTCTTGTAATCAATGTTTTACAGTAAAGTTCTTTGTGTATTGGAATTTTGTACTTTGGTATAAAGCAGTACACAGTATTCTTGAGTACACATTTCGAGGAATTGATGTTAGGGGTTTATATTTGTGCCCATTCTTGAAAGAGCGGAATGCAAGAGATTGTAACCTGGAATCCAGGAGCACGGTTTTATGATCATGCATTTTTTGGTTCAATAAAAAATGTATTACACGAGTGAATAGGAAACATTTCAACGAAATGAACATCCACACAGGAAGGTTGCATTACTCTGTGCTGCTCTCTGGGGAATCGACAGTTTCCAATACTCTCTGCAGCTACGATTTGGGGTTCCACAGAGAAGCAAGCCCCGGAAACGGCACATCCAAAGTCACTCGTTCCTTTTTCCCATGAATTATACACGCTTCAGTCAGCAGTTTACAAACAAGTTGCTATATAAATAAATTAATACACCCTTTGGACATTTTCTTCCCTCATTATTCATGTATCAGCAAAAATTTCAGGAGTTTAACAATTTAGATTTTATACTTATCCATCCATAGTAATTCTGCCCGAAGGCAGGTCCTTCACTGCAATCATAGCATTTTCATGCTATGCTTGCTGCTTTACTAGGGAATTGTGTAGGTGTGGTAGCTTCCCGTTGCTTTCCACACCGGTGAAGGATGATGATGATAATGATAATGATAAGGATGATAATTATGGCCATATGATTTCGGGGACCGTTTGGGCTTTAAAGTTTTCCTGACATTTGTCTTACAGGTGAGGAAAAATCCCGATAAAAAGCTCACCCAGAAAAACTGCCCCGACCGGGGATCGAACCCAGGCCCGCTGCGTGACAAGGCAGCACGCTACCTCGAGACCACAGCGGTGGATTTTTATACTTATAAGGTTTTATAAACAATATAAGGATTATTGATTTGGTATTATTTTTAATACAACACAATACTTACTAATTAATTAAAATGATGAATATGAAATAATTTCTGCTCAGGAAGCATAAATTAAGCAAATGAACAGATTCAGGAATCTACATTTTTAAAATTCATGGTAGAACACCGATGAGATTAAAATTGTGTTGAAATTTTAAAACAAGTTTTTAAACATATATTAATATAGTTGAATGCAGGCTTTCACGGCCGGTAATCGTAATGTTGAGTGATTCCGGGTTATGTGGCCGTGGTCCATAGTTGGTGTTGATACCAGACGTTTCGCCCTCAATTGCGGAGGGCATCTTCAGTGGCGAGTGCTTCTATGCGTGTTTCCTGGTCGGAAGATCTACTTAGAATGAGCGCTGTGGACGTAGAGGACGTTGTATTAGTGGTGGGTGCAGGGTGAGTGGGCGTGGCTTTTGCTGATTGGCTAATAGTCGTCTCCTTGTTGTCAACAACAAGGAGACGACTATTAGCCAATCAGCAAGAGCCACGCCCACTCACCCTGCACCCACCACTAATACAACGTCCTCTACGTCCACAGCGCTCATTCTAAGTAGATCTTCCGACCAGGAAACACGCATAGAAGCACTCGCCACTGAAGATGCCCTCCGCAGTTGAGGGCGAAACGTCTGGTATCAACACCAACTATGGACCACGGCCACATAACCCGGAATCACTCAACATAAAGATATTAATATAGTTGAGGACGACTGTTTTAACAGATACGAATTTTAAAATTTTAACTCGATTCAGGAATACACTATCTCCCCTACTATTCAATTTTGTATTATAAGATGTCATCAAATATTTAGAGGAATAAGAAGGCTTACAACTCATTGACATTAATAAGCTATTAGTTTATGCTGATTATGTAGTATTATTGGACGATAGCGAGGAAATACTAAGGGCCAACACGCACACTCTATTGAGTAATATTAAAACATTGGGGCTGGAAGTAAACGTTTATAAATCTAATTATAAGGTCACACAAAGGAAATGCACAGTTATTGACAAATGAAGAATATTTTGAAGAAGTGGCTGAATTAAATACGTAGAAACAATTATTACAAACAGGAATGAGGTGTAAAAAGAAATTAAACATATGCTGTATTCTGAAAATGCATGCTATTATGCATTACACTGGCCTACTCTACTCATCCCATTTTCTCTAAAAAAATTCAATTGAAATTATATAAAACTGTTATTCTCTCGGTTATATTATGTGGATATGAAACATGGACTCTTATTTTAAGGGAGGAAAGAATATTATGTTAAAAAGCGCATTATAATCAACTACCAAATAAATTTAGAGTAACTGACAATAGATAACAATATTTCCTTGGGGGTATGAATTTCATAAATAAAAAATAAAAAAATAATATATATATGTCAGGAAAACTTTAAGGCCCAAACGGTCCGCGAAATCATATGGCCATCATCATTATCCTTATCATCATCATCATTCACCGGTGTGGAAAGCAACGGGAAGCTACCACACCTACAATTCCCTAGTAAAGCTGCAAGCATAGCATGAAAATGCTATGATTGCAGTGAAGGACCTGCCTTCGGGCAGAATTACTATGAATGGATATATATATATATATATATATATATTGACTTAGGCTTTCACGGCCGGAGTAAGTATGATGATCTTGTATAAGATTTCCGGGCTGTTAGCCGTGGTCTTGAGGCTACTTTCAAATTGAAGATAGATTTAACGCATTTAAAAAGGCATTCTGCCAAAGTTCCGGTCTATGATGATCATCATAGAAAAATAGTTTTTGGTGACTATTTAACTCATGCCCCAAATGGGAGTCAATGACCAATCACGTTTCAATGATTTCTGTTTTACAACCAATCAGAGTCGTGTTTCACGAAATATTTATCAGTGTTATAATTACCATATATTAAACAAAGCTCCTCCTTTTTAATATTCTGAACAAGTCTGACCGTTATTTTGCAGTGACTGAGCCTATAAGAAATACGGCTACCAGATTGTATATATAGTGCATACATGTCAACATTTGTAGCAATTTATTATACCACCAAAAAAAGAAACCACTGTTTGACTTTCTTAAATGTATTTTTTCCCAGGTAATAATCCAGAAAAATATAATTGTAATATTTACATCATACGACATCAGAAATGAATTAATATACAGATTGATGTTTCATTTTTTCTCCACTAGAGAGCATTCTTACAATATTGCGTTCCTTTGGCAATAAATAGTATGATCTGGTTGCAGTGATAAACAAAAGAAGCAGTAGAAGCGTACCTATCGTTTCTCATTTGTTTTCAAACATCGCCGTTTGCATTAAATATATAAATATTTTGAAATAACTACAGTTAAATAATGATTTGTGAGTAAACAGCTTAATTTTATTCGTTAAATAGTCCTAACAAATGCCACTCTTGATTTCCAAATTCTCTAGATAAATTCACTCCTCACTTCGTGAGTCGTGAATTTATCGATAATTTGGAAATCACTCGTGGCATTACTTATGATAATTAAAAAAATTTCCGACTTTATAATTTTAGTTTATTTCTATTGTAGATCATCTGAAAACTATCTTATAACTGGCAATTAACCGTTTTTTATTTTAAATAACATTATTTCCTTTGGGATATAAATTTCGTACATTACAAAATTTACTCTGACTAAAAATGTTGGTAAAACAAATCAAATGCGTGGCGCACTAAACTGGATTCGCTCGAGAGATTATGGAGACCACAAACGCAACAGAACAATTGACTATCCCAATAGCAACAAGACCAATGGGGATTACTTCCACGTTAAATTCGATTAAATTGTTGTAGTTGGGTTCTGTTCTCCATTACGTCACGGGTCTTTGATGACATTTGCTTCCTGCATATTATGCGATGCCTACCCCAAAGGGTTACATGATCAATCATTACAGTCAATGTATACAGGCTTCCCAGCTCTACGAATTTCACATCATGCTCATAACCTTAATTTGCATTGTTAATCAATTATTTGTACAAATACATACACAATACAGTAAATACAACTTACCGCGTCTATAAACAATGTCACGTTTTGATAAAATTATAATTGAAACATTCAAGACTTTTTAAAATACATTACGGAACTCCGTTGAGGTCACTATGTTAAAATTTTGAAGATACATAAAACATTACTTGAGATCTCTGTCGTCCTCAACAATCCGTTTTTTGAGGCCTTTCGAAAACTTAAAGTTTCATCTTCTGCTTGACTGACTGGTTAATGAGTCAAGACTTTTAAAATATATTACGAAACTCCGTTGAGGTCACTGTGTAAAAATTAAAAAAATACAAAACAGTACCTTATATTTCCTAAAATTTTGATTCAAACATTATCATACCTAAGTTGAGCATTGCTGGATCACATGCCACACCAGACATATACGTTTTTGACTCTTGTTAAGTTAGCTTTCCAGGCTGAATGGCCGTGGTCCAGTTTTGTTTAAACTGACTTTCGTCTTCTACTGCGGTAAACATCTTCAGAGATTCTCCGTGCTGTCTGTGAACTCCTCAACTGTCGACTGCAGGGGGTTGGAACATGGCCATTCATTGCGGAAGACCAACTTAAAAAAGTCAAAACACCTGCGTGAAAGCCTACAATTCTACAATATATTTTTTGTATCTTCTCTTCATTGCAAGTCGCATTGTTGGCAATAATGGCATTTGCTAGTGATTCATCATAACTCCAAATTTAGGGGACCTAGAATCCACGCAGAGTTGTTGAGTATGAACTAAATTCCCCCAAGATGAATATTTTCTGCGTCATGTTACATAGCAAGCTGTATAGTTTTTTATGACCGAAAATACCGATGGCATATCATATGTCGGTCCACGGCTGTGGTTTCGGGGTAGTGTCCCTGCCTCGTATGCAGCGGGCCCAGGTTCGATCCCCAGCCGGAGCAAGTTTCCTGGGTGATGGCATTTTTCGAGTTTTTCCCCACTTGTAAGACAAATGTTAGGAAACGTTAAGGCCCAAACGGTCCCCGAACAGCATCTGATCATTAAAATCATTGTTATCATATTCGCCATGTTTAGTATGAATATGTATGTGAGTGGTGTGTTTCGTCTTGATGTTGTGTTGTCTCGGAGATTGTCCTGACATTGAGGTGATCAGTTCTCGGGGAGGCCCTCCTTGCCCTGTGTGATCAAAAAAGTATGTTTTTTTATCCAAGTTAAAATTCCTCTCCCAACAGGTCGAGTCACTTTAAGGGCCGTATGCGTGTGACTTGCAAAATTATCTAAAGGAGTGATTAAACAGCGGTAATGCAATGAAATCATACTTAAACATTTGTTAATACAACAACTGAATGACGATTCAGATAATATGTGTTCCAGCAAGATGGATCACTCACTCACTATCACTGTCAAGTTCGTAACTATCTTAATTGGGTGTTTCCAAGAACGTTCGGTAGAGCGAACAGGATTTATTGATACAATGTTCTCATGAAACAGACTCTGGAATCCCTAGAAAAACAAAATGAAAAATAAAAAGGAAACCGTGACCCGAAAATAAATATATAAATAACAAAACAGTAAATTTGCTGAGCTATTCGTAAACTATTACAATTTAAGCCTAATTACATAATGTAAACATGCCAAGAATACGTATCATGTCATAACATATACTGAATTTTAGGATGCATGTTGTCTCTGGGCACATAATCTGACATAAAACGTAAGATCATGGGTCAGAATCGACGAGATATATATTAGTGTTTTTTAATAACCGTTTTAATATTTCTTACATTTCCCTTCAATTTTTTTCTTATTACATATAATATATATATATATATATATATATATATATATATATATATATATTTCATGAGAACATTGTGTCAATAAGTCCTGTTCGCTCTACCCAACGTTCTTGGAATCACTCAATTAAGATAGTTACGAACTTGACAGTGATAGCGAGGCAGTGATACATCTTGCTGGAACATATATATATATATATATATACAGGGTGTTTCATAAAGGATTGCGCAAACTTAAATGGTGAAATTACACGATAATAGCAGCAACAATGTCTCAATAAACATGGGTCCGCAAACGAGCCGTTTGCGAGATAATTACGAATGTATGGTTACAAGCCGCCACTGACGTCATTGTTTGTAACATCGTATTAGGTGATTATCTCATTGGGCCACACATTCTTAGGTTTCTGCGGCGTCATGTTCCAGGATTGCTTGAGGTTCTTTCCCTTCAGCAACGTCGGAGTTTGTGGTACATGCATGATGGAGCTCCGGCACATTTTGCTGCTGCTGTGAGACGGCATCTAACGCGCACATACGGCCAAAGATGTATAGGTCGAGGCGGATCTGTATGTTGGCCTCAAAGATCACCTGATCTAAATCCTTTGGATTTTTGTGTCTGGGCTCACCTCAAAAGCAAAGTGTACAGCACACCCATTAACACGATTGAAGAACTGGAGCAGAGAGTTGTACATGCTTGTCAAAAATTCAGAAATGATCCAGGGGTTTTCGAAAGAATTCGACATTCATTGCAGAGACGAGTTCAGTATTGCATCCAGATGCAAGGAAGACACTTTAGCATCTCGTTTAACAGGTAACCCGTAAGTGAAGTGAACTGTGAAATGTGAACTAAATGAGATGAAAAATTAATAGTAAAGTCTAAATTCAAATAAATTTCTACTAACTAGGACGATGTTTACAATAAAGTCAGTGGCGGATTTTAACCATACATTCGTAATTATCTCGCAAACGGCTCGTTTGCGGACCCATGTTTATTGGGACATGTTGCTTCTATTATCGTGTACTTCAACCACTTAAGTTTGCGCCATCCTTTATGAAACACCCTGTATATATATGTATATATGTATATATATATATATATATATATATATATATATATATATTATATACATAGTAATTCTGCCTGAAGGCAGGTTTTTCACTGCAGTCATGGCATTATCATGCTATGCTTTGCAGTTTTACTAGCGAATTGTAGGTGTAGTAGCTTCCCGTTGCTTTCCACACCGGTGAAGGTTGATGTTATGATGATGATGATGATGATGATTGCCATATGATTTCGGGGACCGTTTGGGCCTTAAAGGTTTCCTGATATTTGTCTTACAGGCGAGGAAAAAACCCGATAAAAACCTCACCTAGAAAAACTGTCCCGAGTGGGCATCGTACTCGGGCCCGCTGCGAGACCACAGCGGTTGAATATATATATATATATACATATATATATATATATATATATTATAACGAGAATCCAATTACGCACTCCGTTGATCCGTCTCTTGTAGAGATTGGGCATCAGCAGTCTCAAATTTATTTTTGAACTGTTTCATTCAGTTTTTAGTTAACTGTAAAACAAGAGTTTTGCTGCTAGTAATGCAATTAAGGCGAATCTGTTAGGAGCTTGGGAGTACACTCATTTAATGGCATTAATGATTTAGGTCGTTGACTGATGATCATCATGTATTGATAATCAGCGTGTTTTTGTGCAAACGCTGTCAACATTATGCGTTCGGCTACAAATTGGATGGCCACATTGCTGCAATTCAGACGGTAAACACGCAAATTCCCGCCTTTTTCAGCATACCAAACAGCCCCTGAATACAGATTCCATTTCGTATTGAAGTTTCGATGAGCAATTTCAATAACATCTTTAAGTGGTACATGACTATTCTGCATGGAAAAGACGTGGAATTTGATCTGATTTCCTGCAAGATACGTTTTTTGTTCGTTCCGATCACGCTGGCGCCTCATACATATGAATTAGAAATAGACCATTAACATCCTGGTGCGGGCAAGGGCCTCCTGTTACTGGGTGGCTTACAGAAAATGCTTCGTAGCAGCCATTTCCGTGGCACTAAGATTTCTTTGTGCAGGTCTCTCAATTTGAATAGATTTATTCCACTTCTGCATGTCTGCTGCTACTATAGAACACACACTCCCTAGCTGACGCTTGAAAACATCACACTATCCCATCCGTTGTCTCTCCACACCCCTATTCCCTGATTTAGGGCGTTGGTTCCCACACGGTCACTGCGTATGTACATGTCCTCCCTAACTCCACGTTGAGTACATTACTGTCTTTCACATTCTTTGACCTGCTTATGTGTTCGTTTCTTCTCCGGTCCCTGTCGGCGAAGTTAAGTAGTTTCCACTCCATCTTCCTCTGGCAGATTTGTATTGTAGTTGTTTTCTTCTTTGATAGTTACCATGACTACGATCCATAGAGTAGCATGGGCAATATGCATATATCCATTACATCCTTCTTCTTTAACTTTCATGTTAATTGATTTGTTTAATAAGGCTATTTAACTCTTGTCCCAAATGGGAGTTAATGTCCAATCACGTTCCAATGAATTTTATTTTACAATCAATGACAGTTGTGTTTACACTCATTCTTTATCGATTTCTCTTTACTACCTCCTGCTTTTGTGATGAAGAGAGCGCCTCCTTTTTAATATTCTGATCAGGTTAGAAACGTTATTTTGCAGTGACTGACTCTTCAACAAATACATTGAATATAGCAAGTAATGAACAGGTTCCATCGATCTAAACATTTGATAATTGTGTTTTCAATAATTATGTTTTTAAATAATGATTTCATTGAGTTGTTTACTAAAAAATAAATTAATAACCTATAATGTTGTATAATATACAATTTGATGTGTATAATTTTTTCTCCACTAGGGTGCATTCTTACAATGTTGCGATCCTATTTAGCAATAAATAATATGATGAAGTTGCAGTGGATAAACAAATGAAACATAACCACACATTTCTGATTTATTTTCAAACTTCGTGGTTTATATTAAATATATATACCAGTAACTATATTTAATGTACGATTTTTTAGTATACAGCTTAATTTTATTCGTTAAATTGTCCTAACATATTCCACTCTTGATTTCCAAATCATCTAGATAAATTCACAAGCCACTTCGTAACTCGTGAATCTATCGATGATTTGGAAATTACTGGTGACATTACTTATGACTATTTAACCCATGCCACAAATGCTAATCAATGACCAATCATGTTTCAATGAATTTTGTTTTACAACCAATGACAGATGTGTTTCACCTCGCTCTTTATCGATTTCCCTTTATCAGCTCCTGCTTTTGTGATAAAGAAAGCTCCTCCTTTTTTATGTTCTGAACAGGACAGAAATCATTTTTCTTCAACAAAAACACTGAGTATAGCAAATAATGAACAGATTCCTTGATTTTACTGAGTTGATTACTAAAAAAATAAATGAATAACCGGTAATGTTGATTTGATATGTAGTTTGATGTGTTTCATTACTTCTCCACTTGGGTACATTCTTACAATATTGTGATCTTATTTGGCAATAAATAATATGATCTAGTTGCAGTGAATGAACATAATCTCACATTTCTGATTTGTTTTCAAACATCGCCGTTTACATTAAATACATAAATATTTTAAACTAACTATAGTTAAACAATGATTTGTGAGTAAACAGCTTAATTTTATTCGTTAAATAGTCCTAACAAATGCCACTCTTGATTTTCAAATTCTCTAGATAAATTGGAAATCACTCGCGGCATTACTTATGATAAATTTTAGACATCAAATACGATAGGGATAATGTATTCCAAAACAAATATATGGAAGATATTTAATACATACCAAAACAGCCCGCATGTGTATACCGCCCAATGAAACTAGTACAAAATGCATCGTAGCTTTTGACGATAGATTAAATTCCATATCTAAAACTGTATACAGATCTATGTCACTGCCTAGAGAAATGAGAGTCTTTGCACTCGCAGTTTGGTAGCCTACATACAATTTTGTTCAAGTTAGTCTTCTTTTGTTCCTCACACGCACGCGCTCGTGTGTGTATTCCAATGCCACCTACTGCACATTTCTAGCTTCAGGTTTCGCGCTACACAGAATGTAGTTTGTTTTCAATTTACACATCACTACGTCAGATCACATTGCGGAAGTGATGTGTAGGTAATTTTATTGTTGACACAGGGAGTACAGGACGAGAGTATGTGTAAATGTGTTATGTGAGGGATAGTGATGAAGAAAAGGGAGAATGAGATGCTAGGTGACAGTACATTATACATTCCTGTTGAAAACACCAAGCTGATTTCCAGGGTTAACATCCTCATCCGACAGACAAATAGCTAACAACAGTATTATATGTTTTCCAAAATACATTTGGGAGGAATTTAGTTATTATTGTATACATGATATGAAAAGAAGAGAGTGAATGCTTGAGTCGGGATTTGAACCCGAGTCTCTAAACTGTGTACATTTAGCGCTCTACCCAACTGAGCTACACAAGTATTCCAACACAAATATACATTTTTCTTATATATGTAGTATTCTCAATTCACACAAGTAGCGGGAAGTCGTTCCAACTGACATCTAGTGGCGACCATAACAGGTAAGCAAATTATATATATATATTATATATATATATATATATTGTTGGTAGAAAACAAGCCAACAAGTTGTTAGCAATAGAAATTGATTTTTGGAGGCGATCGACAAGAGTTTCAAGAAGGGAAAAATTCAGAAACAGCACAATAAGGGAAATTATACAAGTTGAAAAAAAAAATAGAAAAAATAGAAGAAAATCGTTTGAAATGGTATGGACACTTCATACGAATAAAAGATAAGAGAATACCATAGAAGATCCTGAATTGGAAAGCTAATGGAAGAAGTGGAAGAGACAGGCCTAGAGAACATTGGGTAGATGGAGTGAGGAGAAGTATGGAAGCTAGAGGTTTGAGGAAGAAGCTGCTCTAGATAGGAATCTCTGGCGACAAATCACTTTGGATTGAAGGAGAAACACAGTATTGTGGAATATTCCTAATATATATATATATATATATATATATATATATATATATATTGAAGCTTTTGAGATGTGGATGTGGAGAAGGATGGAACGTATAAAATGGACAGACAAAATAAAAAATAAAAATGTGCTAGGCAGAGTGGATGAAGGAAGAATAATGCTGGAACTCATAAGAAGAGGAAGGAAAATAAATTAAATTGGTCACTGACTAAGAAGAAACTGCCTGCTGACGGAAAAGACATCAGATGATAGACAATATTGACATAAGTGGTTTGTCTACGGGTCCCGCGCCGTAGCCGAGCGGTTAAGGTAGGAAGCCTTGGCGCAGAGCTACGGGACTTGCGCTGGTTCGAGTCCCCATGGGGGAAGAAATTTTCTCATGGTATTTCGGCCAGTATGGGACCGGTGCCCACCCAGCATCGTGAGGCAATTGGGTAGCTACAATAAGTAGCGGTTCCAGGTTGAGGAACCAGCTATAACGGCTGGGGGACTCGACATGCTAACCACATGTCACCCCTACACTGGCTGTTGATCATCTACCTCTGTGATTGACACATGTGGATGTGAAGGGCCAGCAGCCGGCTGGTAAAAGGGCAACCGCTGAAAAGTGGAAAGACCCTCAATCGGAATCGGTTTGTCTACGGATAAAAAGGACTGCTGAGTTAAGGAAAGTGTGGAGAATGCTGAGCTTCCATCTGAACCCGTCCTCCACCCCTTGGGATACCTCGGTCATTTCCACCATACTCTCAAGTCTCAGTTTGTCCTCCCTTATCTACTTCGCTAGTTACATATTCAAGTTCAAGGATAATAAAACCGACACCCCGGGAGAAGTTGTTGGAGTCGCAACTTCTTGGAAATATTGAGCTAAGTAGTACGTCAGGACGCTCAACTCTGACGACCCTACAGTTGGTTCAGAGCCTCCATTAGCCTGGCAGAGACGACTGCTTTGCTTGGGAGCTTCGCAGATCCACCGACCATCCCCCTCTTCTACCTCCAGCGACGTTTCCTGCAGTCTTTGTGAGACCGGCTAGGACTTTGATTCCATCAAGCCTCGCAGTGTGAGATTTTAGTGCATTCTGGTACTCGTCTCCTGACGACCCCACAGTTGTTTCACGAGCCCGTAGGCTGAGCCGGGAGTCAGCGCAGTTGCTTCCATGCTACGCTGATCCGGGCCATGCTCTGGTATACCACCGAGGGACGTGTCCTGCTGCCGTTTTGGGCCGGCACGAAGCCCGCAGGCTCCAACAGGTAGCACATAATACGACAGGTGCTTATCTCCTGCCGATCCCACTAATGGTTCACGAGTCCATCGAACTTGGCAGAGAGCACTGACTACCAGATCCACCGACCATCCCCCTGTGCACAACCCACCAACTCAAACTGGGCCCTCTCCGGGTTTCGCGCACTCTAACCTGGCCAGTAGTTCCGCTAGCATAACGCCTGGCATTTTCCTAGCCATCCCGTTCGTAAAACTAGGACTCTTCGTGCCGCTGCTCTGAGACGAGCACACTGATCAATGTACGCAGCCAGGGTGCTCATCGCCGCTGGTGCCACCACAGATGGGCCTCGGTTCATTGAACCATGAGATGGGCGCTTCTGATCGCCAATTCACCACCACATTGCCACCGTGATCACGGATCCTGCTGTGAGTCCAGGATGGTGAGCTCATAGTACAACAGGGTGTTCGTCTCCTGTTGACCCCACTTATGGTCCGTGAGTCCATTGGACTTGGCAGGGAGGACTGACTAGCAGATACACTGACCTTTCCACACTACGCCACCGAGGGGACGCGTTCTGCTGCCTGAAGTGGGCGCAGCACGAGCTATGTAGTACGTCAGGTCACTCGAGTCCTGACGGCCTTATAAATGGTCCGCGGGTCCGGTCTGGACCCAGCCGGGAGGAACGCAAGCAGACCACCAGCCGTTCCCTTATCTGCTGCCTGGGATCGCGCCCTGTTGCTGTTGCTAGCACAGCGTGGGGCCCAAGAAGCGGACCAGTGAAAGTTCTGCTTTTGACAGAACACTACGTATATGTATAGGTATCTTGTGCCCACTAACGATTAAAAGCTATACACCGCCACACTTTTTAGATCGGAGATAGAATATTTCATAATTAAAATTTCCAATCCCGCCGGGTATCGAACTCGGACCCAATACTTTGGAAGCTGGTATGATATCACCAGAGATAGCACGACAGTCTTTTCTCAAACATAGTAAACGACCTTTTGGATCTTTCTATATAAACAAGTGGCTCTAGTATCCCGCATTCTATTGGAACTAGTCTGTTCCAGTACACAGATATCGATAGATTGAAATGGTACATGCAATATGCAGCACAATGTTCGAGCATGCTTAATGCAGCGTGACATGATCTGTACAGAACATATGCCCTTTGGAGGAACAGATTTACGAAATATCTTTTGTTGCTGTGTGTATAGTACGAGTATATAGAGTGTCTTAAAACTATGAAGTCAAAATTATGTAGATGGTAAAATGAGTTCTTTGACATATGAAATTAAAGGCCGGAAATGCATATATTTCATAAGCAATAAGATGATGATGTTTATAATAATAATACTCATAATCAGTATCATATATAAGATATTTAAACTGGCAGAGTCAATAGTATTATCGTTACAACAGTGGAAAATATCCTAATAAAAAATGTATTTTTTCTCCTGGAGCGAAGGGCCTAGAAGGCCCTTTACCTATCAGACGGTTTCTGGTCTCCTACCACATATGTGTCAATCACAGAGGTAGATGCTCATAAGGCCAGTGACATGTGATCAGCATGTCGAGGCCCCCAGCCGTTATAGCTGGTTTTCTGAACCTGGTAAACTGAAAAAATAATAGCATTACTAATGCACTGATACTATCAATACGATATGTTCCTAGTCGCGCGGAACACAATATACTCCATAAATCCCTATCCTGAGATTTTTTTCGAAACGTTGTCTATCTAATCTCGTGCAACCTCAAAATAATGGTTAACTAGTAATTTCATTACTCATTCGGGTTGTCACATGGCTTGCTAATCGCAGTCTGTGCGACTATAACTATGATTATTATTTTCTGGGTTCACATAAAGACAATATAGCTCACTGAAATGAAGGCTTCTCCATTCACATGGCCTGTTTATCTCTCTTTGGTCCAAAAACTTTGATAAGAACTTTATTATCGAATAATCGTCATATTTTCTCCTCCCTTAAAGTATGATTCTATATCTAGTATCAATATAATATTTCGGGGAGAATAACAGTGTATATAGTTAATAGAGTAAGTCAATAAAAATTAATATATTTACACAAAATAAACTAAAAATTAACAGTAATCAAGGTCATATATATATATATATATATATATATATATATAGAGAGAGAGAGAGAGAGAGAGAGAGAGAGAGAGAGAGGGAGAGAGAGAAAAAAATTCCCTAGTAAAGCTGCAAAACATAGCATGAAAATGCTATGATTCCAGTCAAAGACCTGCCCTCGGACAGAATTACTATGGATGGATGGATGTATAGAGAAACTTTAGATCACCTTCAACTGGTCTGCTGAGAGAGCAATTTCAGTGTAAATTATTTACAGTCCGTTTAAAAGAAACTAATGTATAGAAGCCCCTAGGTGTTATATGTAGAGCGGTTTTATTAGTATATTACAATGCGAAGTTGGGAAGTGGGTTTTACAAAAGTGAGAAAATACAAAAAAACTGAGCGATAGCGAGGTTTTTAATTTCAAAGATTCTGTAAAACACTTCACAAACCTGTGTTGTACATTAGTTTTTGCACGATGGTGTTTTAAAAATAATAAAGAATAGTAAAATAATAACATCTTTGTTGGAAATATTTGCGTTCATTATAAACAACTGACCAACCTTAACAGTCTGGCCGGTGTACATACGCTAAATGCCGATAATAATTTAGTTGACACTACAGCAGACCGTGACACCAACCAGGCAATAAATGGCGGCAAGAACAAATGTATTGTTTCATATTTTTTCAAATAAAGTTCAGTTAATTTAAAATGCAGTGATTTGTTTTGTATAATGTATATTAACACTACCTTTTGGATATATTTTTGTATGTACACTGTACGTATTATACACAAAGGGCAGTGGTTTTACTTCCTGCCTTAGGTAGGTAATTTATAATATTATAGAATAGTAATTTAGTTATTTATAGGTTGGCAACCCCGAAAAATAGGAAATTCAACTTTCAATCATAGCCACCATTCCTTTAAGTATGACACAACACACTATCGTGCAAAAAATGTATTTTGTTTTGATAACAAACAGTTGCCTGCTGCGTTGATGTTTAGTGGTACTAAGTCGCAAAACAATTCTGTAGAGAATCGCTCACTGGATTTTTTACTATGGGGAAATCAAGAACATGCATTTGGTACTCATTTATGTTACAAGCTGAGTTGACCTGAGAGAAGGTTTTACGCAATTTTGAATATGGTGACCCCATCGGGAATCGAACTCTTGACTTTCAGGGTTGCAGTATATTACCTTATTGAATTATACCCAATCGTGCCCTTACAGGAAAATGTTGGTTTCTTGCGTAGAAAATAGTTAAAGTTTTCAAAGTCACAATTAATTATTCATGAAGTGAAGAAATAATTTTAAATGACGAAATTTCACCCCCAGATTTTAATTGTGTCTTTAACGATGTGAGCTGTTAAACAGCATCATTAACTGAAATAACTTATACTAATAATTAGTTTCAGCTCTAATAATTTCATCTTCTTCGATAGAAATATATGATATAAAATTTAATATATCTGCTTGTTAAACATTTTATAGCAAGGTCAAACTTAGACAAACGCAAACGTAACGTCAGATCGATAAAATCACGTGACATTGACGATTCCTGCTTTTAATTTGTTTCCAACTGACTGTTCTTCACTTTGTTTGAGCGAATAAATTACAAAATGTTCATACTTTAATAATTAAATCAACATGAGATGATCTTATATTTAATTAATGTTGGGAAGTAAACATACAAGTAAAGAAACCTTTGGAATTGACAGTTTGGGAAAAAATATACATTCAGAAAAACAAATAGATCAATGAATTTTGATATCCCTAACGAAATTACATTAATTTCGAAGTTCATAAATTCAACCATAGATGGCAGCACTGAAGATGGCGACAATAGAATAGTTGACGGCCGAAGAATTTCGTCAGTCGGAGTTATGGCTGATGATGAACATGACTATGTTTGAAATCGCGATATCATGGAAGCATGATCCTATGAGGTGAGTTGTTTGAACAATATGTTCTCCGATGAATTTTAATGAGATGATCTGTTTATTGAGTGTGTGCGATCGCACGCATCACACAAAATATAAATATAAGGGAAAGAAAGGAAGGTATTTGAAAATAAATAGGAAACTTTTTTACAATGTAAATACTGTCATAATATGTCTATTTACCATATTTCACTATTACGAACAGCTGGTTTTCTTAGGCTTTAAAGGGCCTTCGGGACTTGGAAATGTTGGTAGCATGAGGTTCTAGCAGAGCGTTAGTATGGATGTATTAGTTATAAAGGCATACGTGTTTTGAACATAAATAAATGATTCTTAATTTTTAACTATTTTATTTCTAGAGTATAATGATTACAAACCCTAAGTATTCTAGCCCTAAATAACTAATCTAACTTTATATTAAGAAAACCTACTTTGAACATAAATAAATGATTCTTAATTTTAACTATTTTATTTCTAGAGTATAATGATTACAAACCCTAAGTATTCTAGCCCTAAATAACTAATCTAAGTTTATATTAAGAAAACCTACATTCGAACTTTATGGGGTTTGAGAGCAAGGGAGATGTGGGATTTATAAATCTACCCTAATCTACATTTTAAAAAATTATCTAATAACTCCTACACTTTGAAAATTAAACAGTATTAAAATATTTACGATACTACTTGATTGCATTTCTGACTGTTCCTAGCGAATTAATTAAGAAAATGGCCGGTAGACTTACGGATAGGCTACTGCATCTACTGACTGACCCGAGTCACTTCCTTTGCCAGGGTTAAATACTAAACTTGACCTACATTTCCACTGACTTAACTGTACTAACATACCGTAGTCTAAATGCAGAGATTTTACAGTTAGCCTTGAAAAATTTGTTCTGAAATATGTCTAAAGCTTTATTTCAACAACGTTTTATTTGAATAATTAAAATAATATATTAAATAATTAAATATCTATGTAAAATACTCTATGTATTCATAATGTATTCATAACATTCGCCTTAACACATTTCCCTTCTTTATATACAGTACATATAAAAATGCAAATAATTCAGTGTAAGATCATCAAACAGCTGACTGTGAACAGTTCTCGTTACTGGCAACAGAGTGAGCTAGCAGCCATAAAAGTCAATGAACGTTGATCATAATACATAAAACTCCTGGCGCGACAGGCCTAGAAGGCCTTAACCTAGCAGCCGCTGCTGGCCTCACATCCACATGTGTCGATCACAGAGGTAGATGATCTTCCAGCCAGTGTTGGGGTGACATGTGGTCAGCATGTCGAGTCCCCCAGCCGTTATAGCTGATTTTCTTAACCTGGAGCCGCTACGTATTGTAGCTACCCAAATGCCTCACGATGTTGGGTGGTCACCGGTCCCTTACCGTCTGAAATAACATGAGAAAATGTCTTAATACACTTAGTCAAATTGTGCGTTGTAGCTTGCCCCTTCAACGTAACGGAATACAACGTCAATGGACGTTGATGAAGATACTGAACCTTACAGGCATTCAATTTTATAATTTTGTATTGTAACTAATTTTCAACGGAATCTTATCATGAATTCTATTATAAAGCACATTTTCGGGCTTCTTGGCCGGTTTAGCAGTGTTGACTTGATCAGACCCGGCAACTGTTCTCCATCTGCTGACCTCGGTTCTTCGTTCTTTATCTCGACGTTTTCATCACCTACTACAATTGACATCTTCAGGAGATCTTCGTTCCATTTGCTCTCGAGCCGAGCTCAGCAGATGGAGAACAGTTCAGTTCGAGAGCCGACGAAACGAAAGTTTCCTGAAGATGTCACTCACAGTAGGTAATGCATACCTTCTAATTCTAATATATATATATATATATATCTTTATGATATCTTATTTTAGTAATTCCTGCCAATTTTTAATCTTTTTTTTTATAAGTACTCCTTTGATAATATGTAGCAAGTCATTTGCTCAGCCTCTTATTTCAGACAAATAAGTACTTTCATCAAGGGTGAATAATTTATGAACCCGTAATTATTATCAGAAGTAGGGCATATTTATATTCAAATGAATTGGAATTGAAATAGGAATTCATAGGTAACAAAATTAAAATGATATAACCTACCACAAAATAATTTCATAAGCAATAAATAAAACACTAGTTTCAAGAAATTAGCGCCGGTCATAGACCTGGACCTCTGCTATTGTGGTGAACGAAACTAGTAAACATCATACAATGGAACTGTAAGCCCTTATTCAATGGGGAAGAAGTCTGCAGTTTCCTTTGTTAAGAGGACTTGCAAGACTGCACTATTATTAACTTGTTATAACAATGCTAAGCCCAAAAACTCCATACAAAAGGCTGGGAAGTCGCAAACAAGCAACTGGATTTTCCTAGGTAAACTGTGGAAAGAGTTATCCCCAAGCCAATTTTAACTAGGACATGTCGCTAACAGCGGGTGCCTTCTTTGGCGACATAAGGTAGATGCCGAATGACGATAGCCTACCTATATTAAGGACCACTCCATTTGGTCAACCCTGGAAATATTATATGAGGATGCAACTAATTTAAAGGGAGGGGGACGAGGCCACAAACGTCTAAGTTTAACACCCCGCTAACGCCCTTAAGATATAATTTACCAATCAAAATTAGTGTAACATAAACTGTTTGTGAGACGCTAAGACTTTTGGTGGAAGGGACTAATGCCGGCCCACTCAGAAATAATAAATATTTTTACTTAGCGAAAACTAGAGTGCTAGTGGACAGTCAGTGGAGTAGTGATAAGCGAGTGTGCCAGTATAGGGCACATCGGTTAGTATAAGTTCCAGCGCTTGTTGAGTGATATCATGCGACAGACTCGTAGTCGGGGTATGTTTAATTATGTCCATGGATATGGGTTCATGGACGATTGAGCTCCGGACTAGTTGGGTTCAGGTTTCGGTAGAACAATGGACTTATATCTCGGGAATCCGTGAGAAAGTATGTTCACTTGGGGAAAAAACAGTAGGCCCGGTGTGCTGTCTTGTAATTGATCGATGCACTTTCATTTTCACTCGTTGTTTACATTTGTCATATTAGACGACGATTTGACGCGAAGACTGTTGGTGGGTTAGAATTAATAATGTTTATAACACTCAACCAAGCGATGTGCCATTTCTACTGACACTCACGTTAGTAACTTAATTTTCGCCTGGTAATGCGATGTGCCCTGCACCGGCACATTCGCTCGTTGCTACTCCTCGCAACGGACTACCGAACTCACTGACTACCGACCTGACACTCGCTTATCGCTACTCCACTGTTTGTCCACTAGCACTCTAGTTTTCGCTAAGTAAAAATATTTATTATTTCTGAATAAGCCGGCATTAGTCCCTCCCACCAAAAGTCTTAGCGTCTCACAAACAGTTTTTATGTTACACTAATTTTGATTGGTAAATTATATCTTAAGGGCGTTATCGGGGTGTTAAACTTAGACGTTGTGGCCTCGTCCCCCTCCCTTTAAATTAGTTGCATCCTCATATAATATTTCCAGGGTTGACCAAATGGAGTGGTCCTTAATATAATCCAGGAGGATTTAGGTCTTTCTCTGCCTCGTCTTTCCTTAGGTTTCCATTCCAAAACAGATTTTGGTAGTCGATCCTCTTCCATTCGTTGGACATGTCCGTACCATCTTAATTTCTGAGTTTTGATATAATCTAAAATAGTGTATTCAATCTTCATTTTCTCCCTTATAACTCAATTCCTAATTTTTTCTCTTCTTCAAATTCTTACTGCCCTTCATATAAAAACATCTCTGTTGCCAAAATATACTTATTTGTTGTTGGTAATGGCCACGTTCTTCTCCATAAGTAATGATGCTTTATTATTATTATTATTATTATTATTATTATTATTATTATTATTATTATTATTATTATTACCAACTTTCTTTATTTCCCTTGTCAACTCTATATTGTATAGCCTATACTTGTGTATCATTATTCAACATGTAAATAGTTCATAATTGCCATTATACGTATGTATAATTTAACCCTGATGAAGCGGAAGAGAAGATCTCACGGTCTTAACTCTGTACGGTAATATAAATAAATAAATGTTCAATAATAGGAGCTTCATATTATCTCATCCCTCGGCCTGGGTTTACTCAAATCACGGATAGAGGGATTTTTTTACTTCATTAGAATAAGAACTGCGTTGTTTTTAATTCCTTAAATTTGCATAATATATTCGATATAACTCTTTGCAAGGAAAGGTGCAAGTGCGTTAAGGAATAATTTAGGGAAGCTTGTTTTTATAATTGTTGGAGGCGGGGTTGCTTGTTTAATCCGCAGCATCTGAGCGTGTAATAATACTTCCCAGTGGGGGAGGGTGTTTGTAGGCTGCACCCTCGTCGTAACTCAAGAAGGGGTTGTACGGATGTTGATAATGAGGGAGACAAATGTGTTTTGTGCTGCCGTGAAACATTGCACCTAATGTTAACCCCATCTCCTTCAGAAAATTTCGATCCTTTCCTTCCCCTGTAAAGAGCCTACACGGCTATCCTATCCTGCTTCACTGAACTTAATTCTGTCCACTGTTGGTGATTATCTGAAAACAGTCCACTCTAAGCTTTATGTTAGAGCGATATCTTTATCGCTCTAGCGGTTACACTTTTCGATGTTTCACGACGAAACTCAGTATATCGTATTAAAAAAACAAGGTAGACATTATCCCAATAATGAACGAAATCCGAATATTAGAAGTGGAGTTTTATCTGAACACCGGAATTAACTACTGCTAAAACGACTGAAACGATTTTGACGACATTTTTTGTGTGTGTTTTAATGGACTCTCTAAAACCATTGGGTGTAGGACTTCATCTGAAGTGAACATTTAAAAATCGCTCTAGTGGTCGCAATTTTCGATATTTTGCAATTGAAATAAACTGAGGTAGGTTCATCCAAACATTAGCGGAATTCGACAATTGGAAGTGGAGGTTTACCTCATCATCATCTTCATGGTAGGCCGTCGGCCTGTTCCGCTCTCAGAATTCATCTTCCCATAGTCTTCTAGGACGTCCCACATCTCTATAGCCTTGAGGTTGATACAAAAGTGCTTGTTTTGTTAGTCTAGAAGAGTCCATTCTTAAAATGTGTTCATGCCATTTTTGTTTGGAGGTTTTGCGGACGGGTTGGTAGCCCACCCAAGTAAAAAATATATTACTCGTGTCTTTCAGAGGAATAGCCGGAAGGATGCTTATCTTAAACTCAAAATTAAAAACTGCCTAAACGACTGGGACGATTTTGATGAACGTTTGTATCTGTTTTTAGTGGGTCCCTGGATGTCGCAATTAGACCCTGTAGAGTCATTTGGTGTATGAATTCACCTGAAGTTAAAATTTAAAAATCACTCTAGCGGTCACAGTTTTCGATGTTTCACAACAAAACTCAGTATAGCCTACTGAAATAAATTGATGTAGGTATTTTCCAAAAATGAGCGGAATCCGACAATTAGAAGTGGATGTTTACCTGAAATCCGAAATTAAAAATTTAGTAGCAACCGCCGCGTTTGGTTCGTCTCACCGTGTAGGCTGCTCTAAAGAAAGATAAAAAGACTAATATTAGTATAAGGGGGAAACTTCAACATACCATACAATTTATTTAACCTTTAATATTTCTATTATTTAGGCGTAGCAACGCACGCCAGTTATTAACTAGTTATTTACGTAATTCTTCTGTACGTGTGTATGTCACAGAACTCTTCCTAAGCGACTAGACCCATTTGATTAATTTTTTTGCGTGTTTGAGTGTGTCCCTGGATGGTTTAGATTCACAATTGGAGCCGGTAAAACCATCAGGTGTAGGAGTTCACCTGAAACAAAAATTTAAAAAATCGCTGTAGTAGTCGCAATATTCGATTTTTAACAATGAAACTCAGTATATATTAAAATAAACCGAGTTAGGTATTGGCCAAAAACTCATTGAATTTCGGCCGTTAGAAGTGTGGATTTACCTGAAATTCGAAATTAAAAATTGACTCGGAACCGCTATTTTTGGTTTGTCGATGTGTATACCATATAATACAATTCATCCTTAATATTTCATTTATTTAGGCGTAGCAGTGCATGACGAGTATTAGCTACTTCATTATAGTTTATTTTTCTATTAAGCATTCCCCGATGAACTTCAAGCTTTGGATCCAGAGTCTGAAGATTTTTGGAGTTATAAAAGAATCTCAAGCTTAAATTAGAGCTTCTGAACAAATTGTAATCTGACTTTTCCGTCCAAGTAATAGGCTACCTTAGTTCCTTATTAGATGTTTCTAGTAGGAAACTAGGGTATTATCTGGATCTGTTAACTACATGTAACTCGCTGGCACATGTAGGAAAGTAAGCGTAACTAAAATTAGCTTGATTAAGTAACTCGCGCAAGAAAGCATCCTTGCTAGATGTATTTTCCTGACCTGGTGGACAAGTGTTTACTACGGTCGCATTTGCTTTCATCGATTAATTTCTTAACTGTGCAAAAATTCTTCGAAAGTAAAGTCTTAGAATTGTACCACGTAAAGGTACATCAAGTCTAAAATAAGGGGGCTCTGAGAAATTTTTTTCGCGGCTTTTATACGCAGATTTGATTAACATGAACTTTAACTCTTATTACACAAAGTCAATTAAAATCCAAATCACCAATTTGAAAAGTTAAAAGAGTCGACGCGTTTCAGTAGCGACGCCACAATTATCAAGACTTAATATTGACATAATACTGAAACGCGTCGACTCTTTAAACTTTTTCAATTGGTGATTTAGGTTTTTATTGACTTTGTATAGGCCTAATACAGTTTATCACCAATAATATCCCATTTATTAAATATAACTTTAACTCTGTTTATTCATATATATATATATATATATATATATATATATATATATTGTGAAACATTAATTTTTTATTCTACATGAAATAATACTTAATGGCGAAATGGATTATGGTATTGGAATTCCAACGCAGGATTCCAATTTCAACTTATTTTTAGACGCTTTAATATCAAGATTATGTCGCGCCTTACAATCGCTAGGTCTAATCATGATTAGCCGTAAGTTTCGATTGTGTATTCGTAATTTGCGGAATGTTTTAACAAGACGATTAAGATATGGATAATTATGATGGCCAAATGGTGTTGGGGACTATTTGATCTTTAACGTTTCCTGACATTTCACTTACAGACGAGGAAATCTCCCTAAAGAAGCCTGATCTGTCCCGAACGTGGATCGAACCTTGTCCCTCTACGTCTGAAGTAATGACTTTAACCCTAGACCACTGCGGTGGACTTACCATCCTTATTATTATTATTATTATTATTATTATTATTATTATTATTATTTAATCTCCGAATATATTAAACCATATTTCGCCACAAAGGCATGTTAGGGTTGTAGCTTATTATAACAGTATTTTACTATACATTGTAAAACATAAATATTAACTTATGGTTTTGAATGAGTGTTATGAATTACATAAATATTCTATAAGAGTTTTAGAAAAATGCTAAATATTGTTAAGAAATTGTGTAATGAATTTCATAAAATGTATATTATAATTTTGGTTCTTAAAAGTCACTTCACACATTGAGGCAGAAGTTTCATCAACGTTTAAAAGTAAGCTTAACCAGAATGGTTGTATTTCGAATGTAGGACAGTCAAATGAAACATGTTTTACAGATTGTATTGATTTTTGACACTTATAATTACGATCACTGTCTGATCCTTTATCCTAAGGGGGCGAAAAATGTGCGTAATTGCTTAGGTTGAGTATCAATGAATTATACTGTTTATATTGTTTCACGTAAAGAGCGGCATGAGAATAGACTTTGATAATAATTAGAACCTCATCACTATATTCAATCTCAAAACTCAATTTACAGGGTGTTACCGAAATGAGTGCATAAAATAATAATGGAATCTAATTTCTTTTTATTTGTGGTTGAGATTCAACTTGAATCTCTTCTTAAAATAATGAAGGATGAATATGAAATCTTTTCCATGTGGTGGTAGGGAAAATCCATACAAGCATTTTAACACAATGAACCTTGGATCGGAAATGCATTGTTGTGGGTTTACAGAAAAACACAGCATTTAAAATTGTTGAATACATTATTGATTATTTACCAATTCTAAGAAAAATGGAAGGTATTACATGTTATTTTACAATAATTGTTGGAATTGGCGACCATTCATCTGGATGAACAGCTCCGCTCGTCTCACCTCGGATTCATGAACTCTAAGAAATATATGTAGATGCTCCCTGATTTCCACAGTCACTGTCACAATCCTTGCTACAAGCTCTGAAGCTGTGCATCCAGGTCAATGGTCGCAATTTCTAACAATTACTGTAAAATACCATGTAATACCCTCCATTTTTCTTAGAATTAATAAATAAACAACAATGTGTTTAACAATTTTAAATGCTGTTTTATTCTGTAGACCCACAACAATGCATTTCCGACCCAAGGTTCACTGTGATAAAATACTTGTATGGATGTTCCCTACCACCACATGACAAATCTGCACACATTTCGGTTCTGTATAAATACTGGAATGAAATTGTAATATAGTTATGAATAATTCAGTTCCCTACAAATTATAGACCGCTGTGGTCTCGGGGTAGCGTGCTGCCTTCTCACGCAGCGGCCCGGGTTCGATTCCCGGTCAGGACAGTTTTTCTGGGTGAGGTTTTTACGGGGTGTTTTCCTCACCTGTAAGACAAATGTCAGGAAAACGTTAAGACCCACACGGTCCCCGAAATAATATGGCCATCGCATTCATCATCATTCATATTAATCTTAGGTTAAGCTTATGATAAGGTACTCTCCTGGCGCACCATTATCATCATCATCACCCATCATATCATCGGAGCAACGTAACCCCGTCTTCCAGGCGCCCCACCTCAGAAGTGGGTTACAAATACGCCATGCCAGGAGAGAAACCAGGAATGTCGAGAGACAACCTGGGGCATTTGGAAAAAAAATATAGACACACGTGGAATGTGTTGCGAAGCATAATTCTCAAGAAAACCTCTAAAATATGAATTTTGAAATAGTCCATTTTTGTTACGTCATATATACTTGTGACTTATCTATACGCCATGACAACTTACACTTCAACGCGTGTAAACGTACATCATCATCATCTTAAGGCACTACAACTTAAAAATTGAATTTTTTGGCCTTCTCAATAATCTAGACGCTTCCGTCCGGCTGATTCATATTGAGACTTGAAAGAAAGGTTTCTTTTTACTGTAATAGAGAGCTAACCTAGCGCCAAACAACACACCTGGATATCTTCACATAATAATAGTAATACTAATAATAATAATAATAATAATAATAATAATAATAATAATAATAATAATAATAAATTAGATAAAATAAAAAATGATACACTAAGAGAAATAATGAATGTAGAAAAGGATATTGTACAAGAGATGGAAGAAATCCAACTAAGATGGTATGGACATATATGAGAAGAAGGGGCACAGAAAGAAACAAAGAACAATTTAAATGGATACCTCCTGGAAAAGGGAAACGTGGTAGGCCAAAGCCAACGTGGATAAAGGGAATACAAGACAACATGGATACAATAAATATGGGAGATGCTGACACGCAAGACCGGGAAGTGTGGAAGAAAGAAATTATGTATTTTGTTTGAGAATACCTGCGTAAATAACAGAAACAATCCTAAAATATAAAATAATAATTGTTTATTATTATTATTATTATTATTATTATTATTATATTTATTATATAATATTATATTAAATTTATACTAATTTAATTTATATTATACTTATTATTTATTATTCTACCAGTTATATTATGTGGGTGCGAAACATGGACTCTTACTTTAAGGGAGGAAAGGAGATTACAAGTATTTGATAATAAAGTACTTAGGAACATTTTTGGACCATCAGAGATGAACAGACAGGTGAATGGAGAAGACTACATAACAGTAAACTACATGGTCTTTATGGGGAGCCAGATATAATAAGAACAGTTAAGTCTCGTAGACTGCGATGGGCAGGACATGTTGCACGTATGGGGAATGAAAGACTTGCATGGAGGCTTCTTGTAGGAAAGCCCGAGGGAAAACGCCCAGTGGGTAGACCAAAAATGAGGTGGGAGAACAACATTAACTATGATTTGAGGGAAGTAGATTATACAGGGAATGGTTAGAAAGCATTAGCTCAGGATAGGGATGTATGGAGAGTTTATGTCCGTGCGGCTATGAACCTACGGGTTCGATAGTGCCAGTGAGTAAGTAAGTATACTTATTATTTAATAAATGTATTGATAATAATAATGATAATAGTTTATTATTATTATTATGAACAATTATTATTATTATTATTATTATTATTATTATTATTATTATTATTATTATTATTATTATTACTGTCACATAAGGAGTTGAAGCATGGAAATTGGATAAAAAGTTAGAACAAAAACTTATGTCGATGGAAATGTATTTATTGAGGAGAGCAGCATGATGTTCGAACTGGAAAAAATAAGAAATTAAGTCATATGAGAGAGAAAAATGAATATTAAATATTCCACAGTAGGTTATATAAGATATAAGCAGTTAAATTTGTGTGGGCATGTACGACGAATGCAAGAAGAATGGTTACCCAGAAAAAAAAAGCATTGGAATGGTGTCCACCTGGAAGAATAAAGAAAGGAAGACTGAAAACTATTGATTTCAATGATTTTAAGAGTAGCATACATAATTAAGAGTATTAATTTTGAACCAGAGTTTGAGTTGCTTGCCTTTCTGAGAATTCTGTCAGGAATGTTTTTCATATAAGAGGGTTATATAACGTAACACAAGTCTCTGTGACACTTGACCCATGATTTTCAACTAAACAAACAAGAGTGTCATGTCCTCGAAGTTTCATAGAATTTGACCTATATGAAAAAAAACATTAGATCACCCTATAGACTGACCTATATGTTGGTATGCACTGTCGATATGTAATCTGATAGTTGACTGAAGTGCCTGGCCACTTAAGTTATCAGACGTCTCTCCTATGTAATACTATATGCATAACAGTATCAAATTCCAAACGTTCTAGAGTATATCTCTCAAACAAATGTACATCTCTCTTATAATAAATTCTTATTTAAATACAATTTTACTGGGCTTCTAATAGACATTCTGAAATTAAATACACCATGAAAATAGAGGATATGTTAAGACGGAATTACTTTAACCTTTTTGTAGACCTTAATGATTTTAGGAGAATGCAATATTCCGTGGATCTGAAGTCGGGAAAATCAATGGTGGAGATTCCCGATTAGCAAAATTCGAGAATGCGATTTCCCTCGGACAAAATTTCAAAAGATAGGAGTTCATTTTACGATACACTTAACTGCAGAAATCTGGAATGTTCAATCCATTTAAACAAATAAACTGGTATTTTAAGATACTTTTTGGCAAAGATGAAGATAGTTGTACATATTATTATTAGTGAATCCAGGAATAAGAATAGATAATAAAGTGTGCATAAATAATCTTCTATTTGCTGACGATGTAATCATAATACTGAAAAATGAAGACGACTTACAGAAATCTATGCATACATTAAATTAAATATGTAAATTATATGATCTAAATTTTTCTGTACGGAAAACGAAGATCATGGCTTTTAGAGGAAGAGATCCAGTGAGATCCAAAATTATTTTAGAAAATCAAAGTATAGAACAGGTGTCTAGTTTCAAATATTTGGGCTGTGATGTTGGCTATAATGTGGAAAGAGATATTGACTCCAAAATAAATAAATTTCAGACGGTGTGTGGAACAATACAGAGAACATTCAAAAATAAAATTAGAAAAGAAACAAAGATAAAAATGTATAATGTTATGACGGTTCCCACAATATTGTATGGATGTGAAGCTTGGGCTCCAATGAAAAAACAGAAGGATAGAATACAGACGGCGGAGATGAGGTTCCTAAGACAAGTAAAAGGATGTACAAGACTTGATAGAATAAGAAATGAGGATATAAGAGAAGAATTCAAAGTACAGCCTTTATTGGATAAGGTTACGAATTACAGACAGAAATGGATTGATCATATGGATGGAATGAGTAAGGAGAGGTATCAATTGTTAGCAAGAAATTATCAAGCAAGAGGAAGACGTAATGATGGAAGACCTAGAAGACGTTGAGCTGATGCATTATGAAGTCGGAACGGGCAATTGCCTAATCCCTGGAGTGATGATGATGATGGTTATTATTATTATTATTATTATTATTATTATTATTATTATTATTATTATTATTATTATTATTATTTGAGAATAAACATGGTCAGCAGAGACCTCAATGAGAAGATGCTGAGGACAGATATCTGTGGCGGACCAAAATACATTTGGACTGACGGATAACTACTGTAAAGTAGAGATAATCCTTAATAAAATATTATTTTATTATTATTATTATTCACTATTTCGCAGTTAAAGTCATAATTGTGTATGTAGGTGTGGGTATATGTAACTAAAGAACGTAGTTCCTTGGGATTAGCATTATTTTTAGGAAAGGCTTTTGGGATAGTCACATGTTATACAATTGAAATGTTATATGTAAAACCTGTAGATTATAGTAATACAAATAATAATAATAATAATAATAATAATAATAATAATAATAATAATAATGATAGACCTTTTATTCTTATGACGAGAGGTAAGAACATGATGTTACTCAAGCAGTATAATAAAATATAGAATATAATTTAAATGTGATTTAAATAGGTCATATTAATGTACTTTTCCATAAATTATGTCAATTTTTACTTGAAAGAGGCTATTGGATGTCAACTCTAGCTATGAGGGGGTAGTTTTCCTATAAGAAGCTTCCATGCTCCTCTTTCATTCCCCATTAGTGTCACATGTTCTCCCCATCGCAGTCTATGAGGCTTAACTGTTATTATTGTTATTATTATTATTATTATTATTATTATTATTATTATTATTATTATTATTATTATTATTATTATTATTATTATATTGGTATTATGTTTATTGTAAGAAATGTTGTTTGTACATGGAATTTACATTCCAACTTCATAATTAGTATAGTGTATAGATAATCTTAACTGTAAACATGTATTTATATGTTTGAGCTGGTTGAGTGAAAGAAAAGGCATTATGGCCTTAACTCTAACAGAATAAATAAATTATTACGATTATTATAATAACTAACTCACTAACTAACTCACTGGCACTATCGAATCCGTAGGTTCATGGCCGCGCGGACATAAGCTCTCCATACATCCCTATCCTGAGCCAATGTTTTCCAATCATCCCCTGTAAATCTACTTCCCTCAAATCATAGTTAATATTGTTATTATTATTATTATTAATAATAATAATATTAATAAAAATAAGAACACTTATTCATGAATGAACATATTGTTTAGGTCTGTTTTATATAATTACTAGCTAATACCGGCGTGCGCTGCTACTCCCAAATAAATGTTAATGTGTTTTTACCACCAGCCGTGCGCTGCTATGCTTGCCCGGTAATCTGCTTATCCCCGATCTTCTTGGCATCAATGAAAGACAAAAATGGTTATTGTGAGTTATCCGTTGTAGATAAACATATGCTGTCGCGGACTTTTTTGTAGAGGTTTTTGAGATATTCAATTCTGTGTACATTAATTTGGTGTATTTGTTATGGTTTAGGCAGCGTAAGCTATTTAAGCGTCAAAATACTTACTTACTTACTTACTCAGTGGCACTATCGAACCCGTAGGTTCATGGTCGCGCGGACATAAGCTCTCCATATATCCCTATCCTGAGCTAATGCTTTCCAATCATTACCTGTATAATCTACTTCCTCATTCAAATAATAGTTAATGTTATTTTCCACCTCATTCTTGGTCTACCAACTGGGCGTTTTCCCTCTGGCTTTCCTAAAAAAGCTTCCATGCAAGTCTTTCATTCCTCATGCGTGCAACATGTCCTGCCCGTCGCAGTCTACGAGACTTAACTGTTCTTATTATATCTGGCTTCCTATAAATACCATGTAGTTCATTGTTATGTAGTCTTCTCCATTCACCTGTCTGTTCATCTCTCTTTGGTCCAAAATTTTCCTAAGTACTTTATTTCACGTTTTTCACTACAAAGGGTGATTTTTAGGGGTGAAGGGATTGAGTATCACAACTCTCTTTTGGCATAATATTCGTCCTCGGAATCTCCTGAACATGTTTTAAAAAGCCCCATCACAATCGGATCAACGGTATGGCCGCCATGAAGTACGAACAAACAAACAAACAAACATTTTTTTATATATTAGATTATTTTATGTATTATTATATCCATTACTTATTATTTAATTATTATTGTAATGCATTTATATATCGTTAAGGAACGTCAAAAGCACTAGGCTTGCTACACGTTCCTTCCATTTGTAAAAAAATCTGTTGTTTAATAAAGTCCTACTGCTACGTCACAGTTAGAATGTGATTCTCTCGATGGAGAGGATCTGTAGCTGGAAAAGTTGCATGAGTTGATGGTTACTGAAGTGATTATGGATAATCCCTATGGGCGAGTATGTGTTAGGCTCAACTGCATGGATCAGTGATTCCCGTGAGGAAGGTGTGCGCGCATTTTTTAATGTGTAATTTTTAACATCGCTTCTAGGTAACATGAATGCCATGCATGACTTACCATGTATTGTTAGGTACCTATGTATTGTTTGTACGTGAGTGAATAGCAGTACTAATGCTAATTGCTTCCGTTTCATTAACCTTTAATCGGTGTTCTGTTTTGCCTAGTCCGCACAATGGTCAACCATCCATCCCCAACCCCCTCAACATTACCGCTTATATCCCACTACCTCATACATATCCATAACCTCCTCTCCCCACTATGTACAACACATATCATGTCTAACCCTTTTAACCAATATGACACATATTTGAGCAAATCTGAAAAAAAAAAACTCAGCAAATTTCATCAAATATTTTACGATAACTTTGTCGGCCGCAGTAGCCTACAGGATTGTTCCTTGTCTTTAGTCCAGGGGGTCGCGGATTTAAACCCGGCCGTGGTACTTGGATTTTTTTAAGGATGGAAAAATCCAAGGGATAAGTCCTCCGGGAGGGACTTTAAGCCGTGGGTCCCGAGTCTGAAGATTTTGAGGCTCGTAATTGAATCACAAGCGTGAATAAAAATACCTCTGTGCAAAATTTAGCGAACGTTCCCATCCTAGTAATACCTTGGTTTCCTAGATGTCACTATGAGGTAGAACGCACACTCTGGGCCACTCAGTGGAATCTATACGAAAAGTAGTGCAATTAAGTTAGTATGCTTGAATTTCTCCTGTAGGGGCAGAACGCATAAGTCTCACTGAGGGATAAAAATGCATATTACTATTACGTTAACTTATTCCTTAAAATTTATTGTAGAGTAATGGAAAATTAAATTCGACTTTTAATTGAAATTTAAATGAAAGTGTGAAAAACAGCTCGATATTTAAATGAAATAGATAAAAATTACAATATGGAAATATTTGGGAAAAAATTACAGCTATGGCAATGGTAGGAAGAGAACAATAAAGAATAAAAATTGTTATGATGAAATAATTGAACAATTAACTAAAATTCCGATTGAGGGTCTTTCCACTTTTCAGCGGTTGCCCTTTTACCAGCCGGCTGCTGGCCCTTCACATCCACATGTGTCAATCACAGAGGTAGATGATCAACAGCCAGTATAGGGGTGACATGTGGTCAGCATGTCTAGTCCCCCAGCCGTTTGTAGGTGGTTTCTCAACCTGGAGCCGCTAATTATTGTAGCTACCCAATTGCCTCACGATGCTGGGAGGGCACCGGTCCCATACTGGCCGAAATACCATGACAAAATTTCTTCCCCCATGGAGACTCGAACCAGCGCAAGTCCCGTAGCTCTGCGCCAAGGCTTCCTACCTTAACCGCTCGGCTACGGCGCGGGACATTAACTAAAATTAAATTCTTAATTTTTGAAATATCTGTATGAAACACCAGAATGGACATTGATGGAAATATAAAAATATATAACAAATTTAATGTATGCATAAAGAGACATATTGACGAGAAGAGACGTGAAACTATTATTAGGAATATAATATTGTGTAAATGAATTTTATACGAAGGGCTGCAAGAATTTAAAGAATAGAAAAAAATTGGAAACTCAGTTATAAGGGAGAAAATTAAGGTTGGAGGCACTATTTTAGATTATAATAAAGCTCAATAATTACGATGGTACGGACATGTCCAGCGAATGGAAATTGATCGGCTACCAAAAATCTACAACTAGGGGATTGGATGGACCGTCAAAATTGGCTATTAGGGCTTGGACGATGTCAAAGACATTAATCAACCAATGATGTATCTATCTATATTGTGTAATTAAATATAATATTAAATATATAGAATTAGTATTCTTGCGAAACTGTCCTAACATCTTGAGAGAAATCAAAATTTGGAGTAGTTCAAATGAGATGTGTACGGGCACTGTTGAAAGTGACAAGATCACACCAAATGAGAAACAGAACTATAAGTCATTACGTCATTAATAATATATTTCTTGGCAATGGAAGATCCGAATATATGAGTCCAGATGATGGAAGGTAATACAGAGTGATGCTATAAGAGCGTGCAAAAATTTAACTGGACATGAGGCATGCTCCACTGAACAATTTGAGGTGGGGAACCTAGGTACGAGAAGCCATCTTAAGGATATATGGATATAAACTTGTCTTTCACATTACTGTCTAGTATTTTTTATTTACATTATTTATCAGTTATGTTAGTATGTTAGTATGTAGAGCGTATTTTTGGTACTGAATTTGTTACAGTCACAATACATTAGTTGACCATTCAGATACTGTCCATGTGTTGTTTGAAAATTCAGCCAACCAGACATTGCTCGTTTAAAAAGTGCGTTTAACGATCTGAATTTAAACCTTTTGCAAAGGGCATAAATCACATTTATGGTGATATTTTCAAATAAATCTTCCACACCATACGCACGTTCGTCTATTCACTTTGATTTTTTAAATTTTACACATTTATCATTAATATGTTGATATTTATATCTTTGAATACCATAAAGTAAAATAACGAATGTCACGAAAAGTCCGTCACGCAGGAACTGAATAAATAAGCTAATATCTCAGGAAGTCAAATTTATGGTCTGATAATTCTGGTTTACGGAATACATATTTATTTTGACATACCACTAATACTCCATGTCATTACAGGCCTAGAAGGTTCTTAGCCTACGAGTTGACTGCTGGCCTCACAACCACATGTATTAATCACAGTGGTAGACGATCATCCAGCCAGTGTAGGAATGACATGTAGTCAGAATGTTGGGCTCCTCAGCCGTTATATCTGTTTACCTCAACCTGGAAACGCTACTTATTGTAGTTATGCAAATTATTCGTGATGCTGGGTTGACACCGGTCCCATACTGGCCAAACTTCCATGTGAAAATGTCTTCCTCCATGGAGACCCGAACCAGCCCTAAGCCAAGGCATCTTGCCTTAACCGGCTACGGCGCGGGACTACGCATATCACTATCTTCTTCTTCTTCTTCTTCTTCTTCTTCACGGTCGAGGCTTATTTACTAGCCTGTTCCGGCTCCAAATTGCTACCGTTTCCATATTTTCTTTGGTCTTCCCAATCTTCTTCTTCCTCGTGGAATATAGCTGTATGCTGCTTTTGGTATTCTATTCTCAGTCATCCTTGCCAAGTGTTCTTTCCAGTTTGTTCTGTATTTTTCTATTGTTGTGTTTAATTCCTCCAATTTTTCTTACTCTCTTATTTTTGTGTTGTGTTTTTTATCTGTTCTTTGATATCTTGCTATTGGTCTGAGGAATTTCATTTCAGCAGCTTGTTTTCTGGCAGATTGTTGTGTTGTCACTGTCCATGTTTCGGATCCATAAGTAATAATAGGCACTTCTATTGTCTTGTATAATTTCATTATAGAGTCTTTCCTGGCTTTAGTTTTCAAAGTTCTTTTTAGTGTTCCTGTTATATAATTAAACTTGTTTAGTTTGTTATTTATATCTGTTTCCGCTGTGTATGATATTTCGCAACCTAGGAAGTTATATCTTACCACTTGTTCTATTGGTTTACTTTCTAATATTATCTTTGTCCGAACTGGATGAGCGCCCTTGAAGCCATTGTTTTTTCTTATTTTTCTGATGATATTTCCATGTTGCGTATCACTATGGCCTATGGATAAGGTTATACGTTGCCTAAGACAGCGGCCCCAGCTCACAAGTTTCTTGGTTGAGGTTTTTGCAATACAAAAAAGAGAAAAGAGTTTTATGTTATTTCGTTTTTGGATAAATATATAGTTTCTTTTGCCTTGTTTGTTCATGTGTGGGAGATAAGCCATATAAGGAGATTCTTAAACATGTGATTCTCTCATTATATATGTTATTGAGATAGAAAATCATCTCCCTGGAAGCCGAGTTCCTCTAAGGACCCATTGACATATTACATGATAAAATACTTACAAGGGAAATTTATACTAACAAGATAGCGAGGGAGAAAATGACGCACTTATACCGTATTATTATTTTCATATTTTATTAAATATGACATTAGGCAAACATGGCGAATAAAATTGACAGTTCTTTAAACAATATTATGTGGAACAACAATTTCTGAAAACGAACTAAATTAGGATTTATAGATCTGTTGTAAAACAAATAGAGACTGTTGTCATCCTAACTTGCCTCAAAAAGCGTTAAACTGGAAATATATAAAACTATTATTCTCCCAGTTATATTATACGGATGCGAAATATGGACTCTTGCTTTAAGGGAGGAGAAAAGATTACGAGTTTTTGAGAATGGAGTTCTTAGGAAAAGAGAGATGAACAGACAGGCGAATGGAGAAGACTACATAAGTGTGTTACCACACTTCGATTATTGTGACATTATATATAATGATCTAAACTATGACTTGTCGCAGAGACTGCAGCGTGTTCATAATGCTTGCGTTCGATTCATTTTCAATATCCGCCGTTATGACCATATTTCCGAACACTTTAATAGCCTCTCTTGGCACCGTCTTACTGACAGACGTAAATTGCACTCTCTTTCACTACTTTTCAAGCTTCTGAATTCCCACATCCCTACTTACCTGACGTCTAGATTTGAGAAGTTATCCTCTTACCACAATATTGACACTAGATCACAAGATAGCAGTCTGCTAACAATTCCTCTTCATAGCACTTCCTCCTATTCTACTTCCTTCACAGTAGCCTCTGCCCGCTCCTGGAATCTCCTTCCTAAAGATATCAGGGGTTGCCGCACACTTGGTACCTTTAAGTCACGCTTATACAGTTACCTGTTGTCTAATAATTAATTTTTCTCTATTTATTTAATTTTATACTATGTCATTAATCTTTTCCTGTTTTTTATATATATTATACATATTATATATTAATTCGTTAAATTTAGAGTAAATCAAAATACATTATAAATATTAATTGTATTGTATTCATAACTTGTAATCGTTTATATATATATATATATATATATATATATATATATATATATATTGTAATTTAGATTTAAGACTATTTTTTGTTTGTATTTTTTTTAAACCTGGTTGAGTGGTAGACAAGGCCTTAAGGCCTTAACTCTGCCAGGTAAAATAAAGCTATTATTATTATTATTATTATTATTATTATTACATATATAGTTAGCTACATAATCTTTATAGAAAACCCAGATATAAAAACGGAACAGTTAAGTTTCGTTAGGATCGTAGACTGCGATTGGTAGGAAATGTGGCACGAATAGGGCAGGGAAAAGTTCTTGTAGGAAACCCAGAGGGAAAAAAGCGTCCAGTTGGTAGTACCAAGAACGAACTGCGGCATTATGCATGATTATACAATGAATGACTGGAAAACATTAGCACATGATAGGGATGTGTGCAGAGCTTATGTCCGCGCTGCCGTGAACCTATGGGTCCAATAGTGACAGTGAGTTAATTAGTTAGTTGTAAGACCAGTGCTCCCTGTGGTTGTGAATGCAGATCTGTAATACAAAAAACCAAACAAATAAATAAAACTACTGGGATGAAAATTTTGTGAAAATTACAAACAAAATAATAATAATTAATAAAATAAAAATTGAAAAATGGAGAAAAAGTAGAATATCAAAGACTTGATGGAAGCTCAGAATCACGTAAGAATGAATGAATTGATACAACAAGCTGAAAGTTTAAAAAAAAAAGACGAAGAATAAAACCAGTGAGATAATGAGTCGTTTGCATTAGTACTGATATAATGCATAAGGATTTAAAACCAATTGAGGTATTAGTCACAATATAGACCTAAAATATTAAAAATTAATACCTGATAGATTAGGTCGTCCTCAACTTGGATATGGGGTATTCTTTTAAAATAGGTTTTAACTGGGATAAAACATTTTAAAACAGGTTTAAAAATATTTTAACCAAGTTAATAATAAATTAGTAAATGGTCAATTTACCATTTACTATTCGCAGATAATCAGGTGGTTATTTATCAAGATCCAGATGTTGCATCTTTCATGTTAAGGAAATTAGAGATAGAATTAAAAAAAGGGGATTACAGATAAATCATAATAAAACAGCATATCTTTAATTGGAGACAACAGATGAGTTAAAATGTAATTCAGGAAGAATACTTAATGTTTAAAAATTGTTAAATATTTAGGATCTATTATGGGAAAAAATGAGAATTCAATTACAGACATTGAAAGAGGAATAACTGATGGAAGAAGATACATTGGTATGATGACGTCAGTGCTTTGGAATAGAAACATAATATACAGAACGAAGAAAGCTATATTTCAAGTTCTGTTACAAAGTATTTTATTATATGGGTCCGAAACCTGGACAGTAAATAGAAAACAAGCCAATAAGCTATTAGCAGTAGAAATGGATTTTTGGAGGCGATCAACAAGAATTTCAAGAAGGAATAAGGTCAGAAACAGCACAATAAATGAAATTATGCAGGTTGAAAAAAAAACATGTTGGAAAAAATAGAAGAAAAACGTTTGGAATGGTATGGATACCTCATAAGAATGGAAGAAGAGAGAATACCAAATAAATGGAAGAAGTGGAAGAGGCAGACCTAGAGAACGTTGGATGGATGGATGGATTGAGGAGAAGTATGGAAGCTAGAGATCTGAGGGAAGAAGATGCTCTAGACAGGAACCTCTGGTGACAAATCACTTTGGGTTGAAGGAGAAACACTGTATTGTGGAATATACCTAATTTAAAAAAAATAATAAAATTAGTGCTTATTAGGTATTATCGTTCTCTCAGGACTAATATTTATCATTTTTTATTGAGACCTTAATTAACAATCTGCAATAAATTGAAAACACCTGCAATTGGTTTATTTGTTGTTAATTATATTTCGATTTACAGGCTGAAAACGAAATAAAATATTGTATTTAATTTTAAATGTTTTAAACATGTATTTATATGTGTCATTAACTGTCAAATAGCATATATTTTCATAATCGTTGCATAAATTGCGATTTTGGGTTCTACTCGTACAAGATTCAGCATCATTGTAATTACAGAAACTCTGGTAATGTTCTGAACTTCTGCTCCGTTAATTGGACGGTTGGGAAATTATGTTGGAAATTATAATTTGAAGACATTAGGGAACAGTTCCCATGATGATTTGTTGTTACCATCGGCCCCAGGGAAATTTATACCACTGTAGAGGAAGGTGATAAGGTCAACATATAGCTTTCTGATAAGGTTTCCTATGATTGGCTGCTATCATGCATTAATTAATCTTCTCATGATTTACAGAATTTTAATTGTGTAGAATGTCTACACTTAAAAAAATAGAATAATTTTAAAAAATGAACATTAAGGAGACGTCTATACGTCTATATGAATTTTTATTTTGATCCTAAAATTTATTTATTTGCTTTTTGGTGGTAAAATAATAATTATAGTCTAATAAAATTTCTTACAAAATTAATCCCGTTTTGTATATTAGACGTTTCAAAAGTTTCATGCAGTGGACATAATGCAGGCTGCATTTTGATTCTTTGAGTATTATAACGGGCTATGTCCATTATGTTACATTTCGAAGAAACAGAAATTTTTCTTCTGTATACAGGTTTAAATAATATATTATAATAGTACAGTAATACATAGAACAAATATCTTATTCATTTTAATTGACAATTGGTAATTCTAAAAATACAATTATAAACATAAATATACTTTTGAGCTGTCTGTAGATGTACTCACTTGTAAATGCATCAAATGTGGACTTGGCCCATTTTAATACTCAAGGGCTCATAATGTGTCTTTCCTAGTTACAAAACCAATTAAAAGCAAGACTGTAATTAAAAATATTATTTTAGAAGAAGTAAAGTCCTTTACATGTTTAGGAATTCGGGACTCCGAATACTAATACGAAATACTACCCTCGGAGCCAAATTCATTCGAGAAGAATAAACCATTTTCTGTTATATATTCGACCATCCAACATATTTTTGTTTTATTTTGGACGTAGATCTACAAAACTAGAAATCTGAAAAGCAGCTTTCATCCTGATTATATGAAAGTTTCGAAAATTATATATATATATATATATATATATATATATATATATATACATATATACATATATATTTCCGGTTTTAACAATGTTCATGCATTTTTCCGGCACCAATGATTTGTCTTCAATTTCGCTTTCTAATTTTTCTCCATTCGTCTCTATTATAACACATTTCTTCCTCTATTTCCCAGTCCTTCAAAGTTTCTGTAATCCCTTGGATCCACGTGATATTTGGTCGGCCTTTCCTTCTCGTTCCTGTTGGTCTCCATTCCATTATTTGTTTGTAATATTTCATCCTCCATTCGCCTAATATGCCCATAACATTTTAGTTTATTTTCTTGGATAAATTCCAAAATTGAGTTTTGTACATTCATGTTTTCTCTTGTAACTTCATTTCTATTTTTTCGCAAATATAATCTGAAATAAATAATGTAATTTGTAAAAAGAGAATAATACGTAGTTCTGTTTGGGAATCACAGCAGATATAAGGTAGACCTAATATTACATCCGAAAATCGGTGAACTATAGTTTTGCAAGTGTTCAATCATTTAAACTGTAGAAACTTCCATCTATTCTGATGTAGGCTAACTAACGTGAAAACCCACAAATTACATTTTACGTTTCCCATATAACTTTAGTTATATTTCATCTGCTGAACTCAATGTTCAATGATCGTATTGAGCGTAATAAAATATGATTGCTTCGTGCAATTCCCCTTGTTTTTAAAAATTGGATTTCTGCAACATGAATAAAGAAATATATATATATATATATATATATATATATATTTAACGTTTTTATAAATATGAAGACCTTATAAGATAACATCTATACTTAGTTCATCGCTGTCGTCTAGTTTTAACGTCGTCTAGACGTATAGCGCATCCGGGTTCGATTCTCGGTCAGGACGTATCTTTGGTGAGGTTTCTTTCCGGAGTTTCTCTCACCTGAAAAGAAAAAGTCAGAAAAAAGTATGATCTAATAAAATCATCTATTAAAAGAACACTACAAACAAAAATAACAAAAGAAATAATGCTAAAGGTTTAAAAGGTAATGGCAGTTCCTATTGTGGCATATGAATCAGAGAATTGTTCATGAATAGATCAGACAGAAGATTACTAGAAACTTCAGAGATGAAGTTCCTCAGATACGTTGCAGGATATACTCTAAGGGACCACATTCCTAGTGAAACAATTAGGCAAGATCTCAAAATGTTTAATCTAAATGAAAAAATACAAAACTATAAACAAAATGGCATGAAAATATTTTAAGAATGGGCTGTTCTAGGCTACCAAAACAAGCACTGTTGTACCAACCTCAATACTATAGAGATGTGGGACGTCCTAGAAGACGATGGGAAGATGAATTCTGAGAGAGGAACAGGCTGACGGCCTACCATGAAGATAATGATGATAAAACCATCTGGATATTATAATCATCCCAATGGCATCCATCGTATTTAGTTTGAATGTATGAGTGAATTCGTATATCTCATCTTAAATGTTGTGTTGTCTTGGGTGTGGGCATTGCATTGAGCTGTTCATTCATCCGGGAAGGATCTATGTGTCTTTATATGGTCTAAATTGTGTGTATGTGATCCAGAGTTAAAGCTTCTCCCGACAGGGCAAGATCCTGTAAAATATAACTTTCCTTCCAAAGGAATATGGTTCTTCGAATTTTCAACCTAAATATTATAATAAATGTAGAAACGAAATAATGACGACGCGATATATCAGAAACTTTAATGTCAACATTTATTTGGACTCCATTTTTTATTTATTATTCACCATATGCACCAGACGTTTCTAGAAATATTCTTAGTTTTGTTACATTCTGTGATTGCTTTAAGAGTTTTTGTATAATTCAATTCAATTTAATGCAATTTTGAGACCACCAGTTGTGTAAGTATTGCCTTCTTCCATTCTGCTTTTAAGATTTCTTCTTCATAATGAAATTACAAAAGTTTATTCTTGAAATTTGCAATTTAAGTAGTTGTTAAGTTACTTTCATAGGATTAGCTAACAAGCTTGATTCCATCAATAATTTGATAGCAACTCTTTCTCCAATCTTTTCACTCGATCTACAGCGGAGGATCAAAGATAAGATGACAAACATCAGTTATTTCCAATTTTATTATTGCAATTATTAAAATTACATTTTTAATGGTATTCAAGAACGCTAAGATCATAAACTCTATTAAAAATTACGATGCTGTGCTGGAGACCAATATTACTAACTACAAAATAAAATAAAACGAGTTACACTAAAAACCCGCCCAAAAATAGCATACATTTGTTTATATTGTTTCTTTCTCGAGTTTTCTGTGCTATTATATTATTACTAGTGGTCACCCCGCGGTCCAAAATCGATCAAAATTCATTAATTTTTAAGTTTGTCACAAATGCGTCATTATGCATTAATTTTCGATTTATTTTAAAAATATGAACGATAGGAAAATATGTGGTATACCTTGTGGCAAGTCATTCACTCAGCCTCTTATTTCAGAAAAATAAGTACTTTCATCAAATGTGAATAATTTTTGAACCTGTAATTATTATCGGAAGTAGGGCATATTCATTATCAAATGAATCCGAATTAAAACAGGAATTCAATGGTAACAAATTTAAAATGATATAAACTACCACAAAATAATTTCATAAGCAAGAAATAACACACTATTATCAAGCAATTAGCGCCAGTCATAGACCTGGACCATTGCTATTGTAGCGAACGAAACTAGTAAACATCTTACAATGGAACCGTAAGCCTTTATACAATGGGGAAAAGGTCTGCAGTTTCCTTTGTTAAGAGGACTTACAAGACTGCACTATTATTAACTTGTTATAACAATGCTAAGCCCAAAAACTTTATACAAAAGGCTGGGAAGTCGCAAACAAGCAATTGGATTTTCCTAGGTAACTTGTGGAAAGAGTTATCCCCAAACCAATTTTAACTAGTACATGTCGCTAGCAGCGGGTGCCTTCTTTGGCGACATAAGGTAGATGCCGACAGAAGATAGCGTCCTATATTAAAGACCACTCCATTTGGTCAACCCTGGAAATGTTATATTATGAGGATGCAACTAATTTAAAGGGAGGGGGACGAGGCCACAAACGTCTAAGTTTAACACCCCCGATAACGCCCTTAAGATATAATTTGCCAATCAAAATTAGTGTAACATATAAACTGTTTGTGAGACGCTAAGACTTTTGGTGGAAGGGACTAATGCCGGCCCACTCAGAAATAATAAATATTTTTATTTAGCGAAAACCAGTGTCAGTTCGGTAGTCGTAGGAGTAGCGACTAGCGAGTGTGCCTGTGCAGGGCACATCGCATTATTAGGCGAAAATTAAGTTACTAACGTGAGTGCAGTAGAGATGGCACATCGCTTTGTTGAATGTTATAAACATTATTAGTTCTGACTCACCAACAGCCTTCGCGCCAAATGTCGTCGTCTAATACGACAAATATAAACAACGAGTGAAAATAAAAGTGCATCGATCAATTACAAGACAGCACACTGGGCCTACTGTTTTTTCCCCAAGTGAACATCCTTTCTCACGGATTCCCGAAATATAAGTCCATTGTTCTACCGAAATCTGAACCCAAATAGTCCGGAGCACAATTGTCCATGAACCCATATCCTTGGACATCTAATTAAAACCTACCCCGACCATAAGGCTAGCTTTAACCTTGGCTAAGCCATATTTGAAAAAACAATAACGCGTCATTTGACATTTGTATACTATTTAAATTTGCATTTGGCCTATTATTATGTGTACGGGGATATATATCCCTTCTTGTTTGTCTCTCACTCCGACCAGTAAATGTTCTACGTCAAGGCATAACGGAACTAGGTGCGAATATCTAAATTAAAAAAAAAAGTAACGAAATTACTGAAACCAAGATTAGACAGGGTTTTATTTAAATTTAAATAATGAAATGTACTCAGTTTTTTTAAACCACTAATAATAAATACGCTAGAGTAAGTCAATTCACATTGCTGCTGCACAATTTTATTTTGCAACAATACACTTTCAGTTTGAACGTACACAAATGGATATTATCTCTCTATCTGGTATGAAAAAGATATCCCTGAAAAAATTACTAGTTATAATAAAAGTTTAGGAATTATTAATCAAGTTATGAAGCCATCCCTTGTACAAAAAGACAACAGATTACGTTTATATAACACTTTGGCTAGACCAGTGTTGACCTATGGTAGTGAAGCATGGACACTAAAAAGACAACATGAAAGCAGAATAACGGCTTGTGTAATGAGATTCATGCGCAGAACAGCGGGTTACACCAGATGGGATCGGAAAAGGAACACCGATATCTTATAAGAATTGAAGATTACGCCAATTTTGGAATATATTAAACAGTACCAACTAAATTGGAAACACCATCTTGAAAGAATGAGTTCAAATCGGATCCCCAAAGCTGTTTATATTTATATACCAAGAGGACGAAGATCACTGGGCCGTCCTATGAAACGCTGGAGGGAAAATTTTCTATAGGATCGTAACAGGCCTTGGCCTAATACTTGGAAGGAAGAAGAAGAAGAAGACGACGTACACAAATGAATGAGTAATACACATAAATTCCTTAGAGACAATTATTTTTATTTTGTTTAATTTAATTCATTTGTAACACATGGTCCACCCCTGTGGTCTCAAGGTAGCGTGCTGCCTTGTCACGCAGCGGGCCCGGGTTCGATCCCCGGTCGGGGCAGTTTTTCTGGGTGAGGTTTTTATCGGGGTTTTTCCTCACCTGTAAGACAAATGCCAGGAAAACTTTAAGGCCCAAACGGACCCCGAAATCATATGGCCATCATCTTTATCATCATCATCCTTATCATTATCATCATCACCATCATCCTTCACCGGTGTGGAAAGCAACGGGAAGCTACCACACCTACACAATTCCCTAGTAAAGCTGCAAGCATAGCATGAAAATGCTATGATTGCAGTGAAGGACCTGCCTTCGGGCAGAATTACTATGGATGGATGGATGTAACACATATTATACATGAATTTTATTTTTCTGCACTCCTTCTCTACATGAACTTTAGTTATGCCAAATACCACACTCCTCGGGGGCACGCCGTAGCGGTTAAGGCACTGAGCTACAAGCCGGAGGGTCGAGGGTTCAAGTCCCGTTGGGGTCAGGATTTTTTAAACTGACCCATACCCTCTGGCGGCACTATGACCCTGGGGTCGACTCAGCCTCTAATGGAAATGAGTACCAGACGCTTGTTCTGGGGGTAAAGGCGGCCGTCACGCAGGGCTAACAACCCGGCTGACATAAAGTGCCGATTGTCTAGAAAAAGTGGGAGCCTTAACCTCCTACTACCCCAAGGGCCTCCGGGTCTGTTGTGGGATCACTTTACTTTTACTTTACCACACTCTTCTTTGCGCGCAATATGCTTAAAAAAGGGATACAAACATTTTCTTCACGTATTAATATGTAGATTATAGGACACATTGATTATTATTGTTATTATTTTATTGTTTTACTAATATTCGTTACTTGAATAAAGTTGTTAAAATATGTGAGTTAAAATGTAGAAATGCTCTTGATCATGTACACGTAACTTCATTTTACCGCATCCCGTGTTTTATCTATATTTTTTTTAATATTTCCTAAAAAAATCCATTCTAAGATGGTACATTACAAAGTCGCATAGGCTTTCATTATATTTTTCAAATCAAGCCTTTAGTTCAAAGCTAAAATTTTAGTGTATCATAGTGATTACTCAAATGTTAACATACAAGAAGATGCACTGCTAATAGGTCCTTTATAAGAAAATTGTTTTCAATTCATCGGACTCTGTGGACTAGTAGTTAAGTTCCTTGCCTCTGGTCCCGATGGTCGCGGGTTCAAACCCGGCCGGGGTCGATGTATTTTTAGGATGGAAAAATCCAAGAGCAGGTCCTCCGGCAGGGATTTTAAGCCGTTGGACCCGAGACTGAAGATTTTCTGGCTTGTAAAAGATCCTTAAGCCTGAATGAAAAGGCCTCTAAGCAAAATTTTACCGATTTGTCGCATCCTAGTACTTCCTTGGTTTCCTAAATGTCAGTATGAGGCGGAACGCTGACCACGGACAACTCAAATGACATCTATACGAAAATAAGTGTAACTAAATTAGTATGGTTCAAATTCTTCCCTGTCGGGGAGAGCGCCTAAATCTCTGTTAAGGGAAACATGAGCTTACAGAGAAGAAGTTTTCAATTCAAGCCTTCAGTTAGAAGTAAACTTTAATGTTTTTACAATTAAATAAACTTAGGAAAATAAAGATACACATTATTACATCAGTATGTCTTTAATTTAATTTTTTTTAATTATGTTGTGAGAATTTTAACATCAGTGCTAGAAATAGAGTGATCGTTGAATATGAAACAGGAGAGAAATGGGTTTTATAATCTCAACTATTGTGAGTATGATTTAGATATTTAAATTAGAAAACGGGGGCACTCCGTGATTAAGTCAATAGAGTAAAAACCAGAAAGTATTAAACTGACCAAAATATACTGACGGCTCTCTGAACTGGGTGGACTCTTGCTTTAGGAAATTCGTATTCCACTCAGACGCAGTTCTTAATAAAAATTTGACAGTACGCAGGCCTGACAAACCAGCTGACATATCTTTCCCACTGACTACAAAGGGCTTCCTATAAGATTTGTAATGGGTTCACACATTACCTTTACAGGTAAAGTGATCCCACTCTATAGGCCTTAGAAAGCCCTTCGGGTAGAAGAAGATTCCAGATAATCAGCCGCGTTGTCAGCATAATGTGACGGCCACCTTTACTCCCAAAAAAATAGTATATTACTTACTTCCATTAGATGCTGAATCGACCACAAGCCTATGGTAGATGAGATAGATAGATAGATAGATTGATATAGATAGATAGATAAATAGATAGATAGATAGATAGATAGATAGATATATATAGAGATGGATGGATGGATGGAAAGCTCTACGGCATCACTTAAGTGTTGGCGGTGAGCGATCCGTTTTGGTTCTCCTTTATAGGTAATAACCCCGGGTTCCTGTAAGGTACAGTAGGCCTAGTTCCGGTTTAAAATTTTGAAATTTATGACAGATGGCAGCAGAGTGAAGTCGGAAGCGGATCTTTTGGAGTTCTATTCCAGTAATTGAAGCCAAAAAGTATAGGACAGTTTAAAAATTCTAACCCCATAAGGGGCTTGAACCCGTGATCTTCCGGTATGTAGTATATCGCTTTATCAAAACTATACTACGGCGCCGGCGAGCCCCCTCAAGTTTTGCCTTTACATTGTAAAATACTCTAATTTAATAAAATGTAATTTTGTGAGTTTATTTTCTGTTTTCCAACCACTGCACTGTAAGACTAACCTGTGTAATTTAATTACATTCTGAACGGATGACAGAGAATTTACCGCATACATACAGTAGATATCCTACAATATTGATGTTAGTAGGCTACGTTTATAATAAAAAGATATTCGTCTAAAACTTATTCATTTTTTTTTTTCAGAATGCGGTTTCAATAGGAAATGAAGTGCCCGTTAGAATGTACTACTTTGCACATGATTCTATATTGGAGGAAAAGAGAAAATTCAATTCCATTTTAATTCTCGTAATGATTATCTGTTCTGTGAAAACGTGAATGAATGCATGAATACACTTTAAAAATTGTCCAACTCTTTCTGTTCTCCCCTTATCTGAAGTTACGGTTTAACGTTTTTTTTCGGTGGTTGTGTTAAAACCAGTACAACAATGATAGTTGCTCTCTCTAAACAAGGGTTTCATCGCCTCCCCACAAGTGACTCCATTTCCACCCACATTTGCGCATTAAAACTGAAATGGAAAGGGGGAGAAAAACCTTGCTTTTATATCTGTAGAATCCCAAACATGTATATTATTTTAGGGGCGAAAATTGTGCATGTGTCCGGCCTTATATGATTTTAAGAATATGTGTAGAGGGGACATTTAGTATATACCATGAGTGTGCAACCCTCTCTCTCGGGGCGAAGGGATGCATTTTATGTGTGATGCTTTTTCCTCTCTCTCTGTTCTGTTTCCCTCTTTTTCACATACGTCTAGTTTACAACATAGAGTTAGCTATGAACATACACAATGTGTCGTGCCAACTTCCTACCCCACTGAAGGCTCTTTACCCCTCGTTCAACGGGCATAATGGTTTTCAAAACGTGTTACTTGCTATAATGTTTTTTTTTTCTACAACACACTCTCTATTTTATATCTCTATGTTCATATTGGTTTATGTATTGCAAAGGATTGTTCAGTGATATTAAAACGTTATAACTCTATATGTTTAAATACTATTGAATAATCCCGTGGAGAACATAAAATCAACATAAACATTGATTGAATCCTTAATGACAGTCCTATAATCTTCGTTAAACCATTCGCAAGGAAACCTATTTAACAATCTGATGGAAGAAGATTTAAAGGGACAATTCTAATCTCCAGAATGTAGCAAAATCCATGTTTTTGATTCGAAGAAAATATCCAAATATCACAAAAATATATATGTACGTATGTAAAAGGGTATTAACATTAATATCTAAATATGTAGGTTAGTTGTCAAAACAAATCAAAATTATTTATTGCTAGAAACTATTAAAATATAACTATTGAAATATATTAAATTTAATCTAGCCACCCCTGAATAAGACCAAAGTTGTGCTCAGGGGCGGATTTTTATACATAGGCCTATTAATTTTTACAATACAAAAAGCAAAAACAGGACCATTAACAAAATAACAGAACCATAAGACACTCTTAGATGTAATTATTTTTTTTTTGTTCAATGCCTACTGTTTGTCATTCGACATTTCAGGTATTCTCTCCTGGCATTGGCGTATTGTATCCCACTTCTCAGGTTGGGGCACCTGGAAGACGGGGTTACGCTGCCCCAATGATATGATGGGTGATGACGATAGGTAATGATGCGCCAGCAGAGGCCTTAAACCTAAACTTAATCTAATGAAGTGAATATATTGATGATAATGATGGCCAGATGATGTTCGGGGACCGTTTGGGCCTTAACGTATCCTGACATTTGTCTTAGAGGTGAGGAAAACCCCGAAGAAAACCTCATCCAGGAAACTTGTCCCGAGCTGGGATCGAACCCGGGCCTGCTGCGTGACAAGGCAGCACGCTACCTCTAGATCACAGCGGTGGACTTAGATGTAATTATAAAAATACATATTAGACAATCCTTTTTTTTTTTAACCCATTTATATACTTGATTAAAATAAGTATTATTTTTTTATCTTAACTACTAGTTTTATAATTTCTATTTAAACAATACAACAATATTGACTTTAATTCTAAAATATCTTATAATTAAAAACATAAAGTTACATAATTACTTACTTACTTACTCACTGGCACTATCGAACCCGTAGGTTCATGGCCGCACGGACATAAGCTCTCCATATATCCCTATCCTGAGCTAATGCTTTCCAATCATTCCCTGTATAATCTACTTCCCTCAAATCATAGTTAATGTTGTTCTCCCACCTCATTCTTGGTCTACCAACTGGGCGTTTTCCTTCTGGCTTTCCTACAAGAAGTTTCCATGCACGTCTATCATTCCCCATACGCGCAACATGTCCTGCCCATCGCAGTCTACGGGACTTAACTGTTCTTATTATATCTGGCTTCCTATAAAGACCATGTAGTTCATTGTTATGTAGTCTTCTCCATTCACCTGTCTGTTCATCTCTCTTTGGTCCAAAAATTTTCCTAAGAACTTTATTCTCAAATACTCGTAATCTCCTTTCCTCCCTTAAAGTAAGAGTCCATGTTTCGCACCCATATAATATAACTGGTAGAATAATAGTTTTATATATTTTCAGCTTAACGTTTTTTGAAAGGAGTTGGGACATCAAAAGTCTCTGCAATGCATAATAGCATGCATTTCCAGAATTGAGCCTAATTACAAGTTATATAATTATTTATTTGAATAATAAAATTATATTGACTTTACTTCTGAACTAATATTAATAAAAACTTTATAGTAGTTCTAATAATTTAATAATAAAAATATTGGTCTTGTAAACCAAAAATATGATTTTCTTTTAGAACTTCAAATAGAAAACATATCTCTTCTCAAGTGTATAAATCTTATATTTTTACATAAACTAAGGGACCAGATCGATTGATTGATTGATGGATGACGTAGAGGACGATTTGAGGATTGTGAAAACAGAAAAAGTTTATTGGTGAATAGAGCATAAAGAATTATTATTAAACAGGCTAGAACTCACTTTGGATTATGATACCGATTGAAGAAAAATTTGTTTGTTTTTTTTGTCCTTTTGTCCAATGCCACCTCATTAACTTTTATGATATTTCTGGCTTTTTCCCCTGGTGGCGAAATTGTAATCCCTTTTTTAGGTTGAGGCACCTGGAAGTCGGAGTTACGTTACCCTGATGATATGATGATTGATAAATGATAATGAAGCTCCAGCAGAGTCATTAACCTAAATTTACCCTATATTCCAGACCACGAGCAACCACGGGAATAATTCCCTTTAAGGGAAAATTCCTATGGTCTGACAGGGTATCGAACCCGGAACCTCATTAACTGTAGTCAGAAACGTTGACCACTAGTCCATGACATTTGACTTTAAAAATAAGTAGAAACAATAGTTTACGAAGTTAGAATGCTCTAAATTGGATTTCAATATAGACATGTGAAGGATATTTAGATGAAAGGTTAAAGTTCTTAAAGAGGTTACAGTATCCTTTCCAACAAGATAAACATTCTATAAAAATTGTTTCTAAACTTAATACCTATGACATACTTGCAACATTTTATCATCAATATGTATTTATATCAGAGAACAATATATCTTTATTGTGACTATTTAACTTTTAATTCATAAATGATAGGGTATCTAATCCTAGTCTATTAATTAATGCTAGTCAATGACCAATCACGTTTCAATGAATGTTGTTTTACAACCAATGACACTCGTGTTTCACCTCGCTCTTTATCGATTTCTCTTTATCAGCTCCTGCTTTTGTGATAAAGAAAGTTCCTCCTTTTTAATGTTCTGAACAGGACAGAACATTATTTTTCTCCAACAAATCAATTGAATATAGCAAATAATGAACAGATTTCTTGATTTTTCTGAGTTTTTAACTAAAAAAATTAATTAATAACCCGTAATGTTGATTATGATATATAGTTTGATGTGTTTCATTATTTCTCCACTTGGGTACATTCTTACAATATTGCGATCTTATTTGGCAATAAATAATATGATCAAGCAGCAGTGAATGAACATAACCTCACATTTTTTACTTATTTTCAAACATCGCCGTTTACATTAAATATATAAATATTTTAAAATAACTATAGTTAAACAATGATTTGTGAGTAAACAGCTTAATTTTATTCGTTAAATAGTCCTAACAAATGCCACTCTTGATTTCCAAATTCTCTAGATAAATTCACTCCTCACTTCGTGAGTCGTGAATTTATCGATAATTTGGAAATCACTCGTGGCATTACTTATGAACAACAATTAAGAAAATAGAATGTAGTCATTTCTCAGTTTTCTTTATCACAGATTAACACCACTCTATATTCTAAAAACAAATTAAATGGCATTAGATGTAGCTTCCTTCGAAAGAAATCCTCTCTCCTGCTGCAGTGAGTATAAGATTGTAGTTGTAGATCTTGCGTGATGAAACACGGTTCCATTTTCATTAGAGAATCAGGCAGTAGCTAACACGGAAATCAAAGGGAAGATTAATTGATCTGGGAGCATAGTGCCTTGGCCTTCACCTGGATTTTCGGTTCTGATGAAATATAGAAGTATGTTGTACGCTGACTGTTACATGTTGTACGTACACTCTGATAGAGTTCATCTTTCATTGGTGTCAGCATATCGGTTTAAATATCAAGCGTGTTTTAACGGGTGCCAAATTGTGCTGCGACTGGGGATGAAAGAGGGATATAGAATCTTCTTATAGGAAAACTCAAATAGAAGCGTCCAGTTGGTAGCCCAGGAATGATATAGCAGAATAATATTTATCGTGATATGAGATTGATTATGCAGGGAATAATTGGAAAATATTGGCTTAGGATAGGGATGTGTGGAGAGCATAAGTCCGCGCAGCCATGAACTTCCAGGTTCGATAGTACCAGTGAGTAATTTTATAAATTTTGCAAACACAAGAATATATAAACATCGTTTTAGACTTAAAATATAGAGAGATAGATAGATAATCGGTTGATTAATGTCTTTGACATCGTCCGATTCCTAATAGCAGTTTTGTCCATCCATCCAATCTCCTGGTTGTAGATGTTTCTCCTTCGTATATAAACATATTCCCTGACTCCAGGAGGTTTTAGGTCTTCCTCTGCTTCGTCTTCCCTGAGGTTTCCATTCCAAAACAGATTTTGGTAGTCGATCCTCTTCCATTCGCTGGACATGTCCGTACCTTCTTAATTGCTGAGTTTTAATATAATCTAAAATAGTGTCTTCAATCTTCATTTTCTCCCTTATAACTGAGTTCCTAATTTGTTCTCTTCTTCAAAATTCTTGCGGCCCTTCGTATAAAATCCATTTCCGTTGCCAAAAGGTACTTATTTGTTTTTTTTTGTTAATGGCCAAAGTTCTGCTCCATAAGTAATGATGTTTTTAACAATTGTATTATATATATTCATTTTATTTTTATTACTTATATTTTTATCCCACAATATTCCATTGAGCCAAGCAATTGCAAATTTTCCTTTATTATTTCTATTTATTTCCTCTTCATAACTCCCATTTTTATTTATTTTTATTCCTAAATATGTGATCTCACTACAAGATTTTATTGATTCTCCAGTCTCCAAAATTAAATTTTTTCTGGTTCACCAATTGATAAATATTTTGTTTTTTTTTCATGTTCAAATTTAATCCCTATTTTTCATATTCTTCTATTAATTTTCTAGTCATATATTCTAAATCTTCATAATCTTGTGCAATTAACAATTGATCATCTGCAAAATGTAAGTTGTATAAAGTTTTGTTGTTTGAAATAGGAATTCCCATGCTTAAACATTTTCTTCTCCACTCTTTAATATTTCATGTGCATATATTTTAAACAGATCGGTGATAGACAACAACCTTGACGAAGACCTTTATTTATCGAAAACCATATATGTATATATAAAACTAACAGAATTCATAATTAAATTAAATATATAGATATTAGTCTACCGCTGTGGTCTCGAGATAGCGTGCTGCCTTGTCACGCAGTGGGCCCGGGTTCGATTCCCGGTCGGGACAGGCTCCTGGGTGAGGTTTTTTCGGGGTTTTTCCTCACCTGTAAGACAAATGTCAAGAAGCTTAGGTCCCAATGGTCCCCGATAATCATCTTTATCATTATCCTTCACCGTTGTGGAAAGAAACGGGAATCTACCACACCTATAATTCCCTATTAAAGCTGCAAAGCATAGCATGAAAATGCTGTGATGCCATTACAATTAAAATGGACTCCATGACCAATGATTACAACTTTGAATAGTTGTCATCATATGAAATTTTATACATAAATAGGAACAAAAAACTTTAAGAAAAGTTTCATCAGAACTATATATCTTTCCTACACAGTGTCTACTTTACCTATACTTGATTACCTACTACATGGTAATGCTTAGTTTAATATTCACTCCCGCACATAATTATCTGGAAGGTTTCAAGCTGTCTCTATTTTTATTTACTTTACTAACTTTATATTGCTGATAATTCAAGTTGCAGTCATTTAATTTCCTGATACATTTTCCTTTTTGTGTCAGATTACTTGCTGGACTGTGCTTGCTTCCAATTAGTTTCCCCTACGTTCAGTCGAGTCTGCTTGGATGTCAGGAAATCAAGTACGTCGAATCCGGTTACTTCTAACATAAAGGAATGATTACACGCCAATATATTTGTTATACTTCAGCGCTGTTCTCTATCATTCCTACATATCCTCCAGTGTATAATACGTTCCTTAACCTCTGCGTAAACAATAAATTGGGCTTAATATTTGTAGTTATTTTCTTATCTTCTTCTTAAACATAATTTGTAGGATTTTCATCCTATTTATTTCCAAAATCACTCCTCGGAGGAAGACGTATTGGATGTTCATTCACTATCTATCCATCTCTTGGCTGGTCTTCCTCTTGTTCTTCTCCCGTCCATTTGTCTATCTTCTTTAACTCTTTTTAAAGTCTGTTTTCTTCCATTCTTTCTATATGACCCTTCCAATATGTTCGTCTATCTATAATAAATTTGGTTATGTCTTGAATACGACATTTGCCCTAATTTCTGTGTTGTGTATTTCAATTCTTAAATTCAGTTATTATTGTTATTATTGTTATTATTATTATTATTATTATTATTATTATTATTATATATGCTTGAACATCTTTTGATTTTTTAATTCTGAGATTTTTTAATCTAAATATGCTATATATCTGCAGCGCTGTGTATATTCAAGTGTCCAAGGATCAATCAGCGTAAACCGGTTCATTGAAACATTTTCATCATTATTTAATATGCTAATTATATTTAATATTTATGTAGCTGGTAACTCATATAATTTCTGACAACATAATTTGCATAATAGGGATACGTTGTAGCAGAGACAATACGATATAAGCAGCAAGGTCATGGGATCGAATCCCGATGGACCTAAACTTTGTGGCAGAATAATAACGCTGGACTCTATCAGCCTCTAACTGAAAAGGGTACCAGGCGTGTGTTCCGAAAACCCGCAAAACATTTCGTACCAATTGTCTACAAAGGTGGGAGTCTTAATCTGTTACTATCCTGAGGATTTCCAAAGGCCTGCAGTGGGATCACGTGACGCTTTTTAATAGTAAAAAACAGCAGATACAAAAAAATTCTTCATAGATATCTAATCAAGTGACCCGACAAATTATTACAGTTGAACGAACCATAATAGACACAAATGAGACTAAGGGTCGGTTTCACCAACAGAGGTAACTGTATTATGCCAGTTTAAGCTATGTATTATACACGGGGAAAATTGGCGTAAGACAGTTACCTCTGTTGGTGAAATTGACCCTAAGAGCTTCTTGATATGGCCTTCTAGAATGTATGGAGGAAGAAATTCATTTGAGTTTATGGATTTGTGTTTTATTAATTCTAGCTATAGAATCAATCTTTCGGTTCAGTTACTTTATCGATTGAAAATAAGGGCATGGAAAGCAGATGGAAGAATGGAAGACCCAAGAAACGCTGGAGTTATGTGTTTATTCCGTCATGAAGACAGAAATATACAATATAATGGCGGGTAGGTCTGTGTGAAACATTGGAATCAGGAAACTATGTCATCTGTAAAAAAAAAAACTGAATGATGATCTCTAAAATAACTAGGCCGAATGCATCAAATATAAGGCCAGACGTAGGGACTTACTTGAGGCTGCACTAAACGGTGATATGAACTGGCCGCCTCCTCTACGGTTTTGGACAGAAAAACAGCCATATCAAGCAGTGAGAAAGTTCGTCGGATGGGTCCTTACTCAACGCCAAGAGGAGGACATCCGCAGACAAAGAAGAAGGGATTAGCAATAAGTTAGTTGTAAGTTACTAAATTAAGTATTGGTTTTAACACAATCCTATGTGAATATTACTAAATTAGGTGGTAGATTTAAGACTTAAGACTTAGGTTAAGGATTAATATGTAAACATAACTGTATATAAGTAGTATTAAGAACAAACACGCGAAATTTGTATCCAGAAAATGAACATAATAAAAACAGCAGAGAGTACTGTATGAGACATTTCGTATAATAAAACATTGAACAAGTGAACCATTTTAAATACCTGGGTTATGAATTCTCCTATTTTAAAAATGAAGATGTACTTAACAAATTTAATACATTTAATTATATATGTGGAACAGTCAAAAGGATATTTAAAAGCACAAGAAAATAAACAAAATTACTTTTATAAAGTAGTGGCAGTCCCCTTACTATTGTATGGTAGTGAATTTTGGGTTTTAACTAAAATAGAAGAGACGATCATAGAACCAGCTGAAATGAGATTTCTGAGAAGTGTGGCTGGTTGCAAACTTCTAGATAAGAGAAGAAGTGAAGATATTAGAAATGAGCTAAATATCTTTAAACTCTTAGATAGAATAAAAGAATATAGAAAAAATGGAAAGAACATGTTCAAAGAGTGGAAGATGATCGCATTCCCAAACTTATACTTACATACAAACCAAAAGGACGCAGGAATGTTGGTAGACCGAAGAAGAGATGGATCCAACTTTTGAATGAGAATCTATGAGACCGGAACAAGCCACACGGGCTTAATCCGTGATTGTTGTTGATGATGATGATGATGATGATGAGTACGTGTAATTAGGGACAAGAGCAGACCTGGGGATATGGCATTAAGCCCGAGGAAACCCAGAGGGATGGTGGTGGGGCTCTTAATAAAAAAAATAGGCCTACTTTTGTATTTCCAACAAAGTTATAAATTTGAAAATATTTAAAATATCAACTTCAAAGTATTTGAAGAGAAAGGGTGCGAAAGAAAATAGACCAAGAAAGATGTGACCTAACTCTGCAGACACACTTTGCCATCAGCATTCAGAAGCTCACATCTACAGTAAGATTTATTATCGTTCGAACTGTCTCCCTTGCGTTCCTCTTTTGTTTCAGATGGCTTTAGAAGCAAGCAGAAAACGACGTTTATTACCTTTTGTCCCCTTTAACGATGCCCTAGGCAGAGGCGGTAGTACGTGTTACACAATACTTCCATGACACGTTCAAACTCATTCATTGAAATTGAGTAACTCAGTGACTGAGATTTTTCGAAATAACTATATCCAATGTAAACAATAGATCCGTGAAAATAATGAAAAAGTTGCACCCAATAGCATGACTGTATTATTTGCTCAAAACAAACATTTACATCATATTTATTTTCATAAAATTGATAGATTGAAAATATTAATTTTGATATAACTAATAGCTAGCACACTTCCATAAAATCACAATAATTATAGATTGAATATTAAATAAATAATAGTTTAAAATACTAAAACAACACGCTTTATTGGAAAAACCGAACTACAAAATTAAAACTAATTTTAATTCCCAACACGCTTGGGATAAAATTAAAGTGGTCAACAAAAAAATCATATCCAACACATCTAGAATAAAACTAGAGTTATCTACAAAAAACATACCATCAAAAGCGTGGGGTACTCTATATCAATTAATATATTTTGATAATAAACAGATATTGGTAAAAGTAAAGTCTCTAAGAAGAAAACGTAGAAACAATAAAAATCACCCCACGCTTTTGATGGTAAAATTATTGTTTTTTGTTGATAACTCCAGTTTTTTTTCTAGATGTGTTGGAGATTATGTATTTGTTGACCACTTTAATTTTATCCCAAGCGTGTTGGAAATTAAAATTATTTTTCATTTTTTAGTTCGGTTTTCTAATAAAGCGTGTTGTTTTAGTTTTTTAAATTATTATTTATTTTTTATTTTTTAGTTTGGTTTTCTAATAAAGTGTGTTGTTTTAGTTTTTTAAACTATTATTTATATATTTTTTAATTTTTAGTTTAATTGATTGTCATAAACCGGAATCCCATGAAAAATTAATTGTTTACGATATTTGTAGTATCTGGGCACGAATATAAGTATATATTTTTAAAATTATTATCTAACATTATTATAGTATTTTTGACTATTTTAATATAGATAAATAGTTACAGTTAATCGTATCCTCGTCATATTTTTTGGATAAATTACAATGTGGTAAGTTTACAAAAATGTCAATATTTTACAGAATAAGATAAAATGTAAAATCTTTAAATTAGATAGTAGTGTAGTATGAGCTAAAAGTAACACTCTTCTAAAAAATCCTCCTGGCCGGATTTGAACCAGCGACCTATGGATTACTGAAATTATATACTACTACAGTCCACCGCTGTACCAACTGAGCTACCGGAGGATATAATATTAATTTCTTACAACGATGGACTAAAAAGTCGATAAGTCCGCAACCGGTCTTTATTTGTTTTATATCCTGATAATCCTGGTCAGGATCTTATAAACAATTTATGACATCATTGTATTGCCATTGGTCCTTTACAAGTACACAAAGTTCCAATTCGATCCAGTGTTTTTAAGTGGGTGAAAGTCGTGTTGCAAGTTTCCGTTATATAGACAGAGCTAATATAAAGCGTGTAAAAAGACGACCAGAGAAGATACAGGCTCAAGGTAATATTAAACCTTAATTTCGCGAATTGCAGTATCTATGGTGTTTTGTGTTGATATCGGCGACCTGTCGCCGCAATGTCCCTTAATTTGTGTGTTTATCTTTGTCCTCTCCTTCTCGAAACAATAATTTCGCGAGCCAGTTTTTTTTAATGTTTCGGACCGAAGTAAAAACAAAATCATATAAAACTGTAAGTTATTACTATACATTATTGTTTATTTTGACACAAATTTAAGTAATTCTACTAGTTTGTTTTTCTGTTGTTTTATAAACAATATAAAATACTAAGTGGCAGAAGCATATAATTGCAAGCTTTCAACATATAACACTGAGATAATGGCCTTCAACGCAAAGATAAAACATTTAGTAGATAATGTTTTACTTAAATAAGTATCAGATTTTAATTATCTAGGAAACAATATATCTTATGATTACGACAAAACCTTTAAACAAAACTTTCCAGATACCAACTTATATGTGGCACAATTAGACGAACACTTGGAAATAAAACGAGAAAGGAAACAGTTGAAATTGTACAAGATAGTGGCAGTTCCCTACACTATTATACGGTATTGAGAACTGGGTCCTGAGACAGAAAATAAAATTAAGAATATTCAGTCGACAGAAATGAAATTTTTACGATCAATAAGGGTTGTACAAGACGAGATCATATAAGGAACGAAGCTATAAGTGAAGAGTTAGGAGTAATACCAATTGTATATCAAATCTATAATTACAAGAAGCGATGGACTGAACACCTGCAACGAATGGATAACAACAGACTTCCGAAGCAGGCTTGGACGTACAAACCACGAGGGAGAAGAGATCCTGACAGATCAAGAAAGCGATGGAGTATTTAGCCGGAACAGGCCATCGAGCCTATACCGTGAAGATGATGATAATGATGATGAATATGAAATACATGAAATCAATGTATCTTTTAGGGTACATTGCCATTTCAAGGTTTAAGAGATACCGGGCTATGTGGCCGTAGTCTATGATTGGTGTTTCTTCCAGACATTTCTCTATCGACTGCGGAGGGCGTCTTCAGTGACGAGTACTTCTAGGTGGTGCCACCGACCAGGAAACACTACCTATAAGTACTGCCAATGAAGATGTCCTCTACAGTCGAGAGAGAAACGTCTAGAAGATACATCACTCATGGACCACGGCCACATAGCCCGGAATCTTTTATAGTAAGATTACCGGCTGCGAAAGCCTGCATTCAACAAGTTCAAAATTTTACAAGGTTATGGCGGTTTGAGCATTGTTATATGGGAGTGAAACTTAGACAGTGTGAAAGGGAGATTGGAATAAAATACAGTCAGCAGAAATGAATTTTTTAAGATCCATTGAGGAAGTTCAAAATTAGATGAAATAAGAAAGGAATATATCCGCAACGACCTCAACAACTTTTCCCTCCATGAACAAAAAAGGTTGGTTTGTAGAAGCATAGAATTCCCTTGTATTGATGATGTTAACATCCCGAATTTCAAGATAAAAATATGACTGAAAAGCAACATAAAGTCGGAATTTGGGACGACCAAAAAGGCGTTGGAAAGGGTCCATTTAACTATAATGTAGGCAGGAAAACGAGATTCTCCTAAATCTTGCTGTGATTATGGTGATTGATGATGATGAAGAGGATATTAATGTCAGAGATTTTTCAGAATAACTACATTCAATATAAAATAGGATAATGGAAATATTGTAAAATAAATAAATAAATAATAAAAGTATTGTGTGTGTCTGTATACTTTGCTCAAAATGAGTAAGGTCTATGACCTCCACGTGATATTTGTTTTCAGATAATTGGTATTTTCTTTTCAACGTGATAAAATTCTCTTTTTGTTAACAATAGAACGTCCCATTGAATTGAAAGACACTATTCAAGTATGTTTCTAAGATTAATATCTGCGGAATTTGAAGTTTCCTTGGTGATACACGTGGAGACAAAATCGTTGCACAATATTGGATTGCTTTTTATAGCAAATACGTATATAAAATGGTAACTTTTATAAATCTTGAAGCAGTATCTCATGATTCACATTTTTATAAAATGTAGTTTCATTTACTATTGAAGATAACAAAATTCTTCATTCCAAATGTCCTGTCAAATTCGTGTAGTTGTTATTTTCCAATAGAATTTGTGTTCAGACGCTAATAGAAACTGTAAAAATGTATAAATGTCATATACTAATTTAATACATTTATGCATTTCATAAGTAATCAAAATAATATTGAAAATACTAGTAATAATTGTGAATTAATACTACAGTGCTGTGGCCTCGAGGTAGCGTGCTACCTTGCCACGCAGGGGGCCCGGGTTCGATCCCCGTCGAAAGATGTCTCCTGGGTGTGGTTTTGTCGGGGTCTTTCTTCACTTGTAAGACTGATGTCAAAAAATTAAGGCCTAAACGGTCCCCGAATATCATATGGCAATAGTAATCATCATTACTCATATTCGCCTTAGATCACGTTTAGGATTAAGGACTCTCCTGGCGCACCACTATCATCGTAATCACCCATCATATCATCGGGGCAGCCCTAACCCCGCCTTCCAGGCGCTCCAACCTCAGAAGTGGGTTACAAATACACTATTGCCAGGGGAGATCACCAGAAATATCGAAGTAATAACCTAAGGCACTGAACAAAAAAAATCGGTATTAATACGCTAGGTTAAAGAGTAAATATACAATGCCTCCTGTCTTTTCTGATTTTGTTCTAATAATCGAAACATTTGTATTTCTGTAATAATTCTGTCACTTGCATGCATTTCATAAGTAATCAAAATAATTATTATAATCTTCTTCAAGATCATCATAGCAACTCCGGCCGTGAAAGTCTACGTGAATACGTGAATAAATTATTATAATAGTAATAATAACTGTATAATACGGTAGGTTAAATAGTAAATAACACTGAGCAACAAAAATGAAACTTTTTTTGTCTCAGAAAGAAAAATATGTGATTCTGATAATATTTATTCTCCTGAATTCAAATATGTTATCGGGTTTTCTCCATCAACCAAGGTTTCCGAGAGACAGCCATTTATAATTCCAAACAATTAAATATTTTATATATTCGTAACTACACAATATTCGAACATTCGGAACCTAGAAAGTAAGAAATGACGATTTTCTGCTATATTTCGCTTGTCGAGCATCCCTCTTGATGGTCCAACAATAATCGGCCAGCATATTATAATTCCATTTGCCTTGATATATATTTTCCATAGCTGAAATCTCCTGATGAAAGTGTTCCCCGTGCTCGTCGCTAACTGCGCCAAGATAATAAATGGACGAAAGAACGTTTATTAAAAAAATAATTATTTAAATCCATTAATTGAAATTGAAATAAAAAACTGTGGGTGATTGAGAAATTCCGAATACATATTTGAAAACACGATAAAAAAACTGCATTACGCACAACTATTGGTATTCATGAGACAAAAATCATGTTGACTAGTGTAATCAATGTCTCCTGTCTTCTCTGCTTTTGTCTAAGAATCGAATCATTTATATTTATAAAATGTTATTGTTGTCTGTCATGTCCTACGAATTTTTTGTCTTTCATGGTACGAGTATGTAGTCATAGGCCTCTATGTACCTCATAAGTCCCTCGTGAGGATATGGGTGTTTACCCTAGTTGAAATTTCTTGACCAAGCTAAATTAATTATGCTTATTTCCCTATAGATGCCAACATGTACATATGGTCTGCAGATCACATCAATGACATACCTAGTAGGCTAGTTACATTTTGCTCAGAGGTGTTAATTTAGGCTTGAGGTTATTTTACGAGCACGAAAATCTTCAGACTCTGTATTAGCGAACCCGGCAGACGTTGTC
>JASPKZ010010631.1:0-52607 GCA_030220185.1 Diploptera punctata | reverse complement strand
GAAAATATTTATGAGGAGAGGTAAGAAACATTTTATTTCATCATAGTTTTGCATTAGGAATGTGAATAAATTCCTTGCTAAAACTTTGTTTTCATTTTGCATGATTCATTGCCCTAGTTAATACTTTTCCACATCTGAATTGTTATTCTTGAGTCATCTAATATAATCTTTAATATCATATGATTTTAATAATTTTTTGCATGATAGTGCATTTTGTCATACAGCAATGGCAACCATGATTGAAAGTTCAACTTCCTACATTTCGGGATTGCCAACCTAAACAACTATACTGTAATATTATAACCACGTGTGGGAAGTAAAACCACTGCCCTCTATGTATAATATGTACAATGTATATACAAAAGATATCCTAAAGATAGTGTTAATATACATTATACGAAACAAATCACTGCATTTTAATTGAACTAAACTTTATTTGAAACAATATAAAACTATAAATACATATTTTCTGCCATTTTATCACTGATTGGTGTCATGACCTCCTATAGTTTGAACTAATAAACATTGCTCACACTGTTAACATTAATCAGTTGTTTATAATGAACACAAATATTTCCATCAAAGATGTTATTATTTTACTATTATTTATTATTTTGAAAACACTATCGCGCAAAAAATAATGTGCAACACATGTTTGTTAAGTGTTTTTCAGAATCTCAGAAATTAAAAACCTTGCTATCGCTTGGTTTTTAAATATTTTCCTCACTTCTGTAAAAACCCCTTCCCAACCTAGCATTGTAATATACTATTGCATTTGTCACAGCAAACCAGCTAACATCAATTCTGAATGAATGTCTACGTGTGAGGGAGGAAGAGGAAGTGCTTGCTGGAAGTTCTCCAAGGGTGACCAGAAAAATGACAGACTTCCTGCAGTTCCAGCTCACAAACTTCAGGGCATTTCAACAGCTCTTAACACACAGCTGACACAGCTACTGGTAAGTATGATCTTGGCTATGACATCACAAAATATATAACTTCCAGTTTCACAATTGAGACATGCCATAGCAGGTTGGTTAAGGCAATATGCTACAAGCTAGTAGGTCAGGAGCTTGAGTCCTGATGTAATTCATGATATTTCATCATCATCATCAACAAGGATTAAGCCCAATGGCCTGTTCCGATCTCATTATAGGTCGAATTGGTCCTTCCATTTCTTCAATCGTCTTCACAACATTCTTCTCCCTTTTGGTTTATAATTATACATTCTTCTTGGTATGCACTGTTCATTCATTTGTAATACGTGCTGAAGATAAGCATTTTGATAATATTTTATTCTTTCACAGAGATTAAATATATTAAGTTCTGTTCTTATATCTTCGTTTTTCTTTTTATCGGTCCTTTGATATCCTGCTATTGCTCTCAACATCTTCATTTCAGCAGCCTCTATTTGTTTACTATCTGCCTTTGTTAATGTCCAGGTTTCACATCCATAGATAAGAGATGGGATTCATGATATTTGAATTCCTAAATCTTTGAGGGTACAATAGTCCTAAGATTGACTCGGACTCTAATGGAAACAAGTACCAGATTCATGTTCTGGGGATAAAAGCAAGCTGTCACTGAGAGCTGGCATTCCAAGTCATGAAGGTAGGAGCATTTACCTCCTCCTACCCCAAGGCCCTCTTAAGGTCTGTAGGATCATTTTACCTTCTTTATCTTTTTAGTTTCACAATTAGAGTAGCAGTCACAAAATATATATGAAACACAACTTATAAACTGTCCTACAATTCTTAAAAGAAATAAATTAAAAATCTTTTGTTTTCTGTACATCCGAAAAGCACTAAACTTACAGCTAGCACTTGCCTTTAGATCCTGGCAGCTGGAACATACAAGACAATTCTAAATGATTGGTGCAGGAAACATTTCTGTGATTGCTAAATTATAATAGGAAGTAACATTATAAGGTTCTTCGTAATAAATAAGGTGAGTCTGGTACATCTTACCTTATAAATATTTGTGATTCATTTGACATGTCTCCATATCATCATCATCAGCTTGTCCAGGCTGTTGAATTTTATGTTGTTGGCCCTGGATGTCAACTTGCACACCATCTTTTGGTTGATCGAAGAACTTGTAAGTAAAATCTTTTTCCCCTGGAATTTCAAAATTCATAATGCTATTTTTGTTCTTCTGGATGTAGATCTTCTCCTTAACAGTGAGTTCTTTAGTGTTTTCTAACTGTTTTAATAATTTAGTGTTTACATCAATTTTATGTTTTTCTGACCAGACTTGAGCAGCTACTGCAGATTTTTCTATTCTCCATTTATTTATTTTTTTTATACATTTCTAATATGTTCTTTCATGGTCATGTTCCTCTTTGTTTTGCGTATGTAAATCTTATTATAATTAGCACATTTTATCTGGTATATTCCTGATTTTTTTCCTTCATCAATCCTTTTATTTTTGTTAGTTTGGCTATTTAACTCATTCCCCAAATGGGAGTCAATGACCAATCTCATATCAATTAATTTTGATTTACAACCAATCACAGTTGTGTTTCACCTGTAATTTATCAAATAAGTTTATCATATTAAAGAAAGCTCCTCCTTTTTAACATTCTGAATAGGCCAGAGCATTATTTTGAAGTGACTAAGAAATACAAAATTTCGACAATCCATAAAAAAGGAAAAAAGACCAATGTGAAAACTATAGAAGTATAACAGTAATAAGTACTATGAGTAGACTCTATGGACGTATACTAAAATATTATTTGGAAAAAAAACTATAGTAATATGGAATTAGAGGAACAGTCAGGATTTAGAACAGGTTGTTCCACAACCGATAATTTATTTAGCATTACTCATGTAATAGAAAAAAAAAATGGAATATGGACAACCTTTGCACCTACTATTTGTAGATCTTGAGAAAGCATATGACAATGTCCCTATAGAGAAACTGTGGATTGCTTTAAGACTTATGGGAATTAAGACTATAATAATTAAAGCTATACAAAATTTATATGACAATTGCATATCTAAAATTAAAATTGGCAGTAAATTGTCACATGGTTTTATGATAATTAAAAGTCTTCGTCAAGGTTGTTGTCTATCACCGACTCTGTTTAAAATATATGTACATGAAATATTAAAGAATTGGAGGAGAAAATGTTCAAGCATGAGAATCCCTATTTCAAACAACAAAACTTTATACACTTACATTTTGCAGATCAATTGTTAATTGCACAAGATTATGAAGATTTAGAATATATGACTCCAGTGTTGACCTATGGTAGTGAAGCATGGACACTAAAAAGACAACATGAAAGCAGAATAACGGCTTGTGAAATGAGATTCATGCGCAGAATAGCAGGTTACACCAGATGGGATTGGAAAAGGAACACCGATATCTTAAAAGAATTGAAGACTACGCCAATTTTGGAATATATTAAACAGTACCAACTAAATTGGAAACACCATCTAGAAAGAATGAGTTCAAATCGGATCCCCAAAGCTGTTTATAATTATATACCAAGAGGACGAAGATCACTGGGCCGTCCTATGAAACGCTGGAGGGAAAATTTTCTATAGGATCGTAACAGGCCTTGGCCTAATACTTGGAAGGAAGAAGAAGAAGAAGAAGAAGAATATATGACTAGAAAATTAATAGAAGAATGTGAAAAATGGGGATTAATTTTGAACTTGAAAAAAAAACAAAATATTTATCAATTGATGAACCAGAACAAAATTTAATTTTGGAGACTGATAAAACAATAAAATCTTGTAGTGAGATCACATATTTAGGAATTAAAATAAATAATGGGAGTAGAGGAAATAAGAAAGGAATATTTGCAGTTGCTTGCCTCAAAGGAATATTGTGGGATAAAAATATAAGTAATAAAAATAAAATGAATATATATCATACAATTGTTAAAAGCATCATTACTTATGGCGGAGCAGAACTTTGGCCATTAACAACAAAAACAAATAAGTATCTTTTGGCAACGGAAATGGATTTTATACGAAGGGCAGCAAGAATTTCAAGAAGAGAAAAAATTAGGAACTCCGTTATCAGGGAGAAAATGAAGATTGAAGACACTATTTTAGATTATATTAAAACTCAGCAATTAAGATGGTATGGACATGTCCAGCGAATGGAAGAGGATCGGCTACTAAAATGTGTTTTGGAATGGAAACCTGAGGGAAGATGAGGCAGAGGAAGACCTAAAACCTCCTGGAATATATTTATACATGAAGGAGAAACATCTACGACCGGGAGATTGGATGGACCGACAAAATTGGCTATTGGGAACGGATGATGTCAAAGACATTAATCAACCGATCTATCTATCTACTAAGATATATGTTGAATATAGCAATATATTAAGATGTAAGAATCCTAGAATGCAAATGGCTCCCAGATTGTGTAAATAGTGCATGAATGTTAGCAGATACTGTATGAGGAATATAATAGAAAAACATTTAGAGTAATTGATTAAACCACAATAAAGAAACCACTCTTTGCACTTTCTTAAACATATTATTTGCCAGGTATTAATGTTCCAGAAAAATATAATTGACATATTTACATCATAGGACATCTGAAATTAATTAATGACCTATACTGTTGGTTATAAACAGTTTGATGTATTTCATTTTTTCTCCACTAGGGTGCATTCTTACAATATTGCGATCCTTTGGCAATAAATAATATGATCTGGTTGCAGTGATGAACAAATGAACTATTTATTTAACTTTCACAGGGAAAGAACACTATGAGGTTTAATTTAAGAATTAAATTAATGTTTTTATTACCTCACCTCATATCCTTTTTCTTCTATACTGCAGTTTCGGAGCTTATCTCCATCGTCAGTAGCCTCTGGTCGACCGGTGTTATGTCGTTTGTTGGCGGTTTCCAATCACCGCCAAGAAACGACATAACACCGGTCGACCAGAGGCTACTGACGATGGAGATAAGCTCCGAAACTGCAGTATAGAAGAAAAAGGATATGAGGTGAGGTAATAAAAACATTAATTTAATTCTTAAATGAACTATATCAACATTTATTTTGATTTTTTTGGTCACCCAGAAGTTTATATTTAATTCTTCCTGGGTCATAACAAAAGTTTCTCATTTGTTTTCAAACTTCGATGTTACATTAAATATATAAATATTTTAAAATAACTATATTTAAATAATGATTTGTGAGTATACAGCTTAATTTCATTTGTTAATTAGTCCTAACAAATGCCACTCTTGATTTCCAAATTCTCTAGATAATTGGAAATCACCCATGGCATTACTTATGATAAATTTATTTAGGCTGAAATTGTTTTTGGTGTTAATTTTAATATAACACGTTCAGTACCAGGCACTGAGCCGGGCATTTAAACCCACAGGCCACCCATTTAAATACCCCAGCTACCCTTTTCATGGCACTTCAGAAAATGGACCATTATTCACAAACTGTTAGTCCTAGAAAATTCAAATTTTGTACATACCTAAAGGAGATATCCTAGTAGGATTTGATGGTGAGATATCTTGGGTGATTGACATCACATAGTATCAACGTATCAATTTCGGAAGTGGAAGTTCATCTTCACTTTCACTTCGTGAATATTCTAATTCACGAATCAGTTCGTCACCTGAATCATAGTTATACAAAATATTCACTAATTCTTCTTCAGTGAGACATTTTTCTTTCGCCATGGTTTCACTCACGCACAAAGAACAGCGCGATAACGAGAAACAAATACGTCTGCATTGGAGACTTGTGGAGACTTGAGACAAGTTTGGGTGAACGAGTTCCATGTGTTGTTTGTTTAAAAAATAAAAGGGGATTCATCAAGGTTAAACGTGTCAAACGGGAAATGGAAAATGTACATTTACATGCCATCTATGATCTCCAAGACATTTTAAGCCAACACAATATTTAGGCACCGAATATAAACGCGGTTTGTTCGCGCCCGCTCTAAAGCGAGTTAACTGACCGACGGCCACATACATGATAGTCTCCTTAAACGCCTTAACTGGTTTACGGTACTGAATGTGTTAAATTTCTCAAACATATTTTGGAATGTATTGTATGCCCATGGATGATGTGAATTTCCTGCTCACGTCTGGTCAGAAAAACATTAAATCGATGTAAACACTAAATTATTAAATCAATTAGAAAACACTAAAGAGCTCACCGTTTGGGAGAATATCGCAAATTTGCATTTAGATTGGAGTTTCTCAGTTTGTTCAGTTGGTAGAAAATTTGCATAGAAAGTAAAAGGTCCTGGGTTCAAACCCCCAGTCTGCATGTATATTTTTCTCTTCAAATATAATTTATCCATCATTGAAATGTATGAAATGATAATAAAAATATCAAAAGATGTCAAATGAAACATCAAGTATTTATGAGGTAAGATGTCCAGATTCACCTTATTTATTCTAGATACATATTTAGAATAATAAATTTCTCTACTACTAATTATAACCTGAACATTTTTTGATAAGGCCAGTCCTGGTGAGTTATCATGTTTGTCTCCGGTTCCAAGGCTTGTAAGTTCAAACCCAGTTGTGGTTGATGGATTTTTTTAAGGGATACAAATCCTGAGTATGGTTTCCTTTGAAAAGGAAATAAAGCCATAGGTCCTCTATTGTAGATTTACAGTAAATAAAATAACCTAAAGCCTGAAGAAAATAGGCATCTGATCAAAATTTGTTTGCCCTTTCATGCCCACATTTAATAATGAGTGTAATGATCTTAGCTATTAAATAAAATAATAGTATAGCATTTTGTAATATTAGTTGTTGTAAAGTCTAGGACATATTTTCATTGTATAACTGGGGAAATTGCTTTGACCACTTTACACCACTGCTTAGTAGGGATTAATGATTGAAAGAAGCATGGAGGGGAAAGATGAAAGATGAATAATTTGTTATTTGTGGTTTACTGCAAATTATCAGTTTATGCACTATGTGCTTATTGTAGCATGTAATTGTATCATTTCAGAAAATAATAAAGGAGCGTGATGAGGAGCGGGAAAGATTACGTCGTGAACTTCAAAGATCTAGGGAACAACTACACATGATGCATGAAAGTCATCGACGCAGTCCAATGCATTCGCGACCAAATAGCGTTGTGTCTCAAGAAGGATCTTGTGAACCTCACCACGACAGTGAAGATGATACAGGTGCATAATGTCTTCACTAATACATGCAGATTTAGATTTTATCAATCTAGAAGTCTAAGAACCCATAAGAGAAATATTTATGTAAGAGTAGGAGATCTCCTCATTTTCTTCAGTTTATAGAAAAGGCTTACAGTTTAAAAAAAATATATATATATATGTTCCATCTTAAATCTTATAAAAAAAGATATCTAACTCTCTATCATTTCACCAGTTTTCTTCCATATATTTTTTCCACTCAAATCTTGATTTTCAATTTTTACTCATTCTGTTGCTGTTGTCCATATTTCATTATTATAATCATCATCAATGCAACTAAGACATTACATGGAATAATTTGGAATAAAAATATTACAAAAGAAACTAAAATGAAAATTTATAAGAGCATAATACAGAATATTTTGTCATATGGAAGTGAAACTTGGTCTTCGACGAAATTACAAAAGAGTAAAATTAGAACAGTTGAATTTGATTATCTTAGAAGAAACCTTCAAAAAACAAGACAGGATAAAATAAGAAATGAATTCCTTTGGAGAGACATGAATGTCACCACATCTGTTGTTTGAAAATCAAACTCTTAAATGGTATGGCCATGTACATAGAATGAAAATGAAGGATGGCTAAAAATATATATACCAATGGTCACCCCCTGGAAGAAATAAACGTGGTAGACCAAGATGGAATTGAAAACCTATATCAGAACTGTAATGGGTGATAGGATTTGGAAGAAGGAGATTGGAATGTTAGAAATAAATGGAAACTGAAGACAGCAAACCTATAAGTGGGGGAAAGCCGAAGAAGAAGATAATCTCATCATCATATTTCCTCCCAGTTTGGTTCTTTTGTACAATGTGGTCAAAATATTATTATTATTGTTATTATTATTATCATTATTATTATTATTATCATCATTATTATTATCATCATCATCATCATAATATTCTGCTCCTCCTCCTCCTCCCAATTGAGTTGTTCTGTAAATTGTGATCTGGTGTGGGAGTTAAAAACTTTCTCAAGTGTTCCATCTCTAACCTGACACGATGCCAGCTTAGTGATGACAGAGAGGTGAGGAATGAACATGGCAAAGCAACTTTAAGTTATCTACACAGATCTAATGTCATGGAATTGTTTTAGCAGCCAGACCACATCGTGACTGAAGAAGCCAAGTTTAAAATTTCTGTCAGCAGCTGTGAAAGGCTTCAAAATTACATTTATTACTTTTTTTTCATTGTTGACCACTATTATTATTATTATTATTATTATTATTATTATTATTATTATTATTATTATTATTATTATTATTATTAAACTTCGTGTTTACCTGCTGTTGCCATAACCATAATAATTATTTTAAATAGTAATGTGAAATGAGAATGAAATGAATCATGAATTCTTCTTACCTCATACATCTATGTTTTTTAACACAGAACTGCAGTATCAGGAAAAATATCATTCCCATTTTCAGCTGTTTTCACGACTCAATTTTTCATTATGCCAATAATATTATAAATGAAAAATTGACAGTCATGAAAACAGATGGAGATGGGAAAGATATTTTTCCTGATACTGCAGTTCTGTGTTTAAAAAAGTAGTTGTATAAGGTAAGAAGAATTCGCGATTCATTTAATTCTTATTCAGAAAACCTCATAATGTAAAAATTCACAAATCTATTATATTAAAGTAATATTAAAATCTTAAAACTAACTTGTTTGTTCGTATATTAATTTCCTTTACTTAAAGTTGGAGATCTTTGACTTGATATCTGGCTCAGATATAAATTTTTCTCTTAAAATATTTAAAGGTTTGACTTATTGTAGATAATGCATGTTGTGTTTGTGTTGTAGTGTGAATTAGTAGTTTGTAGTTTTGCCAACAGGTGTGCACAGGTTGGCAGTACCAGATGAACACAGTGAGAAGATAATTCAAACATCCGCATCAGATCAACATGAGGACACAGGAGCAGACGTAAGTTAAAAATCAAATTTAAAAACCATGGTAGTCATACAGTACTTTCTCATACAGATCGTCTGACACAACATGAGGTAGACAAATTAATATTAATGCCTGCTTAATAGAATAGAAATTGTTGAGTACAAATTCCTTGTAGTGGTTAGAATTTTTTTCAGGTGATGGAATTTTCCTGGTATGTAACATGTCAAATATTGAGCATCTTTAACAATTATCCAAGGAATAAAATTAAATTCTTCACATACATCAGTCTTTAATTCCTATGAAAGTATTACTTCCGCCTTAAGTACATAATATCAGTTTTATGGTAAATAGAACTGTGAAATATTTACAACATTCAAAACTTAAAAGTATAAGTGTTTGTTCAGTTTGATTAATTATATAAGTTGTAAAAATTATAGAAATCATAATTAAGGGGTACACCATCTAAAGTATCATATTTACTGAAATCTAGAGAAGGAGAAAACTTGTCATGAATAATATAAGCATAAAAATGAACAACAAAAAAGAAACTTTTTTTTTTGTCTCAGAAAGAAAAATATGTGATTCTGATAGTATTTTTCTCCTAAATTCAAATATATCGTTTTTTTCTCCAACATGCAAGGTTTCCAAGAGACAGGAATTTATAATTTCAAACACTTTAATATTTTCTACATTCATAACTACACAATATTTGAACATTCAGACTACCTAGAAAGTAAGAAATTACGATTTTCTACTATATTTTGCCTGTGGAGCATCCCTCTTGATGGTCCAACAATAATTGGCCAGCATATTATAGGATTCCATTTGCCCTGATATCTCTTTTCCATAGCTGAAATCTCCTCATGATAATGTTCCCTGTTTTATTTTACAATGGACAAATGGACGGAAAAAATGTTTATTAAAAATATAATTATTGAAATCCATTAATTGAAATTGAAATAAAAAAAAGTGTGGGTGATGGAGAAATTCTGAATACATACTTGAAAACACGAAAAAAAACTGCATTAAGTACAACTATTGGTACTCATGAGACAAAAATCATGTTGACCAGTGTAATTATTAACAATTATAACAGACACTCACTAATTAAATGAATACTAATATGTACAATATAAATGAAAACCATACATCATCATCACTCCAGGGATTAGGCAATTGCCCGTTCCGACTTCATAATGCATCAGCCCAACATCTTCTAGGTCTTCCAACATCACGTCTTCCTCTTGCTTGATAATTTCTTGCTAACAATTGATATCTCTCCTTACTCATTCTATCCATATGATCAATCCATTTCTGTCTGTAATTCGTGACCTTATCCAATAAAGGTTGTACTTTCAATTCTTCTCTTATATCCTCATTTCTTATTCTATCAAGTCTTGTACATCCTTTAACTTGTCTTAGGAACCTCATCTCTGCCGTCTGTATTCTATCCTTCTGTTTTTTCATAGGAGCCCAAGTTTCACATCCATACAATATTGTGGGAACTGCCATAACATTATACATTTTTATCTTGGTTTCTTTTCTAATTTTATTTTTGAATGTTCTCTGTATTGTTCCACACATGGTCTGAAATGTATTTATTTTGGAGTCAAATATCTCTTTCCACATTGTAGCCAACATCACAGCCCAAATATTTTAAACTAGACACCTGGTTTTTTTTTTCTGAAAACCATACATAAAGAACAAATTATTATTTGAAGTGAAAAAATTATGCCTGAACTGGGATTTGAACCTGTGTAATGCTAGAGGTCTCTGGTTCAAATCCCAGTTCAGCATTAATTTTTCATAAATAAGTTTGATCTGTCTTCCATCTTACTTCATAAATAGTTGTCTTTTGTAGGAGGATGTGTTTCAAAGCTTATTTTGCTTCATCTTCAGTTGGTACAAACTGATCTTCTATAAGTTGTCGGCCCTGGATCTCGACTCCTGCTCCCTCTTTTTGTGGTCCAAATAACTTGACTACCAAGTTCCTCTCCCCAGGAATTCCATAATTCTCTCCTTGTTCTTCTGTATGTAGATTTATTCCCATATTGTGAGTTTGTTTGTGTTTTCTGTTTTAATAATTTTGTGTTTACATCTATTTTATGTTTTCTGACCAGATGTGAGCACTGCAGATTTTTCTACCTCTCCTTTCTTTTACATTTCTTATGTGTTCTTGTTCTAATCATTAAGTTTCTCTGTTTTCCCTATATATATATCTTATCACAATCTGCACATTCTTCATAATTTGTAGGATTTTCATCCTGTTTATTTCCAAAATCACTCCTTGGAGGAAGACGTATTGGATGTGCATTCACTGTCTGTCCATCTCTTGGCAGGTCTTCCTCTTGTTCTTTCTCCCGTCCAAAAAATCTGCACATTTCATATGGTATATTCCTGAATTTTTTGCTGTCATCAATTTTTTGATTTTCGTTGATTTTTATTAGTTTATTAGGCTATAATCATTCTTTGGTGCTAAACTGATAATAAATTTTTCAAAATTCATTTGAAATTTATTGTGTTACCATGGGTGATATGATATGTGAATTTCCTGTATTTCTTTTCTTTTGGTTTTTCCATTTGAAGAGTACTTTCATTCCTCCATTTTTGTTTTTTGTACTATCAATTTTTTTTTTTTTGGGTATCTTTTCTCCTCAAAACCATTTTCTTTTGCCACTTCAGTTATGTGTTTTTTCTCTAATTTTCTCTGTGTATAGGGTATATTTACCAATCTATGTGCTAGGCTGTTGAAGACTGCCATTTTGTGTGAAATAAGGTTGAATCCTGTTAATTTAATATTTTAAAAATTATTTTCAAATACCAATACTCCAATACATTACGTAAAACACATAGGAAACAACTAAAACATTCTTATGACAAAATTAATTAATCGGTAATTTTATCCAAAGTTAGTTGATAACTTGGACTCTAGAAGATTGACATGAGCGGATCATGTATTTCATGTGGGGAACAGTAGATTGTTGGTAAACCTTTGGATAAATACCATAAAAAGGCCTGAGCATACTTGGAAGGATAATATTCAAATTGATCTTAGGAACCCGATATTGGAAATATAAATTAGTTTAAGTTGATTAATGATAAGGACCAGTCCATAGTGGCATTGAACTTGGAGATTCCATAAGCCGAAAACTAACTCACTCAAATTAGTTGATGACTTGGAAATATTTTAACAATGTAGATCCCTTTCAGGAGTAACAAGATGGGGTTGTATTAAAAATGACATCATCCCTCAACAAGGGAATAAAAATATCATCATTAGAAACATAGAATCATGCAGAATAAGAATGAGAAGACCCTGTCAATAGAATTATAGAAGATGCTTTACCTAAAGTAATGCTTCACCACATTCTTCTTCTTCTTCCTTCCAAGTATTAGGCTAAGGCCTGTTACGATCCTATAGAAAATTTTCCCTCCAGCGTTTCATAGGATGGCCCAGTGATCTTCGTCCTCATGGTATATAATTATAAACACCACATTATCAAAGGGAACCAAACAGTTTGAAGACCAAGGACATAAAATCTAAGTTATTGCTTCTGAACTGGCAATTTATACCCATAGCTTGTTAGGAGAGATAATGATGATAGTTATTATAAAATGAAATTGTGTGATTTCAGGTGTTTGTTGATGCGTTATCAGGCGAAACAGAAGGTCATCTAGAGGCTGAATCAAACGAAGGCACGGAAGCAATAACCAACCAAACAGTGGAATGTGACAAATATTAACCGTCGCCAACACAACTGAGAACATCGTTCAAACTGCATTTATTTTGTGCTTTTGTTTACTCCCCTATCCCCAAGATAAAGTGCTAGTCTGCAACCAATCAGAATTTTTTTCTCAAACAATAACATGTTTGTATTATTGAATATTTCCATTTTGAATCACGTACATGGAAGAGTGAGTTTTGAAAATTCTTGTAGCAAAATTCAAGAACTGTAGAAAGAAGTGAAGTCATCTGCATAATGAGTGTTTAAGCAATATAAATCTTATAGATTTTGTTTTTATTGCTAAGTCATATATTTGCCTTCTTGTTTAATAACAACATTTTTAAATTTGCATTCAGACATTATCTTCATTATGATAAAAATGTCTGATAAGTATTTTATTTTGATCTAATCTTTTTCTTACACTTTGAGATAGTCATATGAATGTTCAAGATCTAAATAAATTAAATTATTCTAAATTAAAAATATAATTGAATATTTCTTACAGTTGCCAATAATCATATTTGCCTAAGTCAGGTAAAAATTTAAACTTGATTTATGATTTTTCCATAATTAGTTATATAAAGAGTTTAAGTTAAAAAACACAATTGTTCTAAGCATATGATACGGATCTGCAAAATCTGCTCTTTTTTGATGGTATAAGAGTCTCAAGTCTTATTAGTATGATTATTAATAAATTAATGAGTCATTTTAACATCTTACCTCATATTTCATGTTTTTCAAACACGGTAACTATAGTTTTCAAATGATCTTGTCATTCATTTTCAACCGCCATTATGACTAAGTATGAATAAGTATGATTATTATTTTCCTTAAAAAAATTAGTATTTATACCATCTCAGAGCAAATTTTTCTAAATCATATGGTATAATCATATTTGAAGAGAAAAATTATACGCTCAGACTGGGACTTGAACCCGGACCCTTGGTTTTCTAGTCCAGGTGCTCTACCATCATTATAATTTTTCTCTTCAAATATGATTTATCCATCATTGAGATGTATGAAATTAATAATAAAACATCATATGGTATAATGTTCGGACAATTGCTTTTTTTGACTTAATGCATTTATACTGTACACTGCTGGTTTATTATATCAATACCCTTTTAAAGTCAAGTGTAAAGATGTTATTTAATCAATATTGTTTAGAGATATTGCTTATCCTTGGAGCATTCTTTTACATTCAATAATATAAGAAGGAGTATACTCTTGGTATGGGTTCCTATTTGAAACATGATGTATTCATTCAACATTACGAGCACAAGAAATTTCAAAACAGTATCTTATTTGTATTATTGAATATTCATTTTGAATCATGTACATTCAAGACCGATATATATATTGGCTTTTAATTGCTCCAGAAAGTTACAAATGGAGACAGTTTTCCGGTTTGTCTATATGCCTTTAATTAGTGCCTAGCGAGACAAAAACAAGACTTGAAATCAATGTTTGTACTGCTTCGTGATGTCGTATGGCTTCCAAAATATCAAGTCATTGTTGAATATTTTTATTTTTTGTTGTGCGGTGTCTACGTTAGCATATATATTAGTCGTTTCTTCGTTTCTTCTTTCTTCAGTGAACAGAAATTTGCTTAAACACATTCTTTTTTATTTAAAAATGTCAATTCAAGAGCAAAAAAACAAAATAAATAGTTGCAACACTTAAAAGTGTAGCTTGTAATTGTGTAAATCCTGTGTTATTTTTTAGGCAATTTTCCACCAAACATATCTAATTATCTTTCAGTAATAAAAGATACATATTCAGTGCTCAGATTTTAGAGACATTGAGCTCAATAGTGGCTGAACACATAAAAATATACAAATAGGTATAATACTACAAAAAGAATGTCACATTTTTATTATTGCATTAAAATCACAACCCAAATTTAATTTGCCATCAGGCTTGAAGAGATTGTTCTCATTGAAGGGAATCACTCTCTCGAAGTGTGTTCCTTGATTAATATTGACATATTGAATGATTGAAACTTCAAATATTATTTTGTCGCTAACATATGTGGAAGAAAATTTTCTAGAGTAATTATTGACTCAATTTATTCATTAATTATGCTTCATTTCCAACAGTTCAAGTAGAACATATCTTTCATGTACTTGCAGACATCCTTAGTTTGTAGTCAACAATTTACCATATCTCCAGTGAATTAACTTTTACTAAGTTCATCAAAAAGCCACCCGAGGAAAAAAAAAATGATAGTTGACTGGTAACAAAGTATAAACAAAATTACTGCATTTAATTTTATTTCCTTGCTTCCCCAAAATTTGAAACTGTCGAAGGAGAGAGTACAGTATTACAAGGAATTTTCAAATATATTCTGTAAGCAAACAGTAATAATAAAAATATTTATTTTAAACTAAAGGCTTTTAAATATTGTGAGAACATTTAAGGCCTAACAATTTTTTATAACAATGGGTGAAATACCTAGTTTTTCTTGCACACATCTACAAAGAATAGAATACAAATATGAATCATAAACTTTACACACACACTTATAAAATATCGTCCTCTCACTGACATGTTCCAGACATAATCTTCTCTATTCTCAAATCAATTCAGAATTGAGAATGATAATCTCTGAAATATGTCCAGGTGAAAGGACATATTTTATGAGTTGAAGAAGGTGCAATGTTTCTGATTTATATTTGTATTCTTTGATATTTTCCTAAGAGTGTCGCTTCCCTTGAGTTTTTATAAATTTAGAGATTGTTGATTGGCATCAGTGAAAAGGCCAATAATTTCACGTAGATGTGGTACTTTTACTTGTAATAATCAAACAGTGAGTTAGTAGATGGTTCTCTTCTTTACTTTAACCTCTTCAGGATGATGTGCATTCATCTCAGATATTCATATGTTAATTATGGGAAATAACATTATAAGGTTCCTCAATTATTAAAATGAGTTGTATCTTATCTTACCTCATACTTCATGTTTTTCTAACATAGGAACTGAGTCGTAATGTTGGCTGAGGATCAGAGGGATACCTCTTGAAAACTGCAGTTTTCATGTTAGAAAAACATTAAGTATGAGGTAAAATATGATTTGACTCATTTTATTAATTCATCTCAGGTCTTATAGTTGGATCCAGTATTTAGGCCTTCTCACTAACTTCTTTGTAGGTTATCCAAACTGTATAAGTGGAGCACAATAACATATATAATTTGAATCAATAAATACTCTATAAATTTTTGTTACAGTAAATATCATTTAGTGTAATCATGGATAATGTATGTATGTGTTTTCTAATGCCATCCACTGCAATTTTCATGCTGAGTGGATAGATGTCATTAATGTGGTCTATTTTCTAAATCAGGTTATTATCACTTCTATAGTATCCTATAATGACTGATACGAAAATGTTTAGAAAATTCATTTTTATTCTTGGACTTCTGTTTCTAACAATTGCTAAAACTTGACAAGCATTAGATGTCCTGATATTGTGTTAAATAAGGCAAACAGATTTCCAGAAACATTTAAATAATAAGGGAAAATCACGAGAAAAAAAGTAATTAATCTGTTTCATGTGTTTAAAGACAGAAAATTAACATGATTATAATATGTTAGCAGTTTATTATTTGACTGTTGTGTGTAGGCTATGAATAAATTCAATTTGACTTTTTGGCTACTGTTATCAGTCTGTTAATATTATCAATGCTATATATTTCCCAGACCATGATCATAATAAGTGGAATTCACAATATTTCTTCCACTGTGAAAGTTTCATTGAAATTTACTTCTATCAGATGTACAAGAATTGGGCCACTGTTCTGCTCATCATCTCAGTTTTTAAAAAACTTTGTCAAAATTATTTGAACCTAATATATATTCACTATTTTTTTAAATCAACATTAATAAGAACTTTGTGAGTGTAATACTATTAATAAAGAAACTTCAGGTACCGTATCAATTTTGAAGCAAGTTCATTTAGTGTTACAGTGTGACATTGATATAGAGAGCAAGCAGAAAAATATATTTTCATTATTAAAAGGCACATGAAAAGTACTTAGATATCTCATGAATAGATTTTTATAATCAATACTTTCCCATATAGTATACATAATATGAGAAAGTAAAAATCAACATACATTGTTTAACCAACATTAACAAAATTAATCTGGCCTGTATTACTAGTTATTAAAAGAACCTTTGCATAATCATGGAGCCAAAATAGTGCAAACTTGAATATTCATACTAACAAAAAAAAAGTTTAGTAATTTTATTTAATATAAAGAAAAAGCTGAGACATTTGACTTCCTGATTATAGACTCTTCAGAGAGACTAGGATAAAACTGAAAAACCATAATTATCCTAGGAAACCAGAATATCTGAAAACCTCAGTTTGGTGGAAAAGCTATCCCTGTACACAGTGTTAAAAAAGTGTTTCAGGAATTACAAAGAATATAAAAACATGTATTTTCCATGTGATAAAAAATCTTACAATTGTTGTTTCAGCACAAAAGCATATTGAACTGTTGAACAAAGATGATGTTCTCATTGTCTTCCATTACTCTAAAGCAAAGTGATATGATAGTCATTTAGATTTGCTTCAAACTGCCTTCCATTTAATTTAATATAAGTTTATTTCTGGGTGCTAATGACAGTCTTTGTGCTCAAATAATTGCTCTAACTTTGACAACCAACTATTGTGCAATATTCATGGGGGTCTTATAACACCAAGTGTTTGATATCCCTACAAAAATGAGGAAATTAAAGTGGCAATTATACTAGCCTCCCTTGCTGGTCCATCATCATCAAAAGACATTTCCGCTGTTGTGGATATCATCTAGGTTCAAAGTATCTTCCGTTGGTCTCCATCTGTCTATAATTATCCTTTTAACACAATGTTTCAATCCCAGCATTATGTCTCTCTTCACTTAGTGTCTCCATATTTTATATGATCTACCTGTTTTCTTCCTTAGGATTTTACTTAGTCCCGCACCGTAGCCGAGTGCTTAAGGTAGGAAGCCTTGGCGCAGAGCTACGGGACTTGTGCTGTTCGAGTCTCCATGGGGGAGAAATTTTTCTCATGGTATTTCGGCCAGTATGGGACCGGAGCCCACCCAGCATCGTGAGGCAAATGGGTGGCTACAATAAGTAGCGGCTCCAGGTTGAGGAACCAGCTATAATGGCTGGGGGACTCGACATGCTAACCACATGTCACCCCTACATTGGCTGTTGATCATCTACCTCTGTGATTGACGCATGTGGATGTTGAAGGGCCTGCAGCCGGCTGGTAAAAGGGCAACTGCTGAAAAGTGGAAAGACCCTTAATCGGATCGGATTTTACTTTCCAGGACTTTCCTTGGATTCATTATTTGATCCATCATGTACATCTGAACCATTTATCAATTATATTCTGGAATGAAATCACTCATCTTTTTCATAGTACTTTTTCAATATACTATATAAAAATTTAATTTTACTTCTTAAGTTTTTTTTTTTTTTTTACTTTTATAGGAATTAATCACTATGAGGTTTAATTTATGGTGAAATTAAATGTTTCTTACCTCTCCTCATATAAATCTTCTAAGTAGATCGCGATTTTGAGACCATAATGGTCTCATCTTCAGTACAATCTTGGCAACTGATGTTATGTTGATCGGAAGAAACTCTTCTTCTTCCCTCTGTTGGTGGACCGGAACCTCTAGATCAGGTCAAAATTTGTGGGAATTTCGAAGTTTGTAAGTTTTCCTTTGTTTTTCTGAATGTGCATCTTTTCCCAAACCGTGAGTTTCTTTTGTTTGTCTATTTGTTTAATTAGACTGGCTTTTGATTCAATTAAATGTCTTTCGGACCAAGCATGAGCAGCTGCTGATCCAGAGGTTCATTTGTCCACCAACAGAGGGAAGAAGAAGAGTTTCTTCCGATCGACATAACATCAGTCACCAAGATTGTACTGAAGATGAGACCATTATGGTCTCAAAATCGCGATCTACTTAGAAGATTTATATGAGGAGAGGTAAGAAACATTTAATTTCACCATTCTTGAAGTCTGCTGATCCAATGATCAGATATTGCTATAAGGAAAGTTGAGCGACCAACTCATTTGAAGATAATACATTAATAAGTGAAGGATGTTGAGGATCGCTAGCAGGAAAGTGCTGTCATAAAACTTGTTTGTTTTTACTCTCTCTACAATTCCTGAAATACTGACAACTAACTTTTTTAATGTTGTGTATAAAGTTAAATTGTTACACTAAAAGCCAAAACTACAATCATATAGTTTGAAGACTACTACAAATAAAATGAAATAGAAAAATAACACAGCACAATTTAATATCCGTCTGTCATCGGCCTAGTAAATAAATACAAATATATTTTTATTTTACTTTTACAGATGAAATGATCTAACAAACTGGACATTCAATTTGTAGTTTTTGAGTTTCTGCAGGAAAGAGGACTTGTATAAATTAATTATTATTAACTTATGTGAAGAATAACATTGTATTAGGCAGCGAACTGAAAGCCTGTTGATTGTTACCAAGGCAACAAAATAACATTGTAAATGGTATTTTTAACATTAGTGGATTAACGGTTGCACAAAGTCATAATCAAACAAAACTACAGGGTGTTTAGAGCAAAAACTATCAATAACAAAGAGGAAATTAATTCTTGTGACTTGGTGCTCAAGTCCAATTTACATAAAGACAGTGTGTTTTGCAACTAATTTAATGAAAATGATTGTATTGGAAGTTCTTATAGGTAAAGTTACATGTTTTCATGACATTAGATTTTGCAACTGATTCCATAAAAGTAGCAAGTTGATGTAGAAATAATGTATGTACTGTAGTTTCATGACATTTCATTTCAGTGTTCTGATTTAAGTGAATCCACATATTGTAGCAGCACTGATAAAAGCTGCAGTTATATATTATAAATAATCTATGACATGTGATTTTAAAAAAATCACATTTTAAAGTGCTCTGGAACTACTAAAAGAGAATATCCTAGTGTTAACGTAATCATGTAAGAATGAATTTCAAACAATTGATTTTATGCTTTATATTTAAAATTTGTATATACAGTTGAGAATTTAAACAACTTTGTACTGCATATAAATTAAATTTGTATATTCAAATAAACATTTGCAATATTTAATTACAGAATAAAATGTCATGAAAAGTGTAATACTAAAACCTTTATTAAAATGCAGTTTGTAATAAATTATAGAGAAACTCCTTAAATTTTTATTTTGGCACTACTGTAATCCTCCATAGATGGCAATGTTGTGTTTTTTTTTTAGTCAACTGACATTGAAAATGATATTTGTATCAGTTTGTTACTCTCATATTTTCTTCCGTATATATTTTTTTTTCACAGGAGAATGACTTCCATTGCAACTGATAATTTTATATATGATAAGTGTTGATAATTTTAATAGTCCCTCTATCTAAATAACATTTTTTTAAGGATATAATTTTTAAGTCACTTTGGCATGAAGATAATAGAAAATTTAAAAAATCCCTTTTATTTTCGTATGCTATTAAAACTTCCCCTGTCTTCTATAGGCTTAAATACAAATTTTTCCAAAGTGTGTATTTTCTTCTCCTTAATGTGAGATTGTAAATAAGTGATTAATTAGATTTTATCCATGAGTATTCTATGAGTGAATAAATCTAATTAATCATGAATGTTATATAACATTTTATTCACTCTCTATTAATATATTGTGTTTAAATATAATAATTAGCACAGACATGAAGAGACAGACTGGCAACAGGTCTTCAAGCAAATGAAATATGAAATTGCTGTTAGTGACATCTGAAGAGCCTTAATTTTCCAATCTATTTCCTTTCAGTTCTCGTTACTGTCCTAGTCTAAATCAATTAATTTGATTCATTTAGTGAAAAGTGGTGTATAATTAAATTAATTTATTCACATTTTGTTTAAAAGAATTATAAGCAGTGAGTTAAGTTTTATATTATTCAGGTAACTTATGTATAATTTATAGTAGTAAATAATGTCTTCCTGTTCTTGAAAGCTTTAGCAATAATTGTCATTTAAAAGTACTCACACTCTTAAGCACATCTATGACATCTTTAATTTTACTATTTAACTCATGCCCCAAATGGGAGTCAATGACCAATCACGTTTCAATGATTTCTGTTTTACAACCAATCAGAGTCGTGTTTCACGTAATATTTATCAGTGTTATATTTACTATATTAAAGAAAGCTCCGATTCCGATTGAGGGTCTTTCCACTTTTCAGCGGTTGCCCTTTACCAGCCGGCTGCTGGCCCTTCACATCCACATGTGTCATTCACAGAGGTAAATGATCAACAGCCAGTGTAGGGGTGACATGTGGTTAGCATGTCAAGTCCCCCAGCCGTTATAGCGGGTTCCTCAACCTGGAGCCGCTACTTATTGTAGCTACCCAATTGCCTCACGATGCTGGGTGGGCACCGGTCCCATACTGGCCGAAATACCATGAGAAAATTTCTTCCCCCATGGAGACTCGAACCAGCGTAAGTCCCATAGCTCTGCGCCAAGGCTTCCTACCTTAACCGCTCGGCTACGGCACGGGACAAAGAAAGCTCCTCCTTTTTAATATTCTGAACAGGTCTGACCATTATTTTGCAGTGACTGAGCCTATAAGAAATACGGCTACCAGATTGTATATATAGTGCATAGATGTCAACACATAGCGCTTGCAAGAGTTAATATAAAAACATTTGTAGCAATTTATTATACCACAAAAAAAAAGAAACCACTGTTTGCACTTTCTTAAATCTATTTTTTCCCAGGTAATAATCCAGAAAAATATAATTGTCATATTTACATCATACGACATCAGAAATGAATTAATATACAGTTTGATGTGTTTCATTTTTTCTCCACTAGAGAGCATTCTTACAATATTGCGTTCCTTTGGCAATAAATAGTATGATCTGGTTGCAGTGATAAACAAAAGAAGCAGATGAAGCGTACCTATCGTTTCTCATTTGTTTTCAAACATCGCCGTTTACATTAAATATATAAATATTTTAAAATAACTATAGTTAAATAATGATTTGTGAGTAAACAGCTTAATTTTATTCGTTAAATAGTCCTAACAAATGCCACTCTTGATTTCCAAATTCTCTGGATAAATTCACTCCTCACTTCGTGAGTCGTGAATTTATCGATAATTTGGAAATCACTCGTGGCATTACTTATGATTATATTTAATAAGCAAGTAATGAATATCTGAACATGATTGTTGCATTTGTGTTTTTCATTCTTCAAGCAGAATATGAAAAATCGCACCCTAACTCAAGAATTCACTTTTGTATAGAATGTAATTATGATAAATTTGGTATTAGTATGAATTAACTCGACCCCTGAAATGAGGCTAGATTAAGAAATAATATGGAATTAATAAAATTATAACTCCAACTAAACATGTGATCAAATGGTAACCATACACTCAATAGGAGCAAGCTTCCGACTCTGATTTCTACTTCACTAGGTCCAATCCTTGAGATAAAACATTACCAGTATATGCTCTTCATGACTGTGTATTTTACATAATGTGTAGGAAAATTTTCTTTACTAATAGAGAGCCAGTTACTATGTTATTAAACATACAAACTTACATGTTATACTACTGTTTGTTTTTCTAAAGCTATGAGTAAATATAATTTTTTTCTCACTCATCACTGAAGCATTTTACATCCAATTATTAACAGATATGGAGCATTTTTATAGAATATAGCAACCATGTTAAAAGTATTTACATTATATTTGAATTCAAAACTTTGAAACCAGTTTTTCTCTAAACAAGACTTCTAGTTATCACACTCTCCTTCCCAAGCTGCAATAAACATAAAATATACCTAAAATTTTAAAATAGAGGATTAAAATAAAATAATTTTTCATATTTACAGCCGTTTATCTTTTTTTTTTTAATTGATGTGACATATTAATTTTTTCATGATGTCTTCAGGTAACTTGAATTGATTCAATCTCCTTAATTAATTTTCATTTGCAGTGTTATATATATATATATATATATATATATATATAATGAAAAGTAAATCCAAATGAATCTTACCCTTTTAATTTTAAAATAATATAAATATCAAAAGTTTATTATGCATAGTTTTACTAGATGGAATCTGAAAATTTTCATTTTTATTCATATTCATATAATTATTACCTCATTATTTTAAATGTAAGTAGGGTTTATCAATTTCATTGTTCTGAAAAAGCACATTAACTCAAATAAATTAAAACTTGAAATTTTCATTTCTGCTAGACTTTATTTTATGTTCATCAAGACCAATCTCTATACTGTATCAGTAAAATTATCATTTAGAAAGAGGTAATTAAAGAAATAGGAGATCTGTCCCATAGATAAGCATTTTTCATGCAGCATGTTAATTAAATATCGAGTACAGAATTAAAATATTATTGATGTAGGAAAAATTAACATTTTTATTTTGTTGAGTTGAAAATCCAAGCAGGTATGCCACATAATTTGAATTATTTATAAGACTTAAAGATTATTTATTTTAAAACAAATATCATTACAATCTTTATTAATGTATTAATTTGATATAAGTCTGCATTTTGTAAAGAAATTCATAATTACATAAGATGTATTGCATAAGTATTGAGAGATGTAGTCTGGCTTGGATTTGTGCCATGTTTAATGAGATTTTTAATGTTTACAGTTAACGATATATATTTCTACATTCCTGCAAAAAGTAATGAAATGTATAGTGATACAAATCAACATTAATAATAAAGTTAAAGTTTGTTACTTAATGAATCACATGTTACTGATGCACAATATTTTTGTAAAAAGTGTACTAGAATATCCTCTTGTGCCCCTGCACAGCAGTAGAACTGACTTACATTTAGTGCAATCCATTAACAAAATGCAGATGTACATCAAAGCTTTTATGTATGACACCTTATAACTTCATTTCATTCAATATGCATTTTGACTGTCATTTGTGTTTCAACAATAATGCCATCTACCATAGATTATAATTATGCCAATATTGTAACGTGACGAGTTCCTCCATTATATGTTACATATGCTATTTTTAATTATTGCATTTTGTAGAGACTTTCTTATTGGTAGATTTTGTCCTGCATTCTGTATAATTTCATTATAAAAAATATACAGACATTCATAATTATTATTGTATAGAGAAAATAAAAACTGTATATAGAATTTAAGTAAATAAATATAATTGATAAACATCATGGCTTTTATGTGAAGGATGGGAAATGGAAATGCCTAATATATTTTATTAAGTGACAAATACTGTGACTGAGAAATGATGTTACTAATAAATAAATAGCGAGTCATGAAAATCTCACCTCATAAACTCCTATTCTTCAAGCACAGGACCACGGTTTCAGAAGGCATCCCTCCTATCTTCAGCCATCTTCATGACTGTTGAATTTTCATCTACACCTTCATCTTCAAAGCTACCATCTGGTGTTGATTTGATGAACTTTGAGATCAAATCTTGCTTGCCAAGAATTTCAAAATTCATGGATCTAGATTTGTTCTGATTGTATATCTTTTCCCAAACTGTCAAATCAAAGGGTTTTGCCAAATGTTTCAAAAGTTTAGTTTCTAGAATCATAAAACTGAAAAAGGTAAACTTTTGAAACTTGGATTTGACAGTTTAGGAAAAGATATACATTCAGAAGAATACATTTAGATCCATGATCTCAAAGTTCATCAAATCAACTCCAGACGGTAGCTTTGAAGATGAAGGTGTAGACAAGAATTCAACAATCATAAAGATTAATTAAATAAAAATAAAACATAGTTTTATTTGATTTTCATATTTATTATATAATTCAGTGACAGCTGTACCTTCTTCAGACATGTTAACAAATTATGAAAACTTAGTTTTATTTGATTTTCATATTTATTAAGACAATTCAGTGACAGCTGTTTCGGTACACTGTATCTTCTTCATACATGTTAACAAATTATGAATTGAAACAGCTGTCACTGAATTATGTCTTAATAAATATGAAAATCAAGTAAAACTAAGTTCTATTTTTATTTAATTAATGAATATTGATTTTCATCAAGTAAACACCAACTCAATTGATTAATCATAAAGATGGCTGAAGATAGGAGGGATGCCTTCTGAAACCGCAGTCTTGTGCTTGAAGAACATGGAGCTTATGAGGTGAGATTTTCACAACTCACTATTCATTTATTATTAACTTGAAAGCTCTCATAATGTTATTTCGCATAATTAATGTATGAAATAATGTTGCTTTTGTTCACTGGTCCTGGTTCAATTCCCATACCAATGACAATTCTGATATCATTTATATGATCTTCAAGGAACCAAGTGGTTTACTTCCACTCTCATTAAGCTACTTTTAGTCTCATATCTTACAACGGATCTGTCAACCATTGCATGCTGAAACTTACCTTGAAATTTCTTCCAGAGAAGCGTTGTGATGTACCAAGGCCATGTCCAAAAACTTACCTGTGATTTTTAACTGCAAGTCATTAAAATCCAGCACCAAATCTCTCATTTAAAATGTAGGGAATTAATTAATACAACTAATGAATTGGTAGATTGAAGAGCCCTCACTAGCTGCTCCATACAGTGGGTTGCCATTGCTGAATTCTAGCTTTGATTTCTGTGCCTTGCAGTTAAAAAGGTAATTTTTTTGGAAGTGGCCTTGGTACATCACAATGTTTTTCTGGAATAAATTACAAGGTAGGTTTTGGCATGCAATGGTTGACAGTTCCCTTGTTAGTATCACAATCTCCTCAAAACCATTTTATTGTTATCTACCCCTTCCTGGAAATATTGTCCCTTGATACTTCCAATAAAAATTGTATATAAATTTATGGATTCTTAATGCATTATATATCCTGGCAATTATCTCCAGTTCAATAATTTTAAGCAAACAGTTCAGTGAGTGAAGCTCAGATTTGAGTATCTTTCATTGACTATTTAACTCATGCACCAAATGGGAGTCAGTGACCAATCACCTTTCAACGAATTTTGTTTTACAACCAATCACAGTCATGTTTCACCTCGATAATTATTGAATTTTGATTACCAAAATAAAGAAAGCTCCTCCTTTTTAATATTCTGAACAGGTCAGAGCATTATTTTGCAGTGACTGACTCTCTAACAAATACGTTGAATATAGCAAATAATGAGCAGATTCCTTCAACCTACTATATAAGAGAAAATTTGCATCTAGATCACAACTTGCCTTGGTAGCTCAGTTGATATAGCATTTGGCACGGATAGCCAAAGGTCCCAGGTTCATGGCCGCGCGGACATAAGCTCTCCATACATCCCTATCCTGAGCCAATGTTTTCCAATCCCCTGGATAATCTATTTCCCTCAAATCATAGTTAATGTTATTCTCCCACCTCATTCTTGGTCTTCCAACTGGGCATTTTCCCTCTGGCTTTCTTACAAAAAGCTTCCATGCACCTCTTTCATTCCCCATTCGTGCCACATGTCCTGCCCATCGCAGTCTATGAGATTTAACTGTTCTCAATATATCTGGCTTCCTATAAAGACCATGTAATTCATTGTTATGCAGTCTTCTCCATTCACCTGTGTGTTGATCTCTCTTTGGTCCAAAAATTATCCTAAGAACTTTATTCTGAAATACTCAATCTCCTTTCCTCTCTTAAAGTAAGAGTCCATGTTTCGCATCCATATAATATAACTGGTAGAATAATAGTTTTATATATTTTCAGTTTAACGTTTTTTGAAAGGAGTTGGGAAGTCAAGAAAATGCATAATAACACACATTTCCAGAATTCACCTTATGTTTAATTTCCTTGTGCATCTTATTCCTGTTTGTGATTATTGTTCCTAGGTATTTGAATTCAGTCACTTCCTCAAAATTTCCCTCATTTGTCATTAGCTGTCCATTTCCATTATATTATGTATTTTTATGTGTGACCATATATTTAGTTTTATTGATATTTACTTCCAGTCCCAATTTTTTAGTGTTACTCAGTAGTGTGTGCGTGTTGGCCTTTAGTATCTCCTCACTATCGGGCAATAGTACTACATCATCAGCATAAACCAACAGCTTATTAATACCAATGAATTGTAGGTCTTCTTCATCCTCTAAAGATTTGATGGCATGCTCTAGTACAAAATTAAATAGTAGAGGAGATAGTGCATGTCCTTGCTTCAACCCATTGTGAATTTCAAAAGTATCCAAAAACTGTTTGCCTACACGCACCCTACGCTATGTGCCATTTAGACATGGCTATTATACAATATTTTAAATATAAGTAGTTGCTTAACATGAATTAACTGAAGCTTTCAAGACTAACATTCTAATGAGACTTGAAACATTCCAAACCTATGATCTTATAATATTGTTTTCCTTAATGGTTTGTACTAGCCATTGACAGCAACAATTTAAGTTAACCTTGGTTCCATTTTGTTATCTCAATTACTAAGCTAATAATATTATTGTGGGGTTCCCACTAATGTAGCATTTCCTCTACATTAAGGTGATGTGGTTATATTGCCAGCACTCGGTCCTCAGAGCCTCATTTGTAATAGCAGGTTGCACCATGAGCAAGACCAGTATTAAGATAGGTTAGTGAAGCATGGACAATACGAAGCCTAATAACACCTAATAAGATGTGATTTATGCACCATACAGCAGACTATACAAAGTGGGACCATAAAAGAAATGAAATTATGGAAGAGTTGGATCAGAGATAACCCACTAAACGATGACCAACGACAATGTTATTCAGTGATGCCTAGATGCCAGAGACCTCAAGCATTGGCCGAAATAACTATCCGATTACAGCTTACTGTATTATTGATAAATCAATTGCACCATCTATCGACAGAAGTATAATTAAACAATGTTGATTCTGGTGGCTCAATCATCATTTTCAATGTTTACAATACTACATCATCATCATCCATGCAAATATTAGGCCAAGTGGCCTGTTATGGTCTCAAAGAGGAATTTTCCATCCAGCGCTTTTTTCGACGTCCCAGCGATCTTTTGCCCTGGGGGCAGTAGTGAAATATGGCTTTTGGAATTTTATGAGATGGCATTCGTTGAAGATGGGCTTTCCAGTTGTTCTGGTAGTTTTGTATATGGTGAAGAATGGGTTCTACATCCAACTCTTCCATAATTTCATTTCTTTTATGGTCCCACTTTGTGTAGCCTGCTGTATGGCATATAAATCGTATCTCATTTTCTGTTATTTGGCTTTCATCTCTTCTTCAAATTATCCATGCTTCACTACCATATCTTAATACTGGTCTTGCGAGAACCTTATAAAGTCTTAATCTTGTGTTCTTCTGTACTAAAGATGGTTTCATTATACTGTTAATTATCCCCGTTGTTTTTGTAAAATTTGTGATTTTCTTTGATATATCAGCTTCATCTTGGAATGTTAAATTATAACCCAAATAATTAAATTAGTTTACTCATTCTAAAATTTCATCATCCAAAACAATTTTGCTAGGTATAGGGTATTTCCTACAAAAGGCCATCACTTTAGTTTTCTTTGTATTTATTTCCATATTGTACCTTTTTGAAATTATATTAAAATTGTGAATAGAATACTGTAAATCTGTTTCCGTTGGAGCTATTAATACCAAATCATCTGCAAAAAGTCTATTTTATGGTTTCTATTAATTTGGACAGAACCGTGTCTCATCTGTCGCCAATCTTGGAGTATTCTATCCATGTATATGATAAAGAGCAAAGGTGAGAGGCCACATCCTTGTCTTATGCCCCTATTAATTTCAGTCCATTCTGTTTGTGTGTTATTGATTCGAACTGAAATCAAATTTGTTTTATAGATATTGTATAAATTTAAAATATGCTGTTGTGGTTGATTATTTCAGCTAAAATTTCCAACAGTTTATTCCTATTGATTTTGTCGAAGGCTTTTTTGAAGTCCACAGAAGCTAAATATGTTTCTACATTGAACTCCCCGTGTTTTTCTATTAATAATTTCATAGAGAAATAACCATCACAGCAGGATCGACCTTTACAAAAGCCATTCTGTTCTTCGACTGAGGAGGCTAAGATGTGTATAATTTGTTCTTATTTATATTGGCGTAAATTTTGTATCCAGTATTTAGTAAGCTGATGCCTCTATCATTTTCACAGTATTTCTTGTCTTTTTTTTTTAAATATTGGTATTATAATAGATTTTGTCCAACTTAAGGAATGTCTCGTGCCCTTCCCATAGTTTATTTAAGAATGTTAGAAATCTGTCTAAAAACAGAGGATTTGCATTTTTAAATAGTTCAATATTGATTCCATCCTCGCCAGGAGCTTTATTTTTAGAATACTACATTTCAAATAATTCCTAGACTAATCATAATCAATCAGATTTTACACCTCACCTCATATTATTGAAAAACTCAGGGCAGTTTCAAAAGGAAAATATCTTTCGAAACCGGTCCTGAGTTATACATAAATGTAGGGCAAACTGTAAAATTTGATTAATTCAATTATTATTAAATAAAACCTCATGATGTTATAAACATAACAATCCATAGAATTTCATCTTCCCAATTTCCAAGACCCTCAACTTTTTATCCAATGCAAGGAATATAGTCCTAACATCAGAAAAAACAGTTGATTAGTCTAAGAAAACTGGAGGAATATTTCATAATTCAATTAATTGTTTTAAAGTATTCATGTTATAGATTTTTTTCAATATATTCTTAGGAATAAGACTATTATCTACATAATATATTCTTAGAATTAAAGAAAGGATAATCCTGATTCTCAAGTAAAGGTTGAAATGAAAAATAGAGATATAATTTAATAACTTTTTATTTATTTTAGACATATGAACAAAAATAATAAACAATAGATAATTCGAGTAATTATGAAGAATTAATGGCATTGAAATGATATGCAAAAAAATTATTACTAATAATAATATAAAAACAAGCAAGTAAAGGGCAAACAAATGGGGAAATGTACATAATTAAACATTCAAGGATTTAGGCTTTCAATAGTTTATTTTGCTCTCAGAATTTCCTATGCCAGCCTCTTCAATCTATTTTGACCATTTGGAATTTAATGTATATTTAATTTATTTTATTAAATATTTTAACATACATATTATGCCATCAAAATCTGGTCCCTAACAAAAGAAAAAAAAGGTAGTTCATAATTACTGGTAATTTTACTACCTTACCATTAGATAATTTCAATCAAATAATGCATTAAATTATAATAAACCATTCATTTCACTATAATGGTGGTGAATTCAGTTATCAATGACCCCTTTCTAGAGGAAAGACAAATGCAGCATTACTGGACATATTTGCACATCTGAAAAAAAAAAAGTTATAAAAAGTATATAACCTGTAATGGACAGTACATAGCTTTTTGAAACTTTTATAAATCTACTCCAGTTATATGGACATAAAAAAAATACAAAAATCTTACATATTATTCCAATAGAATAACCATTAATACAGCTATAAAAGTACTGGTAAAAAACAAACATTCTCCATCCTAAAAACTATTAGTTCTTTTGCTGTGGAAAACAAAAAATTTAAGAATTACTGCTTTTTTTTAAAGTTTTAATTAATGTAATATGTCTTCAGTCTGAAGTACCCATTCTGCTGGGGTTCACGTTATAGATAGATAGATCATCGGATTGATTAATGTCTTTGCACATCGTCCGATTCCTACTAGCCAATTTTGTCGGGTCCATCCCAATCTCCTGGTTGTAGATGTTTCTCCTTCAATATATAACCATATTTCCATCGATCCAGGAGGTTTTAGGTCCTCCTCGGCTTCTTCTTCCCTCAGGTTTCCATTCCAAAACAGATTTTGGTAGTCGATCCTCTTCCATTCGCTGGACATGTCCGTACCATCTTAATTGCTGAGTTTTAATATAATCCTACAATAGTGTCTCAATCTTCATTTTTCTCCCTTATAACTGATTTCCTAATTTTTTTCTCTTCTTGAATTCTTGCAGCCCTTCGTATAAAATCCATTTCCGTTGCCAAAAGGGTAACTTATTTGTTTTGGTTTGTTGTTAATGGCCAAAGTTCTGCTCTATAAGTAAATGATTGCTTTTAACAATGTATGATATATATTCATTTTATTTTTATTACGTTATATTTTTTATCCCCAATATTCCATTGAGGCAAGCAAGTGCAATTTTCCTTTATTCTTTCCTATTTCTTATTTCCCTCTTTCATAACTCCCATTTTATTTATTTTAATTCCTAAATATGTGATCCTCACGACAACATTTTATTGTTTCTCCAGTCTCCCAAAAATTAAATTTTGTTCTGGTTCACCCCAAGTTGATAAATATTTAGTTTTTTACATTGTTTAAATTTAAACCCCATTTTTTCATTATTCTTCTATTACTGTTCTAGTCATATATTCTAAATCTTCATAATCTTGTGCAATTAACAATTGATCATCTGCAAAATGTAAGTTTGTATAAAGTTTTGTTGTTTGAAATAGGAATTCCCATGCGTTGTGCTGAACATTTTCTCCTCCAATTCTTTAATATTTCAGTACATATATTTTAAACAGAGTCGGTGATATAGACAACAACCTTGACGAAGACCTTTATTTATCTTAAAACCATGTGACAAGTAACTACTGCCAATTTTAATTTTAGACATGCAATTGTCACTATTATTTTGTATAGCTTTAATTATTATAGTTTTGAATTCCCATACGTCTTAAAAGCAATCCATAGATGTTCTCTATAGGGACATTGTCCGTATGCTTTTTCTCTAGAATTCTAACAAATAGTAGGTGCAAAGGTTGTCCATATTGCATTTTTTCTTTTCTATTACTTGTAGTAATGCCAAAATTATATATATATAACAATATACGGTTATTCTTGCGAAAACTTTCTTCTATTACAGACTTGCTATGCCTGACATATCTTCACTGGCTCTATCTAGTAGCTATGTATTTTATGAAATTACACCAAAACATATAGACTAAAGTCCTTTAGAACAAGAACTAACTATATTAAAGGAATATTTATAAATTGTTGCCCTCCTTATAGTTACCAATCCTTTAATGCAATAAATTAAGATTGCAACGCAGATTTATTCCAATTCAAATTTGACCCCCTTAAATAAAATGTATAAATACAATAAAAGTCTACGGATCCCGTATATATTTTAAAACTTACTAACCATATCAAGGAAATCAAACTAGAAATGGGTAATTCAATGGATGGAAAGTATGGAAGAGTAGACATGGAAATGGCCAAGATAAATGGAGGCTCTTATCCAAAACTTGGCCCCTGGAACAATTACAGGAGGCTAGATGTAGAAAACATTAATTCAATATAGTTATGTCAAAAGATATAACATAGATGTACTGGTCATTAAAAAAAATGTTACATAAAATCCTATTGTTTTTAACTGTACAAAAGGCATGCTTGCTCCCTAAAAATTTCTGTTACACAATATATTGCATACAAAATACCTACATAGGAAAATTTTACCATTAGATTACGTAAGTAGTGGAACCAGTGGCATAAGAATGTTGTATTATGCCCAGGAAAAATATTAAGAATTGCAAACAACGTTTTAACAATCATTAAAAAAGTTTTACAAAAAGTAGGTAATGCTAATAAAAACAAAACCATAACCTAACAATTCCATAGGATAAGGTCCAAAAAACGAGTGCACACGAATGCATAAACTTACTAGAAAATATTATTTTAACAGACAATTAATTAATTCTAATTATAGATCAAAAATAGTTGCATGATCTATGTGATGCACCTACATTTTAAAATACGCAGCCAACATAATAGAAAAAAACCATACAGTTTATTTACGATATAAATAAAAAAACTACTGAAGATTATTTTAAAACTAAATATTCAAGGAATACTTTAAACAAAAGTTTATAGCATGATTACTTTTTCAACTAAAATTAAGAGCGAGTCAGCTTATTTCAAATAATAAAAAATATTTAATTCAGGATGTCAGTTGGCAGCACTCTCTACAGGACGAATTTGCTCCCAGGATATAGCGACTGCAGCGTTCCCAGGGATATTTTTTATCTATGCTATGCAGAGCTCCAAGGTTTGGCAGGAAAAAATAGGCCTGGAATCACCATCCCCCATAAGCGTCGGCTCTCGGGGCGAGTTGTATATTTGATTAGTTAATTTACCCATTACATTTGATCTATATTATTTACCTGCAGGACGCGAACACTTCGTAATACCTTGATCCTCAAAATGCATACGTCTGCCATCTAATCGATAAATTTATGTAGTGTATGGATTATTAATATTTTTTTTCAAAGGGCCGAGATATGCACCATCCTTGCAGGGAGGAATTAATCAATGTAACTGCCCTGACTGCTGACTGACTGATTTTTGTGACAGTGACCTAGCACTGTCCAGAGTGCTAATTTTGGAGCCAAGTTTGCTCCCCTGATAGCTATTTTATTGTGATTTGTATTCTGTAAAGGGTTTATTGTGCTGTCCCTAGCCTATATGGCGATTTTTTGGGAGCAGTTTTGTACAATTTTCATGTGCGTATATGATTAGGTGATGAAGATGCGATCACTCATTTGCACGGGGCGCATCAGAAACCCACTAGTCTGACGAGCTAGGCTCAGTGTCAGAGGCGTGGAATGAGCCACTCCGTACATTGAGTAAGTGTAGAGCTTCATCACTGGGAAGAGCACCATGTTGGCGTTACTGTTAGTTAAATATGTTTCGGTGTGTAGTACGCCGCTGTTGCTGTTGTCCTATATTGCGAACAACAGGATTCGTGTGAAGTAGATATGGCCGTGGCCATGCTATTCACACGTTCCTGCACTAGTTCCTCAATATAGGGAATATATTTGCAGCTCTGTGAAGCTCAGTTATCCTTGTGTGTACCGAGGGGTCGAAAATATGATTTTAAGGCATCTGTTTTGGATGATTTGCAATTTCCTTTTGTGTGTACTTGCAAGGATGCTCCAAGCTTCGCAGCCATATAGCAACATTACTACGTATTATCAGCCACGTAGAGAGTGACTTTTATTTTTGTGGATAATTTCTCCGACCTGAAGAATGGATAATAAATACCGATGCGCATTTTTGCTTTTTCAATAATGCGTTCGGTATGAATTTGGAATGTTAGACGTTGGTCTAAGTGAAGACCAAGATACTTGACCACGGTCTCAAAACGGAGATATTGTGCTCCGAGATTAATTGGAAAGTCTGGGATGTGCATAAGTTTATGTACTGCCCAGTATTAATGAAAATGTTTTAATATTAATTAATATTCTCAAACTGCATAGATAGTTGTAGAACAAGTCTTTACTAATATAAATAATCAATAACGATATGATTAGTTAGTTAATGGATCATGTGAAAAGTTGGCAGAAGTGTGGAGCATAAATGCAGCCGACCGAGCAAACTAATATTTACAATTATTATGTTTAGGCATCAATTTAATTAGTTTCCCGCATTAATTAAATACAGTACCAACATAGTTTCTAGAATTCATGGATTTAATTTGATAATTATTAGCTAGGTAACGCAAAAAATTTCGTCTATGTCCTAAAACAAAATTGTTTATATACAAATACAATAAAAATGAAAACAGTGATTTTAAATAATTACATAATATTAGTTATTATCAAAGTTAAATTACATTCTAAGAAAGAAAATAAAACTTAGAAGCAGCTAGATTCGAACCTTTCGCCATCCATCTCATGATCACTAATCTAAGGTCTAACTGACTGAGCTAAGCGAATAAAAAAATTGAACAATTGGCATTAAAACTAGGTTATATGTTATAAACCGGAAGAAGGTTTTCTTCGTCATTTTTTTTCACCGGAAGAAGGTTGTAATTCTAATTACTTTGAAAACTGCATCCTCTGCCATCTATCGACAAATTATAAATTTAAATATTTGTAAAACCTAGATTCTCATAAAATGCATACGTTCTGCCATCTATCAACAAACTTTGTAGTTAATGTGATTATTTTTTTTTTTCAAAGGTCGAAATATGCACCATCTGCATGAGGAATTATTATCATATACACCGCCCAGTTATTAATGAAAATTTTCGTAATACTAATTAATATTCTCAAACTGAATAGATTGTTGTAGAACCAGTCTTTACTAGATATTAAATATATATATAAATGGAACTTCTTGTGGGAAAAACCAGAAGAGGGGAAAAACGCCCAACTTAGTAGACCAAGAATGAGGTGGGAGAATAATATTAACTATTGATTTTACCGAAATAGATTATACAGGGAATTATGAAAAAACATTAGCTCAGGATAGGGATGTAATGATCTTAGTACCGCGCGGGCCGGATGAACCTATGGGTTCGATAGTGCCAGTGAGGTAGTTATTACACAATCTTAATGGTGCTTTAATATAAATTTTAAAAGTGTTGATTGTTTACTAATAGAAAATAATCGATAAAGATATATGTAGTTACTTAATAGTTTATGCGTTAGTTGGCAAGAAGCGTGGAGTATAGATACAGGCCCAACAAACAAATAATTTACAATATTATGTTTTAGGCACCATTTTATAATTAATTAAGATAGGTTTCCCGCATTAATTAAATGCAGTGGCAGCATTCGTTTCTAGAATTCATGTTTAAAATTTGAAAATATGTTAGTTAGGTAACGCAAAAAATATTGTCTATATCCTAAAACAAATTGTTTCTATAGAAATACAATAAAAATAAAAACTTCTTCTTCTTAAACATAATTTATAGGATTTTCATCCTGTTTATTTCCAAAATCTTTCATCGGAGGAGGAGACGTATTGGATGTAATAAAAATAAAAATAAAAGCTTTAAACAATTATATTATCTTATTTATTATTAAAGCTAATAAAATATATTAAAGAAAAAAATTATAAGCAGGTAGACTTGAACCCTTCTCCATGCATCTGTTGATCACTAATCTAAAGTCTAACTGACTGAGCTAGCGATAAAAAATTATTGAATACATTAAAACAGGGTTATATGTTACAAACCGGAAGAAGGTTTCTTCGGCATCTTTTTTACCGGAAGAAGGTAGTAATTCTAATACTTTTGAAAAACTGCATTCGTCTGCCATCTATCGACAAATTATATATTTAAAAATCTGCAAAACCTAGATCCTCCTGCTCATAAATGCATACGTCTGCCATCTATCAATAAAAACTTTGTAGTTAATGTGTTATTGATTTTTTTTCAAAGGTCGAAATATGCGTCATCTGCAAGAGGAATTATTATCATATACGCCCAGTATTAATGAAAATTCGTAATACTAATTAATATTCTCAAACTGAATAGATTGTTGTAGAACCGGTCTTTACTAGATATTTAATATAAATATTAATATATTTAAATGGAAACTTCTTGTGGGAAAACCAGAGGGAAAACGCCATGTTGATAGACCAAGAATGAGGTGGAAGAATAATATTAACTGTGACTTGACGGAAGTAAATTTGCAGGGATTGATTGGAAAACATTATCTCAGGATAGGGATGTATGGAGAGCTTATGTCCGTGAACCTATGGGGTTCGATAGTGCCAGTTAGTTATTACACAACCTCAATTGTCCTTTAATATGAATTTTAAGTGTTGATTGTTTACTAATAGAAATAATCGATAACGATATATGTAGTTAATTAATGGTTTATGCAATAGTTGGCAGAGTGTAATTTACAATGACTATTTAACTCATGCCCCAAATGGGAGTCAATGACCAATCACGTTTCAATGATTTCTGTATTACAACCAATCAGAGACGTGTTTCACGAAATAATTATCAACGTTAGGATTATCATATATTAAGCAAAGCTCCTCCTTTTTAATATTCTGAACAGGTCTGAACCGTTTATTTGCAGTGACTGAGCCTATAACAATACGGCTACCAGATTGTATATAATAGTGCTTACATGTCAACATTTGTAGCAATTGATTATACCACCAAAAAAAGAAACCACTGTTTGCACTTTCTTAAATGTATACGACATCAAAAATGAATTAATATACAGATGGATGTGTTTCATTTTTTCTCCACTAGAGAGCATTCTTACAATATTGCGTTCCTTTGGCAATAAATAGTATGATCTGGTTGCAGTGATAAACAAAGAAGCAGTAGAAGCGTAGGCTACCTATCGTTTCTCATTAGTTTTCAAAACATCACCGTTTACTTTAAATATAAAATATTTTTAAATAACTGTAGTTAAATAATGATTGTGAGTAAACAGCTTTAATTTTATTTCGTTAAATAGTCCTAACAAATGCCACTCTTGATTTCCAAATTCTCTAGATAAATTCACTCCTCACTTCGTGAGTCGTGAATTTATCGATAATTTGGAAATCACTCGTGGCATTACTTATGATTATGTTTAGGCGCCATCTTAAAATTTATTAAGATAGTTTCCCGCATTAATTAAATGCAGTACAAAGCATAGTTTTCTAGAATTCATGTTTAAAATTTGAAAATTATTAGTTAGGTAACGCAAAAATGTTGTCTATAATCCAAAATAAAATTGTTTATATAGAAATACAATAACACATAAAAAACTTCTTCTCCTTAAACATCTGTTATATTTCAAAAATCATTCCTCGGAGGAAGACGTATTGGATGTTTAAAAAATAAACAAATAAAAATAATATTAACTTAATTATTATAAAAGTTAATAATTTATTAAAGAAAAAATATATAAGCAGGTAGACTTGAACCCTTCTCCATGCATCTGTTGATCAGTAATCTAAAGTCTAACTGACTGAGCTAGCGATAAAAAAAATTATTAAATACACTAAAAACAGGGTTATATGTTACAAACCGGAAGAAGGTTTCTTTGGCATCTTTTTTTTAACCGGAAGAAGGTTATTATAATTCTTATACTTTGAAAACTGCATTCGTCTGCCATCTATCGACAAATATACATTTAAAAATGTTTAAACCTAGATCCTCGTTCTCTATCATAGAATTCTCTATGCTCATAAATGCTTGGGTCTGCCATCTACCGATAAACTTTGTAGTTAATGTGTTATTGATTTTTTTTTAAAGTTCGAAAATGCGCCATCTGCAGGAGGTATTATTTATCATGTACCGCCCTGTATTAATGAAAATTTCGTAATACTATTAATATTCTTAAATTGCATTGATGTTTGTAGAACAGGCATTTACTAGATATAATTATTAAATTTCATTCCATGCCTCACATCCACATGTGTCCATCACAGAGGTAGATGATAAATTGTTATATTTAATATCTTAATCAACTAATTATAAAATTGTGCCTAAACATAATAATTGTAAATTAATTTGTTTATTGGGCTGCATTTATGCTACACACTCTGCCAACTATTGTATAAACCACTAAGTAACTACTTATATATCGTTATCAATTTTTTCTATTAGTAAACAACACTTCAAGCCACAGTTAGTCCAAAAGCATTCAAGACTGAAAGTGTATAAAACACTGGCCTCTTCCAACTCTTTTGTATGGTAGCGAAGTATGGACGTTGAAACAGAAGGATATACAGAGACTTAGATCTGCTGAAATGAGATATCTTCGGAGGACTGCAGGATACACACTACTAGATCACAAAAAAAATGAAGACATCTTAGAAGAATTACACATGGAATCTTTAGAAACAAAATTTCTGATTATAAGTCAAGATGGATACAACATGTTCATCGAATGGAAGATCACAGAATACCCAAACTAATGTTAAGATATCAACCTGCAGGAAGAAGAAGACCAGGACGTCCACTCAAAAGACTTCTGGATGGTGTTTCTCTTGAGGCCGAAACAGGTCAACAAATGGCCTAAATTCGTGAATGTACTATGATGATGATGATGAAACAACACTTTTAAAATTCATATTTAAAGCACCGTTGAGGTTGTGTAATAAGATATTAAATATACCAATTTTATATTTATATTTAATATCTAGTAAAGAACTGTTCTACAGCAATCTATGCAGTTTGAGGATATTAATTAGTATTACGAAATTTTCATTAATACTGGGCGGTACATGATATATAATAATTCCTCCTGCAGATGGCACATATCTCGACCTTTGAAAAAAATCATCATCATCATCTTAATCTCAGGGATTAAGCCTGTTGGCTCGTTCCGGTTTCATGAAAGCTAGAATTATTAGAATTGAAAAAATTAATAAATCATTAACTACAAAGATTATTGATAGATGACAGACGTATGCATTTATGAGGATCTAGGTCTTACTAATTAACTGGCACTATCAGACATCCCTATCCTGAGCTAATGTTTTTCAATCATTCCCTGTATAATCTACTTCCGTTAAATCATAGTTATATTATTCTCCCACCTCTTTCTTGGTCTACTAATTGGGCGTTTTCCCTCTGGTTTTCCCACAAGAAGTTTCCTTTATATATATATTAATAATATATATATATAGATATATATTTAATATCTAGTAAAGACTGGTTCTACAACAATCTATTCAGTTTGAGAATATTAATTAGTATTACGAATTTTCATTAATACTGGGCGGTACATGATAAATAATTCCTCCTGCAGATGGTGCAATTTTCGACCTTTGAAAAAAAAACAAATCAATAACACATTAACTACAAAGTTTGTTGATAGATGGCAGACGTATGCATTTATGAGAATCTAGGTTTTACAAATATTTAAATTTATAAATTTGTCGATAGATGGCAGAGGATGCAAGTTTTCAAAGTATTAGAATTACACCTTCTTCCGGTGAAAAAAATGACGAAGAAACCTTCTTCCGGTTTATAACATATGACCTAGTTTTAATGCAATTGTTCATTTTTTTTATCGCTAGCTCAGTCAGTTAGACTGTAGATTAGGGATCATGAGATGGATGGCGAAAGGTTCGAATCTAGCTGCTTCTAAGTTTTATTTTGTTTCTTAGAATGTAATTTAACTTTGATAATAACTAATATTATGTAATTATTTAAAATTACTGTTTCCATTTTTATTGTTATTTGTCTATAAACAATTTGTTTTAGGACATAGACGAAAGTTTTTTTGCGTTTTACCATGACTAATAATTATCTAAAGTTTAAAAGTAAATCCATGAATTTCTAGAAACTAATGTTGAGTATGGTATTTAAATAATGCTGGAAAACTATTACATTGGTGCCTAAACATAATAATTGTAAATATTAATTTGCTCGGGCTGCATTTATGCTCCACACTTCTTGCCAACTATCACATGAACTATTAACTAACTAATATTATTATTGATTATATTTCTATCAGTAAATTCCAAACCATATTTAGTGTTAGTGTACGTAAAATTAGTTTATAGTTTATTAAATAATATGCAAGTAAATTGTTTTGTTAGGTTAGGAAATGGGACATTAGTTTACGTCCATTTTTTTTGCATAAGGGAATAAATAATATGCATGTAAATTGTTTTGTTAGGTTAGGAAATGGGAAGTTAAGTTTACTTCAATTTTTTTTTTAGCATTTGGGAATTTATTGCCAAAGTCGGCGTTACCAACTTTGGGAATAAATTCCCAAATTCTAAAAAAATGGACATAAACTAACTTCCCATTTCGTAACCTAAGAAAACAATTTACATGCATATTATTTATTGCCTAATGCAAAAAAAAAAAAAAAAAGATGGACGTAAACTAACTTCTTCCCATTTCCTAACCTAACAAAACCATTTACGTGCATATTATTTAATAAACTATCTACAGAATCACAGTGCGTATGCACGAGTTTTGTTAGGTTAGAAAATGGGAAGTTAGTTTACGTCCATTTTTTTAGCATTTGGAAATTTATTTCCAAAGTTGGTTATGCTGACATCATAGCCATCTACTGGAAGCTACATTAACCATTACAGCAACTCCTGCACTCGTGCATGCACACTGTGATTCTGTAGAACTCAGAAGAATTCATGTGTGACAGTTTCTACAGCTTATCCAAGACTTTTCTACAACAATCTATGCAGTTTGAGAATATTAATTAGTATTAAGAAATTTTCATTAATACTGGGCGGTACATGATAAATAATTCCTCCTGCAGATGGTGGCATTTCTTGACATTTGAAAAAATAATATCAATAATCCATTAAGTACATAGTTTATCGATAGATTGCAGACGTATGCAGTTTGAGGATCTAGGTATTACAAAGTTTTCGCATCCTGCAGGTAATGCAAATTAATACATAACTAATCAAATATGCCGAATAGATTATCGGAGTAATGCAACTTCGTCCTAACTTAAAAAGTGTGTTACAATTCTACCAATAACAGGAGAGAAACATCATCATCCATGCAAGTAATGGGCCATGTGGCCTGTTATGGTCTCAAATAGGAAATTTTCCATCCAGCATTTTCTTGGGCATCCCAGCGATCTTTTGCTTTGGGGACAGTAACAAAGCATGGCTTTTGGGATTCTACGAGACTGTATTTGTTAAAGATGGGCTTTCCAGTTGTTCTGGTAGTTTTGTACATGATGGAGAATTTGTTCTACATCCACCTCTTCCCTAATTTCCTCATTTCTTTTGTATTGTAATATTGTATTGTAAGCCTATGTTTTTCCTTTACAGAGATTTAGCGCGCTCTCCCCCTACAGGGAAGAATTTGAACAAAAATTTGAACTACATTTAGTTACCACTTGTTTTCGTATAGATGCCATTTTGAGTAGTACGTGGTCAACGTTCCGCCTCATACTGACATCTAGGAAACCAAGGTAGTACTAGGATGGGAAAATTCGGTAAATTTTGCTTAGAGGCCTTTTTATTCAGGCTTAAGGATTTTTTACGAGCCTGAAAATCTTCAGACTCGGGATCCACGGCTTAAAGTAAAGTCTCTCCCGGAGGACTTGCTCCTTGGATTTTTCCGTCCTAACCCCGGCCAGGTTTGAACCTGCGACCCTCGGGACCAGAGGCAAGGAGCATAACCACTAGTCCACCGCAGCCGACATGCCTGCTGTAACGGCGCATAAATCGCATCTCAAATTTGCTGTTATTTCGGCTTTCATCATCTCTTCTCGTAATTGTCCCCCTGCTTCCCCACCATATCTTAATAACGGGTCTTGCTCATGTTGCAATTTGCTATTACAAATGAGGCTCTGAGGACGCGAGTACTGGTGGTATAACCACACCACCTTATGTAGAAGAAATGCTGCATTAAGGGGGAACCCCCACAATAATACCCCTCTGGGCCAGCAACCCATTGGGTGAAAAATTTACATTTGCTTTCAAGTCTCAAACCAAGCCTTGGATGAATCAGACAGGTCAAAGGAGAGAATATCATACAATAAATAAATACAAAATGGTAGCATTGTTCGCCCTATAGATTCTACCTTACTCTGATGTTATGATTGGTGATGAAGGATCTGTATGGTATATTCGATTGATTGTTTGTTTTCATTTAATGCCGATTTGTGCCATCTGTAGGGCAAACTATGCATTATGCATGTATAAATTTTGGATACAAACTCTCTAAACTGCATTTTTTGCAGTTTTCAAATATTCGAAAATTGAAAAAAATTTTGCAATGATAAAATTCTGGGACACATCCGATAGATTGTTATTTTGGGATTCTCAAGATTTAAAAAATTTTGACATTTTGGTGAACACACCAACAAAAAATGCCTGGATAATGGAGTCAGGAAATTTTTTAAATGTCGATCTAAGCAGATTTATTTTGTATTGGATATCCTAATCAGTGATCACCTCGCTATTGTCACACAGTTTTGCTGTTCTCAAGATTTTAAAGATTTTACTTTTTTTTTATCAAAACATAAAGCCTTTAAAAATCGTGTATGGAAATTTGGAATGTAGGCAGAATTTTTTTGCAAGTAGAAAACCCTGACACACCATGTAGACTGCATTTTTCTGGTCTTGAAGATTTAAATTATTAATTTAGGAATTATTAATCAAGTTATGAAACCATCCCTGGTACAAAAAAACACCAGATTACGTTTATATAACACTTTGGCTAGACCAGTGTTGAACCTATGGTAGTGAAGCATGGACAACTAAGAAAAACAAACATGAAAGCAGAATAACGGCTGTGTAAATGAGATTCATCAATATATGGGCGCAGAAACAGCGGGTTATACAACCCAGATGGGATTCGGAAAAGGAACACCGATATCTTAAAAAGAATTGAAGACTACGCCAATTTTGGAATATATAAACGTACCAACTAAATTGGAAACACCATCTTGAAAGAATGAATTCAAATCGGATCCCCAAAGCTGTTTATAATTATATACCAAGAGGACGAAGATCACTGGGCCGTCCTATGAAAATGCTGGAGGGAAAATTTTCTATAGGATCGTAACAGGCCTTGGCCTAATACTTGGAAGGAAGAAGAAGAAGAAGAAGAAGATTAAAAAAATAAAACATTTTTGAGAAATGTAGTTGGGAAATTTGGACATTAGCAATTCGGGGAATCTATGCTAGAGTCCACCTACATTAGTCACTGTTGAAACTGAATGGCTAAATATATTGACTTAGGCTTTCACGGCCGAGTTACTATGATGATCTTGTAGAAGATTTCCGGGCTGTTGGCCATGGTTGAGGCTTATAGTTCCCCGACGTTTTGCCAGAGAATGTGTCCGGCATCCTCAAGGGTTGTTCGACAACTCAAGCCTAAGACCACGGCCAAAAAGCCCGGAAATCTTCTACAAGATCATCAGAGAATGGCTAAACTTCCTTATGGTGTGCCAATTATCCAATAAACTGTGAAATAATTTGGTGAACATTATCATGCCCAAATTGTTCAACTAATGAAATAAGACGAGTATAGGAGCGCTCCTGGCAAAGAATAACCAATTTTTCCATTAGCTATCCAGGACATACCCTGTAGAATACATCTCTGCAATATTAAAATATTAAAAAATTGTTTTATGTTCTTCGAAAAGGGGCAGTGAAATTTTGGATGTACAACAATTTTTTGCATGAAATTCCAGACATACTGTTATATTGCAAATTTTGGTTTTACAAGATTTCTAAAATTTTGCTTCTTGGCCAACACCTATAGGTGAGGAAAATTTAGAATGCAAGACAGGTATTTTTGTACAGATATACAAACAAGTGCAGATTGTAATTTTGCAGTTTTAATTTTTTTTTTTTTGTGATCAATAGTTGGTTTTGGTATGAATGACGATGATACTTCTCCAAAATATCTCTAGATAAAAAAATAAAAAATATAACAGCATTTTTTTCTTGCTGTATTTTATATCTTATTGTTTCTGAATTTATTTGTTGTACAGAATTAATATTGTATTTATGTGTTCTCTGTGTCCTAAGACAAATTCCATTTGGAGTCAATTGTAGTGTAAAGGATATGAAAATAGTTGTTCACACTGTAGTCTGACACATGAAAATAAAATGGAAAAAGAAATTAATTTCAACTTTACTAGGGATACTTTTATTTATTTCCTTTCAGTTTCCTGTGCAAAATCTTTCCTGAAGCATTTTTTTGGCATGGAGTCAAAAATTCAATTCAACACCTCTCAATTGTTTTCGTGATGAAATTTTCTATGACACAAAGTTTTGAACATCATCAGGAGCACTTTGGAAAGTGTGTAAGGACTATAAAAGCTATACGAATATTTCCTGATCTCTAATCTGGGACCCCTATCCAATACATCAGGGTGGTTCCTAAGTACTGTCTTCCAGTTCAACAGAACACAACCTGGCATCAACATAAAGTCACTGATTATGTTGAACTTTAATTATAAATTTGTTTTAATTATACAAGTAAATAGCCCAATATTATTAATAATAATAGTCTAATAATATAAAATTAGTAACAATAATAATAATATTAATAACAATACCAATAACAGTAAAAATAGTAATAATAATAAAATAATAGCAATTTTTTTTTTTCATTAAGGATTTTTCTCTACATAACAGCAGTTTATCCTTCAGCCAAAAGTATTTTTGCTCTGCCACAGATTTCTATCCTCAGCATCTTCTTCTTTGAGGTCTCTGCTGATCATGTTTCTTCTCACTACTCATCCATCCACTGTTCTCTGGTTTTCCCCCTCCTCCTCTCCTGCCTTCAGTTTTCCAATCCAGCATCATTCTTGGATTCTATTATTCTCCACCCTCTTCAGATACCATTTCAATCTTCATTCTTCATTACTTTCTATAATATTATGTTTATCATTCATCATTTCTCTAATTTTTCTGGCACCAAATTTTCTCCTTTCTTGATTTTCTTGCTGCCCTTCGCCAAAAATCCATCTCTGTTGTCAATAATTTAATTGCTTCCCATCTACCTGAAGTCCAGGTCTCTCGCACCACAACATAACACTTTTATACTTCTTTCTTCTTTTCATGTGATAGACCTAGTGGTCTGTTACGGTCTCAATCCAACGTTTGAAGGGTCCTGCCCAAAAATCTCTCTGCCTGGTGGTTGGTAATTTAAGATTTGACATTGTACATATTACATGATTGATTCTGTTTGTAATTCTTTGAGAATCTCCACTTTGTATTAATGATTTAAATATAAATAGGTTGGTTTTATTTATAATATTTTTAACTGCATATCACTGAGTTTAACATTCCAATTGATTTTCTTCCTTCACTACTTTTTTTTCAATTCAACAATAATTTTCATTCACAATAAATTTTTCCATCTGATTCTAAATTGATTATAAATATTTGAATTTCATCAACTTTCTTAATTTCCACATTGTATTATCAATAATGATATCAATACCGATATTAACAGTAATAATATTATAACATAATAATATTTTTATTTCAGAATTTATCACACAATTCAGTGGTTTTCCGTCACCCTCAAGAAATTCACCTTACTCCTCGTCTGTTAAGTCCCAGTTTCACTCATACTTCGTCTCACTTTAAAGTAAAGTAAAGTGATCCCACAACAGACCCGGAGGACCCTTGGGGTAGTAGGAGGTTAAGGCTCCCACTTTTTCTAGACAATCGGCACTTTTTATGTCAGCCGGTTGTCAGCCCTGCGTGACGGCCGCCCTTTACCCCAGAAACAAGCGTCTGGTACTCAATTTCCGTTAGAGGCTGAGTCGACCCAGGGCCATAGTGCCGCCAGAGGGTTTGGGTCAGTTTAAAAAATCCTGACCCCAATGGGACTTGAACCCTCGACCCTACCGGCTTGTAGCTCAGTGCCTTAACCACTACGCTACGACGTGCCCCCTCTTCTCACTTTAATATAACAATATATCCACGCCTGTGGGCCGACAGTTGTAAATTATGTTATCGATTGGCTACAGAAGAGGACCATCAGCGTGTGTTTTGTCTTAATGTTTTGTTGTCCTCGGTGGGGCCTTGAACATTTAGCTGATCACTCCCATGTATTTTTGTGGTCAAAAAAGTGTATATGTGATCCCTCTCCTGAGCAGCTTCGTGTTACCTACCAATATTTCCCTGAAGATGTCCATCACTTTAGTTTTTAATAATCTTATGGAATTCTGAATGTGTTTAAAATCGGTCCTGGTATTGAAGTAACAACCCAACACTTTGATCTATCCCTGGAAGTTCCAATTTAAAAAACCTATTTATTTTTATAATTGAACATGAGTTCAACTTTGGAACCTTATCCTATTACGCATTACAGGGACCCTTGTTTTCCCGACTTCTCTAAAAAAAAAAGGCTTTCTTTAATTGAGGAGAAAAAATATTACTAATAATTGAGAACAAAGATCTTAGGAGACTTTTGCAGACCAAAGACAGATGAGTATAAAACACTCACCTACATGATGTTTAGATTACGAGTAATAAGAACTGTTAAGTCTCGCTAGACTGTGAATGGACAGAACATGTGGCATTGGAGAATAGCAGTTATATATATTTTTATCTTTTAACTTTTCTGAGAGAAGTTGGCAAGTTCAACTGTCCCATTAATGCATAATAGCAATGCGTTTCCAGAGCTAAGACATATGTTTATAACTTCCTGCACCCTCAACCTGTATGTAACTATTGTTCCTTATTGGTATTCTGATAGTTTTCCTGTCATTTGTGTGTAAATTATCCATTACCATTTAATAATGCATTTCTAGGTGTGAGTTTACATGAATATTTAATGGAAAACCAGATGTAATAAGAACAGTAAGTTTTTTTAATTAGGTTGAGCACAGGACGTGTGTGACCCGAATGAGGAATGAAAGAGGGCAATTGAAAACTTGTTAGAATAACTGCAAAATTCTTGATAATGACAGGCCTAGAAGGTCCTTGACTACCAGCAATTGCTGACCTCACATCCACATGTAATAATTAAAGAGGTGGAGATCATCTAACCAGTATAGGATGACATGTTGTTAGCATGTCGGGTCCTCTAGTATTCTTAATATAAACGACCTAATAAGTATAAAATATGTGATATCAATTACTAGGACATTCTATAAGTAATGAACAACACTGCTATAACATCACAAAATTTTATTTAGGTTATTTTTTAAACGTTATAGAAACTTCATTTTAGTCTCCTGCCAAATCAACTATACATTTGCCAAGACCTTGGAAATATGGACAGAACATTCTGTCTGCAGCACCACTTCTGGATATCTGTTTCAATCTGATCAATCTAGGGCTTTCTGAAAATAAACTCTTGATTGAATTGAATGCCTCATACAGATTCTTTGACCTTTGATATTAAGTTTATAGTCCCAAAGGTTCATGTCTGGTGAATTTGGTGGATGTTTCAAATACTTCCCAATTCCACCTTCTAAACAAATTCTACTGAACCATCTTTTTAAGGGCGGTATTACTTATTAAGTGTGAGAAACAGTGAATGTATTCACAAAATATTACTATTTTCAAGACTTTTATATTAGAAATTTATACAACACAAGACTGCTCGACATCATACCACAAGATTACAATGTTGCCATTATCGAATGCTCCTGTAAATACAATAAGGTAAAAACTGTATGTAGTAATTATGTAGTATAAATGCTTATTGCTCGGGATAAATTGAAGCTTAATTTATTTTTGTTCCTACAGGTAGTATAGAGCTTCTGCATCATTCGATTCCACATTCTGTGACACTGATTACTTCTTGCCTCATTCACTACACAGAATATTCTTGCTTCTGTTGACTTGGCAATGTTGTGTTTATGTTCTTTAGATAGTCTTAATATTTCTGAGTAGTTTATAAAAATCATTTGCATTATATATTTGATTGATATCTGTCTGTCAGATGAAATTAAACTGTAAAATGTCTTTCAAATTGTCCCGGTTTGACAGATAGCAAGCAGAGTGAGAATGGCTCTCGAATTCCAACTTGAATAGCTGATATTTCAAATTTTCTGAAATGTAATCAATGAAAAATGTCCCTTCCTCTTCAAAAAATATAAATGTATATGTTAGATGCGATAGAAAATTTAATATCTCTCCAGCCTGATTCATCTAGTATTTCTACATTTCTGTTTTCAAACTTTTCTTTCATTCATACTAATACCCACCATTCTCCATTGAGAACACAATGTTTTTTGGAGATTTGGTATTTTCACCAACCTTTCTTTATCCATCACCAAAGGAGTATCATGTGCTACAGCTGATAATTGTTGTATAACTCCTGTCTGAAAACATTTTTTTTGCACTTTGATTTAGGGGGGCAACGCCGTAGCGTAGTGGTTAAGGCACTGAGCTACAAGCCGGAGGGTCGAGGGTTCAAGTCCCCGTTGGGGTCAGGATTTTTTAAACTGACCCAACCCTCTGGCGGCAACATGGCCCTGGGGTCGACTCAGCCTGTAACTGAAATGAGTACGAGACGCTTGTTCTGGGGTAAAGGCCGCCCGTCACGCAGGGCGACAACCCGGCTGACATAAAGTGCCGATTGTCTAGAAAAGTGGGGAGTCTTAACCTCCTACTACCCAAGGGCCTCCATGAGGCCTGTTGTGGGGATCAACTTAACTCTTTTTTATTTTACAGTGTTAATGCGCTGGTTGCATCAGCAGCAATCATTTTAACTACATCCACAAATTCTATTATCAAGAATTCCAGGAATAGTTTGGGCCTTGCCATTTTTAAAGTTAGTGCAATAAATTTTATTTCAGTTCTTTCGTTTCTCTAAGTACCACTATCTGATATTCATTTTCTGGGAATTGTTTGCCATCAAAATTAGAAGAATCATTGTACAGCTGGCAAAATGGAAAGTGGCCACTAACTAACTCACTAGCACTATCAAAACCATAGACTCATGGCAAACACGTACATAAAGCTCTTCCCTACATCCCTATCCTGAGCTAATGTTTTCCAATCATCCCCTATATATATCCATTTCCTTCCAAATCATGGATAATGTTATTCCCCCACCTCATTCTTGTCTACCAACTGGGCATTTTCTCTATAGTTTTACTTACCAGAAGCTCCATTGCACCTCTTTCATCCCTGTATGTTACTGCCACATGTCCGCCCATCTCAGCCTATAAGACTGAACTGTTCTTACTATACTGGCTTCCTAACATATGTAGTTCAACTATTATGTAGTTTTCCTCTCCATATCACATTTTGTTCATCTCTTTTGGCCCCAAAAATCTTCCTAAGACTTTATTCTCAAATATAGGCAATCTTCTCTCCCTACCCTTAAAGTAAGCGTCCATGTTCACATTCATATAATATAACTGGAGAATACTGTGTTTTATATTTTTAGTTTAATGTTTTTGAAAGGAGTTCAAGTGTTTTCACCGCTACTATTCGGAGAACATAATGCTACACATCATTGGACCCCATATCTGATATCTAACAGTTTATAATGGAGGGTCTGCATGTTGTAGTTTAATGGTAAACATTGGTGGACAAATATGATGAGGTTATGCATTCAGACACAATCTAGTGTTTTTTGTTTAAGAGAGCGGAAAATAAATTTTCTTTCTACCTATATTACAGGGTTTTTACAGCTGCCGCCAAAATATACTTTTTTTCTTAATATTTTAAATAGGAAGTAACACTATGAAGTTCATTTTTACTAAATTTTAGAAGCAGTATAAAACATCTCACTTCAATAATATTTTACTAACGATGAGGCGATTGTTTAAACTGACTCAAAAATTTATTATATAATGTTTCTTTGTCTCCTTTATGGTTCTTAATAATCAGCACCAAGTTTCATGAAAATATTATGAAAATATCTTTATTTATGTTTACATTAAGACTGTGAATAGAAAGAAAGAGAGAGAAATGTTATTCCTTGCCAAAACATGGTATAAAACAAAGAAACTCTGCCTTAGAAATTAAAATGTCAATCCATTTCATCGAACAGCATTAGTTCTCTACATAGGTCTCTGATATAAATGGGAAAGCATTCACAATGATTAAATACACATTTTAGAATTATATTTGGTAATGTAGATTAATTGAGAAGCTTTCCTAATGAATATATATTAATACAGACATTCATTTCAGGTAGGATTCTAATATGAGTGGGTGATAAAATTTTACCTACATGAAATTAATGTCCCTGTTATAATATAATTATATATATTATTCAATATGAGGTGGGTGATACAAAGTTTTTACCTACATGAAATAATGTCTGTATATAATATATAATCATTAGGAAAGCTCTAAAATTAAATCTATATTACTAAATATAATTCTAAATAGGTAAAATAAATATGTATGATACAAAAAATTACCTAAAAGAATATACCTCATATGTGAATTCCTAAATCAAATATTCATTTCATGGTTTCATTTAAAATACAGTTTTTTTATAATCTCGACCTCAGAGCCATAATTGTTTTCTAAAGACTTGCATTGAGAGCAATTGTATCCATAAAATAATTCATTAATCATTGATTTGGTTATGTGTATGAGTTAAAAAATACTACTGTACTATAGCAAGCAAACATTAATGTTCTATTGTCATAAAACATTTTGTAGTATTATTAAATAATTATAATTGAAATTATGTTTGAGTTGTAAAGCTTCTGGAATCTCTGGCTATACACACTAGCATGATAACCTTGCACCTTGGACTCCGTACGAATGTCAACAATTTTTCCTCTTATACAATTCTCTTCGCCCGTGCCGGTAGCCAGCGGTACCATCACGTCTTCTGAAACTTTTATTCGAATATTTTTATAACATCAAAGCTTTACCGCTAAAAGTAATGTATAAATTCTCAATTAAAATATATGTACAGAAGCGGGGGGGCATTACACTATCAAAAGGTCGTACTGCGAACTGTTCATATACTTGACCTAGAGAATGCATCTTCTTTTCATCTCCGAGGAATCGCCAGAAGCCAACTTAAGAATCGAGGGCGAGATCATTGAGATTCCATGATAGGTTTTTTGTTTCGCAATCCACTGAAATGGGAATCAGTCATTCCCTTGGTGCGTCTTTCAGCCTCCTATAGTTTGGCACAGAAGCGCATCGCTGTTCTTATTCGTTATTATCACAAAAGGCTTTCCAGATTCTTCGGTGATGCCTCGATCCCTACTTTCTTTCCGTTGCTTATCTCGCCTGCTGCCGTAGGGTGTCGAATGGGGCGGTGCCGATGCTATGCCTCACTCTGCGTTTCTGTCATGGTCGTCTTCGAAAGGCTGAAGATGTTCTGGAACTCGAACCCCAGTTGGATTCATCCGATCACCTATGACTCATCGAATTAATGGATGCCCTCTGCAGTAAATCGTTAATGGCACTGCTCTTCCGTTTGTCTTATCCTTGACATCACGACGGTACCAGAACTGTCCACTAGGTACCACATTATCTCCGTTATCTCGGCTTGTTCCAAGTTCTGATTTATCTGGACAACTTCACGGGCTGGTAGCAAGGCTCTCTGATCCAAACAGTACATCCTAGGGATTTTTCCAGCGTGCAACCGTCATGTCTCATCGGAGTGAGTCCGTCCTACACCCGCGCCGTCACCTGTTGTCGCTCCCCCGAACGAGTTTAGCGCCTCAAAGGAATGTTGTGTGGGGATGGATACTGGATGACACACCATCGGAAGGAAGTACAATCATCCATAGTTTGTTCGTCTTCCGGGCTTATCATAGGCCGTGTCTGGTTTTCTCTTACTCGACGTGTTCGTCCTACTACTTCTGCGGTGACATCATCAGGAGATACTGCGTGCTTTCTGTTACTCCTACAGTCCGGCTGCAAGACTGGTAGGTCGTTGGAAAATTCTCTCTGTTTATAGCTAAAAACCCCGGGTGGAGGGGAGGTTTCTTTCTGCCGCGCACCCGAGTGTGCGCTGTATTGGCCGATGTGCCGAGTCATCATGCTTCGTGTCGTGTTAAGCAGGCTGGGATCCCAATTTTTGTTTATCTTCAAGGTTTTCTTCTTTTTGTGAAGGATTGTTGTTTGTATATTTCTATACGCTTCTCTGTATAGTCTGGTTAGTAATGTGATGTTTGTGATAATACCTGGGTAATCTTCAATCTTATAAGATGTTGCTGGTTGTTCAAACAGTGGTTTTCCGCTACGGCCGATTTTTCATTTGTTTTAAACCTGCAGTGTCTCATGTGTTTCTTGTAATCGTGTGTTGATCATTCGCTTTGTTTGTACCGATACACCTCTCCACATCTCAAGGGATCGATATATACCGGCATGACTCAAAGGATCTCTAGTTTCTTTTGCTGGGCGGCAGTAGATTGCTGATTTTTTTGTGTTGTTTGTAGGTTGTTGCTATTTGTAGTTCGTTAATAACCGTCCAATTTTCTCTGTTTTTGTTTTGATATAAGGTAGGTAAACCTACCATTTATCTTTCCTTGTTTTCGTTTTCGGTCCTATATTTCTTTGGGATTTATGGCTCGACGAAAAATCTGTTTTGCTTATCCATTGGAAAAAAGCTGCTGGAGTGATTATTTCTTCTTGCAGATACTGTGGTTCCGAAATTCCTTTTGGCTCGTTCAACCAGGGTTTTTATTAGCCCGCGTT
>JASPKZ010010630.1:0-41348 GCA_030220185.1 Diploptera punctata | reverse complement strand
ATGTGACTTTACGTTGACACAGATGTAGTTGGTCCTGTCAGCCATTACGACATTTTCTAAATTCTCGCTCTTTCTCTCTATTGCTATTTCGTTATTGTTGTAAAATGCATATCTCTATTCAACTTCGCTAGCATTAAATGATTTTGTAGTACGTACAGACATGTCCAAATGACTTATTTAATTTTTTTTACATCTGGGGCAGTATTTTTGAAACGGCGGTTAATTAGTCACTGAGGTTTTCTATTTTAATTTTAAATTGTTGATTGCCCTACCTCGATAGCTAGTCGGTTCCTATTTGTTTCAGGGTGAGCGCTGAGATTCCCATTTATATAGGGGTCGGAAGGAGAGTTGTATGGGAACAAACAATAGTCAATTATTTAAATTACTTTATTTCTCTTCGCTGCCAACTTAAATGCACTTTTCACTGTATGAATAAAACTTTTCTGTTACGGGCCTTCGATATCTCAAACTTATGAGGACTCGAGCTATCAAATGATTTATAAATTGGAGAAAGTCCTTGACCGTTGTTCCGAGACATTATTCAAACAATATAATTTAGACATTCTCTCCACGAATTATTAAGTGCAATTGTGTCGGTCTGTCCTCATAAATTTCGGCATCGAAGTCAGGACCCTTTTTTCCATATATGATTATACACCCTAACTCTGATTTTGATTCGTTTGAATTTTCAATCACATGTCTCCTAGGGGCGTAAGTGTATTAACTTCCCACCTGAATTTGTAATTTTATTTCTCACTCGTAGCGAGGGTGTTTACAGTTTGGGCTTCCCGCGGCTGTAAATTTTGAAGTATGAAGTTTTCTCCCAAACGTAATGTTTTCAACTAGACCCGGCTTAAGAATTTCCGGTTTAATTTGGGGGCTACATATTTATGGCCTCTCCGCATTAAGGTTCCCACTGCTACTTGTGGAAAATTTCACCAATAGGATACTTATTTAAGTTACTTTGTATTCTGTATTCAGATCATTCTTTCTTTTATTGATTAATCGTATTTATTAATCAGTATACTCATTTAGGATCCTATCTTATCCCTTACACATCGCACAGTCAAATTTGTTTTTCTCAGAACAACAAAATGCATGGGGCAACAAAACGTTTAAGGGGTTTTAGTTACCAGTCGGCTCCTGTACTCACATTTATGTGTGACAATCATAGAGACGTCCAACTAGAAGATTGTGATAAAATAAGATCACTAGGCCTATGTTGGACTCCCATTTGGCGATGGCGAGAAATTTCTATAAAATATGGTACTGAATAAATTCCCATTATAACGTTTCTTAGTAAAGTGATAGCGAGGAGATGCTAAGGGCCAACAACAACGTACACTCTATAGAGTAACACAAGAAATAAGGACTAGAAGTAAACATAAATAAAAATGAATATGTAGTCACACACAGGAGTGCATTTTATAATGGAAATTGAGAGTTTATGACAAATGAGGGGAATTTTAAAGAAATGGCTGAATTAAAATTACTAAGAACATAAATAATTACAAATAAGAATGAGATGTATAAAGAAATTAAACGTGGGCTCAATTCTGGAAATCGATGCTATTATGCATTTTAGGGACACGCTCATCGTCCCAACTTCTCTCAAAAAGTGAAACGGAAAAAAATGTAGAACTGTTATTCTTTCCAGTTATATCATATGGATGCGAAATTGGACTCATATTTTAAGGAAGAAGAAACCTTTACTCGTATTTGAGAATAAAGTTCTTTGAAAATGTTTGGATCAAAGAGAAATGAACATACAGGTGAATGTAGAAGACTACAATACAGTGAGCTACATGATATTTATAGGAAACCAGTATACTCATAATAAGAACATATAAGTCTCGTAGACTGCAATGGACAGGACATATTGCACAAATGGGGAATGAAAGAGTGACATGGTAGCTTCTTGTAGGAAAACCAGAAGAAAAATTCCCACTGGGTAGATCAAGAATGAGGTTTGAGAATAATATTAACCTTGATTTGTATGAAGTGGATTATACAATATTTGATTGGAAAATATTATCTCAGGATAGGAAGGCTTATAGCCACGCGGCCATGAACCTACGAGTTCAATAGCGCCAGTAAGTTAGTTATATCGGCCAAATGTGACCGATGTCTACCCAGTATTGTGATGAAATTGGTTATCTACAATCAGTAGCAGATCTACTTTGAGAAAACAAGCTAGGCCATTACGACTGGGGAGCCCAACATTACTGATCACATATCACCTACACTGGCTGGATGTTCGTTCACCTCTGTGATTAACACATATGGATGTAAGAAACAGCTGGTTGGTAGGCCAAGTCGAGTCATGGAGTTTATTTAACAAGACATATCGCATTATATAGCAAAAACAGAAGACGAATTTCAAAGAATGTTATATAAACTAAATGGAATTTAAAAAAAATACAATATGGAAATGCCATCAGAAAATAAAAAACAATGGCTTTCAAGGGCGCTCAACAGTTCGGACAAAGATAATGTTATTAAATTAACCAATAGAACAAGTGACAAGATACAACTTTCTACTTTGCGAAATTTCATACACAACTGAAACAGATATAAATAGCAAACGTAATAAGTTTAATTATATAACAGGAACACTAAAAAGAATTTGAAAAATAAAGCCAGGAAAGACTCTGTAATAAAATTATACAAGTCAATGGCAGTTTCTATGTTATTACTTATGGATCCGAAACATTGGAGAGTGACAACAATCTGCCACAATACAAGCTGCTGAAATGAAATTCCTCAGACTAATAGCAGGATATCAAAGAACAGACAAAAAACATAACACAGAAATAAGACAACATCTAAAAGTATAGGAATTAAACACAACAAGAGTGAAATACAGAACAAACTGAAAAGAACACTAAGCTAGGACGACTGTAAATAGAATACAAAAACAGCATACAACTATTTACCCCGAGGAAGAAGAAGCTTGGAAGACCAAAGAAAATATGGAAAAAGCAGCAATTAGGACCCGGAACAGGCTAGTAAACAAGCCTAAACCGTGAAGAAGAAGAAGAAGAAATTGCAATATAACAACTGTAGTTGAAGTGACCATAAATAACAGTGAAATAAAAATGAACTAATTTGCATGTACTGTAAAATATGTAGACCACAATAATTTGTTTTGTTTTGACTATGCTATCTGTAATTGTCGTCAGACTATTTTACGAAGTTGAATGAAAACCACGAAATATTCCAGTGTTGAGTGTAATAGGTATATATTATAGAGGTGAGTATAAAATTAACATATTCACGAAGTCATATCTCTGTAGCAGACATCTCTCTCTCTCTCTATCTCTCTCTCAAGATATTCCGCTGTTCAGGTTACAAAGGAAATTAATTTGCATTGTCACTCCGCGAGGCTTTGATAAGGTTTACTGGACTGATACGTGATTTAATAGAGAAATATATTAAGTCACGTACGGGTATTATGTTATGAAATGAGCCTATATTTATAGTAATTATAAAAAAGACGTGGTATGTTATTGAAGTTTATAACTCAACATATTATATCCTGACACTATTTTATGGAATCGAAGCCTGAATAAGTAATAAACAACAAAAACAAAATATACGAAACAGCAGAAATGAAAAAAATTACACAAGGTGGTTGGGTTAACATGGAAAGATAAGATTACAAATCAAACACTAAGAAGATTGAATCTAAAATTAAAAAAACAATATAACTTACATGTATATATTTTACTTCAGGATGTAAATATGTAAACTATACGGATAGGAAACTAGAGGGAGAATACTCAAGATGGGGTTTAACAATTAATTTTAATAAAACAGAATATATGAACGGAGATCTTTCTGAGGAATTAGAAATTAATGGAACAGAGATTAAAACAGTGTAATATTTTAAGCATTTGGGACCATAATTCAAATAGATGGATCATCTGAATTAGACATCGAAAAATAATAAGAGACAAAGAAAGTTATTGGCATATTAAATTCTATTTTATGGAGCAGCAATATAATCAAGGAGACTAAATTATTGATATACTGTACAACAAAATTGTGAAGAGTATTCTATTATATGGTGCGGAAACATGGACGTTGAAACAAAAACGCAGAAATGAATTATAGTCACCGAAATGGACTTTTAAGAAGATCGGCAAGAATATCAAAATTAAAAAAAAAAAACAAAAATAATAATACAATAAGAGAAATAATGAATGTAGAAAAGGATATTGTACAAGAGATTGAAGAAATCCTACTAAGAATGGACATATAATGAGAAGATGGGACACAGAAACAAACAAATAAGTATTGAAATGGATACCCCCTGGAAAAGGGAAACGTGGTAGACCAACCCAACATGGATAATGGAAATTCAATACAACATGAAGAAGAGAAATATGACAGAAGCAGACATGCAAGACCGGGAAGTGTAGAAGAAAAAATTGTATATTTTGGTTGAGATACCTGTGTATATAACATAAACAATCCTGAAATAAAAAAAAATATTTACCGGTATATATTTTATTTATTTATTCAGCAGGATTTACAATGTTTCATATATTCCTGCGCCCAATCAATATATTGCCATTCTTCTCCATATCTCTCTGTCATTCCAATATTCATCCTCCAATCCTATTTCCCTCATGCTACTCAAATCACCATCAATCCACATTATAAAATGAAAATAATCTCTCAGTAGTAGATTTTGAGATGATCAGAAGCAAAAGAATTGTTGAGGCTAGCGCTTGAATTAAGAAACATTTTAAGGAGGCCTCTGTTGTAAAAATATTCTTGTGGTTTGTTATTACTTACTTACTTACTCACTGGCACTATCGAACCCGTAGGTTCATGGCCGCGCGGACATAAGCTCTCCATACATCCCTATCCTGAGCTAATGCTTTCCAATCATTCCCTGTATAATCTACTTCCCTCAAATCATAGTTAATGTTATTCTCCCACCTCATTCTTGGTCTACCAACTGGGCGTTTTCCCTCTGGCTTTCCTACAAGAAGTTTCCATGCACGTCTTTCATTCCCCATACGTGCAACATGTCCTGCCCATCGCAGTCTATGAGACTTAATTGTTCTTATTATATCTGGCTTCCTATAAAGACCATGTAGTTCATTGTTATGTAGTCTTCTCCATTCACCTGTCTGTTCATCTCTCTTTGGTCCAAAAATTTTCCTAAGTACTTTATTCTCAAATACTTGTAATCTCCTTTCCTCTCTTAAAGTAAGAGTCCATGTTTCGCACCCATATAATATAACTGGTAGAATAATAGTTTTATATATTTTCAGTTTAACGTTTTTTGAAAGGAGTTGGACATCAAGAGTCTCTGCAATGCATAATAGCATGCATTTCCAGAATTGAGCCTTGCTTGTTATTAGGGGGATAAATGAGAGCAGGTTGACTTCTAGTCCTATCCATGCCCCCAGTCAAGAATTTGATGTCCTCTTCTTCTTCACCTATTGGCAACAAATCTAGTATTCCTTTTGGGAATCTGTCTTCCGCCATTCTTTTAACATGACCATACCATATTAATTGTTTGTTTTTTTATGAAATCCACAATTGAAGATTGAACTTTCATATTTTGATTAATTACTCTGTCTCTTATTTGATCTCTTCTAGAAATTCCAGCTGAACGCTTCCCAAAATCAATTTCTGCAGATTTTAATTCCCATGTTTCTACACGTATGTCATTGTACTCCTTATTACTGTATTGAAACAGAATTATTTTAGAACTTGTATTCTAATCCCATAAAACACCATTTATTCTTGATATTGTAGACTTACCCTACTTATCTTCTAATTAATTTCAGCATCATGACTTCCATCTGCACTAATTTTTCTCCCCTAATATGCACATGTTTATCACATGCTTTTACTTTTCCATATCCGCCGTCTAAAATCAGATGTTTTATTTATCACTCATTACTACTATATACTTCGTTTCGTCCAAATTTATATTTAATCCCCATTTTTCATATTCCTCCTTCAGTTTTCTTATCATGTCTTCTAAATCTTCGTAATCTTCTGCAACAGATGATTTGACCACATAAACAGAGTGCTCTATGTAAGAATAACTAAACAAGTACTGGACACCCGAATGGATAGTCCAGGTTAAAGTAGATCCAGAGGAAGATAATGGAAAGCATTGTTCACAGCACACAACATCTTCTAAAAATCTAAATAATTTGAAAGTGACACTGGAAAAAGCCAAGGAGGTGTCATTAAGAAGAAAGTAATGGAAGTCCCTTTGTAAAATTCTCAACATCAATTAGATATAATAGTCTATCTGTTTAACTAATCATGCCTTGGTGTAGAGCTATGGGACTTCCGCTGCTACAAGTCTTCATGAGGGAAGAAATTTCTCATGGTATACGACCAAGATGGGACTGGAAGTAAACATCAATAAAACTAAATATATGGTCACACATAGAAATAAATTATACAGGGTGGACCGCTCGAATGGACCTAATTTCAATTGCTTGTTACTGGCAAACGGTTGAAGATAGAAACTTAAAACAACGTTCATAGTACAGAAAAACTCACCAAGTTTTGATATCCAGATCACCACATCTCTATATGAGCCCCAGCAGTCACTGTGACGATATCAAAGCGATGAACAATTTCTTGCCAAGTACGTTGGAGTATGTCTTCTGGAATGTTCTCAATAGCCTCTATGATGCGCTCACGAATGGAAATGGACAGCTAATGATAAATCAGATAAATTTTAAGGAATGGTGGAATTCAAATACCTAGGAACAATAATCACAAATAGGGATGAGATGCACAAACAAATTAAACATAGGCTCAATTCTGAAAATGTATGCTATTATGCATTACAGGGACTCTTGACGTCCCAACTCCTTTCAAACATTAAACTGAAAATATATAAAACTATTATTCTACCAGTTATATTATATGGATGCGAAACATGGACTCTACTTTAAGGGAGGAAAGAAGATTACGAGTATTTCAGGATAAAGTTCTTAGGAAAGTTTTTAGGCTAAAGAGAGATGATCAGACAGGTGAATAGGGAAGACTTCATAACAGTAAACTACATGGTTTTTATAGGAAGTCAGGTATAATAAGAACAGTTAAGTCTCGTAGACTGCGATGGTCAGGACATGTGGCACGAATGGAGAATGAAAGATGTGCGTGGAAGCTTCTTGTAGGAAAACCAGAGGGAAAACGCCCAGTCGGTAGACCAAGAATGATGTGGGAGAATAACATTTTAGGAAAGTAGATTACACAGGGAATGTTTGGAAAACATTAGCTTAGGATATGGATATATGGAGAGCTTATCTCCGCGCGGCATTCAACCTACTGGTTCGATAGTACCAGTGAGTTAGTTAGTTATGGGACCTATAACTACAGCACGTAGCGACTACAGGTTGAGAAAAAAGTACAATGACTCTGGGACGACGTGCCTACCACGACATCCCTATTCTCTCTGGATGATCGTCCTCCACTACGATAAACATATGTGAATGTGAGGCCAGCAGCGGGATATGTCAAGAGAGTTTTAATTCTGTCGCTCCATGATGCAAGCACTACATTAGGGTGTCCCAAAATATCGAAGTATTTTATTTTTAATGCATACCCTCTTAATTTATTTGTGTCCACCGCTGTGGTCTCCAGGTAGCGTGCTGCCTTGTCACGCAGCGGGCCCGGGTTCGATCCCCGGTCGGTGCAGTATTTGTGGGTGAGGTTTTTATCGGGGGTTTTCCTCACCTGTAAAACAAATGTCAGGAAAACTTTAAGGCCCAAACGGTTCCCGAAATCATATGGCCGTCATCTTCATCTTCATCATCCTTATCATTATCATCTTCATCACCATCATCCTTCACCGGTGTGGAAAGCAACGGGAGGGTACCATACCTACAATTCCCTAGTAAAGCTGCAAGCATAGCATGAAAATGCTATGATTGCAGTGAAGGACCTGCCTTCGGGCAGAATTACTATGGATGCATTCATTTATTTGTTTAATGTTAAAACAATGTTAAGTACAATTTGGTGTACATAGGCCCACGGCAACCCGTGCCAACTTGCTCGAAACATGTCAGTACTTGCCAACTAAGGTGAACGAAATTTGAGCAAATATTGTTTTATTGTAAAATAGTAAACAGGTGTACATTTTGTGCATATTGATGTTTTATTTACTAAGTAAACTTTTAGTTCTAGCATCCTTCTATACTAATCCAGTATACATTTTCATGTCTTATGTTTGGCATGAAGTCGGTACGGGTTGTCATGATCCAATCGCAATAATATTTGTTCCTTGAGTTATTTATGTAAAATACAGATATATGCTTATTTTATTTTCGATAAAAAACTCCTTTATGTCTTTGGACACCCTACCCTACGTATGTCTTATAGGTGAAGAAAATCTTCGAAATCCTTATCCAGGAAACTTATCCCAACCGCGTATTGAAACCGGAACACCTGCGTTCTAGGTAACGATGTTACCTCTAGAAAAAAGCTTTGAACGAAAATAATATTTTTCTGACTATTTAACTGATTATAAATAGATTTGATATACCTTTTTCATTTCTTTTCTATCTTTACACCCCGTCTTCCTCAGTATTTCTTTATTATTCCATATATCTTATTCTGTTGACGCTTTTCGAAAATTTTATTTCATCTTCATGACATTTGTTGTATTTGTTTATTTACAAATGCCATGAAAATGAAATATAAATTTTGAAAAGCTTCACAAGAGGAAGACAGAGTGTAAAAATACAAAGAAAAAAATTGTATATACAGTTTATTTATAATAAAATATAGCCTCAATGATGTAATATAAAATTATTTAGAAAATAATTTAATAACTATATATTTAACTCATGTCATAAATTGGAGTCGATGACCAATCACGTTTCAATGAATTTTGTTTTACAACCAATCACAGTCGTGTTTCACCTCGATGGTTATCGAATTTTCATTACCAAAATAAAAAAACTCCTACTTTTTAATATTCTGAACAGGCCAGACTGACTAACATATACGTTGAATATAGCAAATAATGAACAGATTCCTTCGACCTACACATTTGATAATTGTGTGTTCAATAATTGTGTTTTTAAATAATGATTTTACTGAGTTGTTTCCGGAAAAAAAATAATTAATAACTCATAATGTTGGTTATAATATACAGTTTAATGTGTTTCATTTTTCTCTACTAGGGTGTATTCTTACAATATTGCGATCCTATTTAGCAATAAATAGTATGATCAAGTTGCAGTATGAACAAATGAGACATTATGAACCAACGAAACATAACCAAACATTTCTCATTTGTTTTTATATTTTTTTAATGTTTTTTTTCCCTCTTTTTTGTTTACACTGTTTTTCCTTCTTGTTTTTACCTTTTTCGTTTTACCATTTTGTTACCTTTATTTCATTGTCAGATATAGACACAAGGACAGGACACATACCCAGACCCACGGTGGAGATTTAAACTCCCCACCCCGCCGGAATCGAATCCGGGTCACCGGAGTGGAAGGTAAGGACTCTACCGACTACGCCACGGCAACGGACTTTTGAAAACATGGCCGTTTACATTAAATATACAAATATTTTAAAATAACTACATTTAAATAATGGTTTGTGAGTAAACAGCTTAATTTTATTCGTTAAATAGTCCTAACAAACCCCACTCTTGATTTCCAAATTCTCTACATAAATTTACTCGTCACGAAGTGACTCGTGAATTTATTGATAATTTGGAAATCACTCGCGGCATTACTTATGATAAGTTAAGTAAAGAAATTATATATCGTTAATTATATTTATTTCTACTTTATCACTTTAAGTATAAATTAATGTGTTTAAAATCTCTTTATAATTTAAAGTTTTGTCACAGCGCGACCTATAATTATGAGATAATTAAATGACGAAGGTTAACATGCCGTTCTGAATTGTGTAAATTCCAACACGTTTGCTTTTAGCGATAATGCGGGGAGCGAATTTCCTTTTTAATTATCGCTGTACAAGACAAATTAGCTAGAGAGGAAAGACTGCCATACTTCTAGCTTTACGAAGCAGAACATTCGTCTTCTCTTATCACACCGGTGTGGTGGAGAGAGAATTCTGAGAGAAAAGAGGAAAATAGCAGAATAATCAGCATCCAGCTTTGTATGTGGTTTCAGAATGGAGAAAAATTAGAATTATTCCTGGAAAAAACTTGCAAGACGCTTATTTGGGTGGCAGAATTCAATACGGTTACAGTTCGTCACTCAATAATCAAAGTTTCAATATACCAATAACCCTGATTTTTAATTTTGTTACTGAAACTTTAATTTCGCTGTGTACTGTAGCATTTACCTAGCTTTGTTTATTTCTTTTATTGTTAGTATTAACTTTAACCACTATTAATTTTGTGATATTTGGGAAACAGAATATGTGACAAGAATGGGGAATGAAAGAGGAGCATGGAAACTTGTAGAAAAATGAGAGGGAATACACCCAGTTGGTAGACCAAGAATGAGATGGGGAAATAATAATAAACATGATTTGAGGAGAGCAGAATATACAGGGGTTGATTGGAAAACATTAGCTCAGGTTTGGGATGTATGGAGAACTTTTCTTCCCGCGGAATGAATCAACAGGTTCGATAGTGCTACTGATTTAGTTTTTTTGGAAAGTCCTTGCCTCGGAAGTAGTGGGCCCATGTTCGTTCCCCGCTCGGCACAAGTTTTCTTAGTAATATAATATTCGGTTAAAGACTATAAAATAGTTACCTTGTAGGTCCGTCTCCTCAGTTGTTTTAAAACTCTGTAGGCCTTTCGAGACTAGTCCCATCATCAGCAGAATGCATTAGGTCCGTACTTGTTGACCCTTGTTGAAGCACTGACTTCGTTGTGAGAATTTTGTACAGAGGATTGTGTGGACTGGGTGTGTATTCATTGAGAATCAGGTTGTTGTTGATTTCTCTTAGGATTGCGATTTCCTCCAGTATATTTATCCTCGTTGGAATGTTTTATCAATGCACTATTGTGAGGTGTTATCGATGTTATACTTATGGTGTCCAGCCTGAATTACATGTTTTGCGTAACTTGATTTTCCTCCATTATAAATTAAATCTCTGAAATGTTCCTTGAATCTAATGTTGAAACTTCTGTTAGTTTTTCCCAATGTAGAATTTATTGCAGTCTGTACATGTTAATTTGTAGATGCCTTTATTGTTGAATTCATCTATTCTTCGATGTTGTTTATTAAATTTTTTGATTTACTATCAGTTCTGTAGGATATATTTATATTCTTATCGAGCTTTTTTAGTGTGGTACACGATAGTTAGAGGTGGCTAAAAGCGACAGATTAAGCTAAAAAGGGAACTGTAAACATTGCATGCCCTACTTTAAAATTTATCCCAGAGAAATTTTGTGATGTACCAAGGCCGTGCCCACAAAGTTATCTGCTGATTTTAACTGCAAGGTACAGAAATCGAAGCCAAAATCCAGCAGTAGCCATCCACTGTACGGAGGTGATTGACTCCCTGCATGAGGCAAGAGCGGAGTGAAGTGAGGCGGGACGCGGCGGGGACGACAGATAGTGAAGGTTATCCAATCTACCGATTCCGAGTTACACTACTTCATTATACTTTAAGTGAGAGATTTGGCGCTGGATTTTAATGTTCATGCAATCAAAAAAGGCAGATAATTTTTGGACACGGTCCTAGTAAATCAAAACACTTCCCTGGAAGACATTTCAAGGCAGGTTTCGGCATGCAATGGTTGACAATTCCCTTATGAGAATAAATAATATGTACATGATGTTAAAATTGATTTGTTTGTTGACGTGATAGCTAAAGACGTAAATGATGTGAAGACTCTAGAATTTTTACTTTTTCTGAGAAGTATCTCATTCCTTTTTTCGAGCTAACAAATCAACGAGTTCTTTTATTATATATTCATACGTATCTTTGTAATTACAGAAAGCTTTTTAAATATTTTAAAGTTGGTATTTAATATTTAAGAGATTGAAAAACCTTCTCCTTTGTTTTCTTCTTTTCATAAAACAGCCAGGAAGCGTGAAAGTAATTATAAGTATTATTAAAAGAGAAATGCGGTGAGAATTTCTTTTTTATGTTTTGTTGAACACCGGTATATTAATTCCAATTTAATTGAATTTGGAGACTCAGAAAAAAATACTTTAAAATATAGGTCTGTTCTGAAGAAACCAATTAAAAGAGGATTCCTTATTAATACAATTAAATTCGGTTACTCGAAGAAGTAAATAAATATTCAACTAGATGTGCTATGAATATTCAGATGCAAAATATTGTTTAATAGTCTGAGAGAACTGGAATATTTCAACACAATCTATTGAGACATTTTGAGTCTTTTGATATATATTACATTCTAAAAATTAATTGAATTTTTTTCTTTATTTAGTAAAATATATGTTTAAAATTTAAAATAAAATCATCATCACCATGCTCCATTCACGAATTTAGGTAATTTGTTCACCTGTTTTGGCCTCAATAGAAGTACTATTCAAGAGTCTTTAGAGTGAATATTCTTGTCTTCTTCCTGCAGGTTGATAGCTTGGTCTTCTTCTTCTTAAACTTAATTTGTAGGATTTTTACCCTGTTTATTTCCAAAATCACTCCTCGGAGGAAGACGTACTGGATGTACATTCACTGTCTATCCATCTCTTGGCAGGTCTTCCTCTTGTTCTTCTCCCGTCCATTGGTCTATCTTCTTTAGCTCTTTTTGCAAGCCGGTTTTCTTCCATTCTTTCTATATGACCCTTCCAATATTTTCGTCTATCTATAATAAATTTGGTTATGTCTTGAATATGGCAGTTGTCCCTAATTTCTGTGTTGTGTATTTTATCAAATAATGTTTTCCCCTGAATAATTCTTAAGATTTTCATTTCGCATGTGCTTATTTGTTTAGTTTTTGTTGTATCAGCTCTAGTTTCTGCTCCATATACGATAACTGGTCGAACTATAATTTTGTATCATTTTGTATAGCTTGGTGATGGGTGAAATTTCCATTTTCTACATTTTTTTAGCTAGAGATTTGAGTTTTTGTACAAACATTCACTGCATGATAGATAATGACGTGTTTAAGTTTCATTCTTGTGAGACATTTATTTTATGAGTTATTAAATATTATATTTAAAAAATGCGTACATTATAATTAAATGGGTTCCACAATGTTTTAGTAAAATGTCTGATTTTTTTACAAGACACCTAAAATATTTAGAAAAAATCATGCATTAGAATTCTTATAATGTGAATGCAAAGGGTGAAAAAAAGATGTTGCACCTCATGCATGGAATTACAAAAATAAATTAATAATTGCATGCATTTCATTTTTATTTCTTAAAATACTGCTTCAATCATGAAAACCCACGAACTACTTTGTTACTCTTTGTTTTTAGGACATGCAGTAAAAATTTGAACCATCTAGGATAAAATTTGTGAATTCCATTCAATTTTGAATGTACAAAAATGGAATGAAAATAAAAGTGTGAAAAAACAAGTTTAAAGATTTGCATGCAGTTTAAATACAAAATGTAACATACAGGCCTAATCAGCACTTATCGGCACTTAGAAGCGTCATAGGCCTCTGAAACTTTGTCAACATAGCCTATACATTAGAGTAAAGGCTATTTTTTAGTACAAAAAACAAAAAAAAAGCCAATTTTGATCTCAAATGGTCAATTTTTCACCCATTACCCCCCTTAACATCTGCTTGGGTATCCTGTGGTCCTCCATTCAAGGAACATGTTGCACCCATCTTGATTTATAAGCATTACTACTGCTATAATCATAATGTTTGTTTTCTAAAATTTTCATGTGTAACATTCTTTTAATGTGTCTTTTTTATTATGATCTAGTAGTGTGTACCCAGCGGTTCTTCGAAGATATCTCATTTTCAACTTTTTAATAATGATTTAAATTATTATAACTATTATCTCTTGTTTAATCGGCCTCAGTGGTCTAGGGATTTAAGTTCTTTGACTCGGATTCTGAGGGTCGCGGATTCAAACCTGGCCTGAGTCAATGGATTATTTTAGGTTTGAAAATTCCAAGAAAGAATTCATCCAGGAGTCACTTTAAGTCGTAAATCCCGAACCCTAATATTTTCGGGCTTGTGAAAGCCTAAATTAGAGCCTCGAAAAAAATTAATCGGCCTTTCTCATGCCTATAAGGCGAGATGTTAAACCAAGTTAATGGAATGGGTGGGTACAGACTATTGTATCTTGAAGTACCTGTTTTTTCCTGGTTGAGTGGGAAAGAAGACTATAATATATTTTTCGTCGATGTGACTAATTCCTTATACTTACCAATATTGCTGTTACTGGACGTAAGTCAACGTTCCCATATCTAACCTGGTTGCTATGCAAACAAAAGAAATCTCAATGCTGATATGGACTCAAAAAGCACACGTTAGGTAAGTAAAACAAGACATTTCTTGAATGTTTTGTACACTAACTCGTACCTTTCTTTAGACTATTCCGGAATTAATGCAGAACATCCTAATCTCCAGGCTTCCTCAATTTCTCTATCATCTACCATGAATCCTTCCTAATAAAAATTATCAAACAGATTCTAATCACGGTACTACATATAAAAACGTATCCACAGCCAACAATTCTTGCTTATAATGAAACAAATGAAAAGCTACATAGCAACGGTCACTAAATGTTTCTTCCTCATAGAAGTAATTTACATCCAACCAATATTTTAATTAATTATTACTATATTTAATAAAAATTAGTCACATCGACCAAAAAAATAGTATGCAATACACATGAGGTAAGCATGTAACAGATCTCGAAAATTGAAAAAACTCGGCGCAAGCGCCTCGTTTTTTCAAAACTTTTTCTCCATCAGTAACAAGTGCTTACCTTTGCATCGCAATATACTATAACACCACCAGACCACAGAAGCCAATACCAAATGAGAATATCAACATTAACTTTTTCTGTTATCCATTTTCGTGAAAAAAAAAACTCACCGGAACCATAGAGTTGAGTTCATAAGGTAACCAATTTATGACTGGTTATATTGCCTCCCTTAACCATATCCTTCTCGAGAGCATAAAGCTACCGGATGTTTATAAACATCTTTTCACAATATTTTTCCAACATGTATTGTGTATGGAAGGCGGAGCTCTAGATATTCAGAATAAATCATCATAAGTAATGCCTCGAGAGATTTCCAATTTATCTAGAGGATTTGGAAATCTAAAGTGGTATTTGTTAGGACTACTTAACGAATAGAAATAAGTTGTTTACTCACAAATCATTATTTAAATATAGTTATTTTAAAATATGTATATATTTAATGTGTCGGCCGCGGTGGATTAGTGGTTATGCTCCTTGCCTCTGGTCCCGAGGGTCGCGGGTTCAAACCCGGCCGTGGTCGATGGATTTTTTAGGACGGAAAAATCCAAGGAGCAATTCCTCCGGGAGGGACTTTAAGCCGTGGGTCCCGAGTCTGAAGATTTTCAGGCTCGTAAAAAATCCTTAAGCTTGAATGAAAAGGCCTCTAAGCAAAATTTACTGAATTTTCCCGTCCTAGTATTACCTTGGTTTCCTAGATGAGGCGGAACGCTGACCACGGACTTCTCAAAATGACATCTATACGAAAACAAGTGTAACTAAATTAGTATGGTTTAAATTCTTCCCTGTAGGGGGAGAGCGCCTAAATCTCTGTAAAGGGGAAACATAGGCTTAAATATAATACAATATATTTAATGTAAACGGCGATGTTTGAAAACAAATGAGAAATATTTGGTTATGTTTAATTTGTTCATCCACTGCAACTAGATCATATTATTTATTGCCAAATAGGATCGCAATATTATAAGAACACAAGAATGAAACACATCAAACTTTATATATTATAATCAACATTACAGGTTATTAATTATTTTTTTAGGAAACAACTCCGTAAAATCATTATTTAAAAACACAATTATTGAACACATAATTATCAAATGTGTAGTTCGAAGGAATCTGTTTATTATTTGCTGTGTTCAACGTATTTGTTGGATAGTCAGTCACCGCAAAATAAGTTATTGCTTTGACCTGTTCAGGATATTAAAAAGGAGGAGCTTTCTTTATTTTGGTAAACAAAATTAGATAAATATCGAGGTGAAACACGACTGTGATTGATTGTAAAAGAAAATTCATTGAAACGTGATTGTTCATTGACTCCCATTTGGGACATGAGTTAAAAAGTCAAGAGAAACTGCACGGTCGCTTCATTATTTAGGTATTAAGTTAAGGTAAATTGGGTTTTAGTTATTTTTTACTTTAAAAAATATTTTAATAACTCGAGTTATTGGCGTCGCATTTCAAATGTGGGCTTCATAAGGCCGACATATTTTGTTCAGAGGTTTCTTACTTCGTACTCTGATTCATTCATTCTGAGAAATTTCCTCATCATTGAGGGTTTTCTCCAACCAATCTTAGTACTTAATATGAATTAAATATATATATATATATATATGGTATGATAAGAAAAATAATTGCCTGGACGGGATTCGAACCCGGATCTCTGAGTCTGTACCTCAGCGTGATATCCATTACACTACCAGGCGAATCCAATTCAAACACTTATTTTTCTTATATATGTATTATACTCTCCATTATTACTAGATGTCGCGAGAACACTGTCTTCACTGCCATAACATCGATAAAGCGTTACTGCTATAAAGTAAAATAATATTCTCTTTAATTGGCACTACTTGATATAGTCAGCCCTACTAGATGGCAGTTAAGACAGTGTTCTCGCGACATCTAGTAATAATGGAGAGTATAATACATATATAAGAAAAATAAGTGTTTGAATTGGATTCACCTGGTAGTGTAATGGATATCACGCTGAGGTACAGACTCAGAGATCCGGGTTCGAATCCCGTCCAGGCAATTATTTTTCTTATCATACCATATTAAGCTTGCATTGCTCAATGTTAAAGATTTAATTATAACATATATATATATATATATATATATATATTTATTTATTTATATACAATGACTACGCATTTATAGACTATCATTTTGCAAAAAAACATTAACAAATTTCCCTTAATAAAATTCTCCATCGTTCTCTGTCCTCTGTGTCTTCATCTGTCACGCCAAATTTCCTCATTGAATTTTGAATGTTGTTGATCCAGGTTGTTCTTGGTCTTCCTTTTCTGATCCTTCTTTCTATTTTCCATGCATAGACGGCCTTTGGTAGTCTTCCATCCTGCATTCTTCTTTCGTGTCCATACCATTTTAACCTCCTGTGTTCAATTTCATGCATTATATTTCTTTCGTCCACAGCTGTTGTCTCGAGATAGCGTGCTGCCTTGTCACGCAGCAGGTCCGGGTTTGATCCGCGGTCGGGGCAATAATGAACTAAACAACATTATATCAAATAAAATGCAAGACAACAGTATATAAAACAACAAAAATGTATATAAAGTTTAATGCATTAGTTGTGAATCATTTTATATAAGACGTACAACCAGAAGTTTTAAGATAGATATAACGAGTATTTCACTGATTTCATAAATAATGGAGACTATTTAACTCATGCCCCAAATGGGAGTCAATGACCAATCACGTTTCAATGATTTCTGTTTTACAACCAATCAGAGTCGTTTTCACGAAATATTTATCAGTGTTATAATTACCATATTAAAGAAAGCTCCTCCTTTTTAATATTCTGAACAGGTCTGACCATTATTTTGCAGTGACTGAGTCAACAGTAAAGCCGCCATATTTGAATGTTCAAAATGGCAGAAACAAGATTTGGCTGTGCTTCAAATGAAGTTATAGACGAAATACAAATTTGACAATTGTGTGTTCAATAATTGTGTTTTTAAATAATGATATTACCAAGTTCTTTTTGATAATTCTGTGTTCTATAATTGTGTTCTTAAATAATGATTTTACCGAGTTGTTTACTAAAAAAATAAATTAATAACCTATAATTTTGGTTATAATATGAAGTTTGATGTGTTCAATTTTTTCTCCGCTAGGATGCATTCTTATAATATTGCGATGATATTTCAAGTTTCCCACGCCAGATGGCAATATATAACATTATATGATCTTGTTGCAGTGGATGGAGAAACGAAACATAACGTTTCTCATTTGTTTTCAAGCATCGCTGTTTACATTAAATAAATACATATTTTAAAGTAACTATATTTAAATAATGATTTGTGAGTAAATAGCCTAATTTTATTCGTTAAATAGTCTTAACAAATGCCACTCTTGATTTCCAAAGTCTCTAGATAAATTCACTCCTTACTTCGTGAGTCGTGAATTTATCGATAATTTGGAAATCACTCGTGGCATTACTTATGACAAATTGAGTTTCGCTAAGCATGTTACAAACATAGGTCATCAATTCAATACAATTGAAAACACCCTCTTAATAATGCGTAGAGAAAATAATAATCGGAAAATAAACATCTCAGAAGAAATAGAAATTATGAATCAAACATGAAACGAGAACCTGTTGAACGAGAACACGCCTTATCAATTCGACCCACTATACAATACAAAACCAGTATCCAATGAACAGCTCTGAAGATGGAACCTGTTCCGAAAGGCCTAGCCGAATATTTTATACGAATACAATTTGTTGAGAAAGACTGCCACAACAGTTAGACATTTTATAGTTTTAAACTTTGTTTAGAATGGATGAATGAATAGTGTGTATCGTGTTAAGTGTGTGTTGTCTTAGAGATGGCCATGATATTCTGCGGATTCCTTTTCCAGGGAAGCCCTCCATGTTCATGTCAAAGAAGTATATATGTGACCCAAAGAGTTTAAAATACTCTCCCGATACACTCTAATTCAACCCAGGAAGTTACTACAGACCTTATGGTCTATGTCATTGTCTCTCTATGTACAGATGGTAGATGTTGCCAAACTCATAATAACTGTATTTGTTTGTTTAGGGAGGGGTGGAGGGGCAAGGTTAGCAGTACTTTCTCCAACTCTGTGTACTATACATTCAAAAACTCAGTTTTTCTTTTACGGCATGCAAACTAGTTTTATAGTAAATATGAGAGTCGACTCCTTCGCACAGGATAGTACAGATCTGCACGAGCTCAGTGACAAGTGGAAACTGTTTTTTTTAAGAGGGGATGGCTTGGACTTCTACAACTTACAACTGTGTACCTGCTGTTTTGCAATCTTCAGTTTTATATAAGGATTTCCCTCAAGAAAATACTGTTAAAATGGCAACCCAGTTCACCGTTCTAAACACAATGTAACTTCTGGGTTGAATCTGACTGTAGGAATGTCCCTAATGACCCAGACGACTAGATAGGGAAGTCTGGTTTTTAACTAGCTTGCTATCTAGTAAGAAGAGAAGGGAAGCGAACTAGCTCCAACGAGGGATACCTCAACGGCTTCAGAAGCGGATGAAGAACATTTTTCTGAACGGTAAAGAAGGCGGAAGAGGAAACCTGCAAGCCAATGGGTAGATGAGACTCCAAAGCTTTGGTTAGCAACCCGTCTAGGAGAAGGAAACTCCGAAATAAATCCCCTATCCACTAGGAAGGGGGTTGTGCGTCTGGGCTGGTAACCCGACCATGTAAAAAATTTCCAAACTCATCTCTCTCACAGTGTTCAACCGGACGGATTTCATGGACGACGAGCAGCATTCAACTACAAGCCAAGAGTTTCAAGGAATGTAGGAAGGCCAGTGAAAAGATGGACAGAACAACTGTGAGGCGTAACAGGCAATTTGCCTAGCCCGTGAAGTGAAGAAGAAGAAGAAGAAGAAGAAGGAATGTCCCTCTAAGGCCCAGTTGGCGTGGACATGTGAACGTACTTATAAATAGAGAGGTTAAGGCTAAGAAAGAAGAAAAGAAAATCGGAGATACACCGAGACCGAGAAAACCAGACCTGACACCGATTAATCCACCAGACATTCCATATGAGGTACACGAGGCGCTAATTCGATACCCAGAGGTGGAAGACGAGCGTTTTAACCATCTACGTAACGGAACCGCAAGCTCTCAATAAGTAATTTGATACAAAATCATGCAAGCTTAGGTTTAAATACGACATGCAGTATTGGGAACGTTATCTCAATATTCATATTAACGATAAATATTGAATTATTATTTTCATTTCAAAATTAATAACAATTATAATTAAATTTGCCCTACATGCTCGTAGCCACACATATAATTGTTATTTTAATAAATAAAAATAAATGAATAAATGCTTAAAAGGTCAGAGTTTTATTCTAAATATCTCTCGCTATTGAAAAACAATAAATAATAGTTTTAAAAAACTAAAGCAACACGCTTTATTAGAAAACCGAACTAAAAAATTGAAAAATAGTTTTAATTTCCAACACGCTTGGGATAAATAATTTCACCATCAAAAGCGTGGAGTGCTGTTTACCAATTAATATATTTGATAATAAACAGATATTGGTAAAAGTGAAGTCTCTAAGAAGAAAATGTAAAAATCATAAAAAGCACCCCACGCTTATGATGGTAAAATGATTTATCCCAAGCGTGTTGGAAATTAAAATTATTTTTCAATTTCTTAGTTCGGTTTTCTAATAAAGCGTGTTTTTTTAGTTTTTTAAAACTATTATTTATTTTTTATTTTTTAGTTTTCATATTTTACAGAATAAGATAAACATGTAAATATATTTAAATTCGAAAGGCTACTATTGTAGTATGAGCTAAAAGTAATACTCTTCTAAAAAAAAACTCCCAGACGGATTTGAACCAGTAAACCTATGGATTACTGAAATTATGTACCATTAGAGTTCCACCGCTCTACCATCTGAGCTGTTACAACGATTGACTAAAAAGTCGACAAGTCCGCAACCTATTATACCAGTTTTCATTTTTTTTATTTTCTGATGATTCTGGCCAGGATTTTAGAAACAAAATATGAAATTATTGTATTGTCCACGGGTCCTTTACACGTAACAAAGTTTCAAGTCGATCCATGTTTCTAAATGGGTGAAAATCGTGATAAAAATTCCGTTACATACATAGCTACAAAGACACTTTTTTTTATTTTCTGATGATTCTGGCCATGATTTTAGAAACAAAATATGAAATTATTGTATTGTCTCACGGGGTCTTTTACAAGTATACGAAGTTTGACGTAGATCCAATGATTTTAGGTGGCGAAAATCGCGTTAAAAGATTCAGTTACATAGATAGATACAGGTCAAGTTAATATAAAGCGTGTAAAAAGAAACAACTCTTATAATATAGATAGAATTTTAACTGTGCATGTTTTTATTGTTTAAATACGTAGGAATAATACGTAATACATTTAACTCTTTATGCCGTATTTCAGAAGAGTGGTGTAGTGTAAAGTTTTGCCAAGCAATTAGAAAGAGATGGCTAGGGTGCGATTACTTCCGACTGATAAACCCGCCAAGAAGAGTAAAATAAATAACTACACAACAAGAATTCAAGATAGGCCCTTCTGCTTATCATTCTTGTTTTTTTTCTCTCAAGTTCGTGTACTGCAGTAGAAAGGAGAAGTTTTGGGTTGTAAAATTTATTTTTTGTAGTTTCTTGTTGTATAACTGGAGTATTACTGGAATGATCAATAGAATGAAACATACATTTGTTCTTATGTTTATGTAGAGAAACGATGGTGTGTCGTTAATATGAAAGTTTATTATTATATTTAACTTGATATGTATGTACGTATTTATACGTATATGTATGTCTGAGAGTAATTTTATACTTATTATGTTATTTTTTAACCCTTAAATTGGCAAAACACAAATTTATTCTTTTAGTTATTTGAATGTAGCGGACCGAAGTATAAACGGAACCTTGCGTAACTGTTATTATTAGGTACATTGTATAGGGTTTCCAGTATAAAACCGGACACTCTGCGGCTGGCAGAGTGAAATGCGGACGAGGAGAGAGCGCAGCCTGACGGGTGAAACCCCGTGAGGCGTGTCCGGTTTTATATTGGAAGCCCTGTATAATTAGACACATTTAAGTGATTTATTTTTGTTTGTTTTCTTCTGATTTATTTAAAATATCAAATTAATTGAACCAACGGATATATCCAAAAGGATACATTACGAATTTAAGGGGGAGAAGAAATGGATTTTTTAAGAAGATCAGCAAGAATGTCGAAATTAGATAAAATAAAAAATAATACAATGAGAGAAATAATGAATGTAGAAAAGGATATTGTACAAGAGATTGAAGAAATCCCACTAAGATGGTATGGACATATTATATGAGAAGAAGGGACGAAGAAAACAAACAAAGAAGTATTGTAATGGATACCTCACCTTATTTTGGCTGTCGTCTTCTTCTAGCGATAAAAATACTCAGAAGTCTATTAATACTTGAGAATATTTTGCATATCATAAATCTACGATACAGAAATCCAAGAGTTGCTTCCCTTCAGAAATAAATCATATCCAAGATTTTTTACCGCCGTGAAACAATTGCATCGATTTCCGCCAGATTTGAATCCGCACATTTCTGAACGAGAACATATATAGTATAACTTATCCTTATATTGTTAAATAAAATCTCAACATATTGAATGATAAAAAAAAAACAAAATGAATAAACATACAATTAGGCTAGCACGCGAGGCTGTCTCGACTGGGATCCCAGGTTGAAATTCTGGCGGTACCAGAGGGATACCCTTCTGATGGTGGATCATACTGGGATTTTTTTAATTTCTCTTCGGGTTCTCGCGTTAACCGAATTTCACCTCATCAAGACTCCTCATTCCCTTTCCCTCTTCTTTATTTTATTTCATTTATCATTCATTTATTTCATATCACCCTACAATTCATCTCCCGTTAGGGGGAAGAATAGTTTGGTTGGCAATCCAACGTGTTGAAAATATGTCGTTGCGGGGATCTAGTGGGGTATCCACTAGGGTGCAGGCACATGACTCTCAGGCTGAGCAATAAAAAGGCCAGAAGGGGCAACGGGTCATAAGAGTGGAACCAGGCGTGCCGGAATTAGAAGACGATCTACACGTTATAATACCGTAAAATAGGATGTTAATTATACAATTTTTACCTGCTAAGTCAGTCTTCCTCAACTAAATTATAAACTTCGTTATTCTAATATGGAGGTCTTTCGAAAATAATATTTCGTCTTCTGCGTTTTAACTGGAACTGATGGTGTAGATAGGTTGTATAACGGATTTATGTCTGTGGGTGTGTTCTCGTTGAGTAGGTTTTTATTCCTTGCTTCTTTTAGAATCTCTATGTCCTCAAGAATACAGATCCTGTTGTTATTATATTCTCGGTGTAGTGTTGACATAGAGTTATCGATTTTTTCAAATCGATGACCTGTTTCTAGTATGTGTTTGGCAAAACTTTATTTTTATTCATTATTAATAAATTGGTGGAAATGTTCCAAATACCGTGTGTTAAAGTTTCTTATTGTTTTGCCTATGTAGAATTTTTCACAACTATTGCATTTTAGTTTATAGACGACTTTATTTTCGTACTTATTTGTTGCCGTAGCCGAGCGGTTAAGGTAGGAAGCCTTGGCGCAGAGCTACGGGACTTGCGCTGGTTCGAGTCTCCATGGGGGAAGAAATTTTCTCATGGTATTTCGGCCAGTATGAGACCGGTGCCCACTCAGCATCGTGAGGCAATTGGGTAGCTACAATAACTGGCGGCTCCAGGTTGAGGAACCAGCTATAACGGCTGGGGGACTTGACATGCTAACCACATGTCACCCCTACACTGGCTGTTGATCATCTACCTCTGTGATTGACACATGTGGATGTGAAGGGCCAGCAGCCGGCTGGTAAAGGGCAACCGCTGAAAAGTGGAAAGACCCTCAATCGGAAAACTATTAGTCCCGCGCCGTAGCGGAGCGGTTAAGGTAGGAAGCCTTGGCGCAGAGCTACGGGACTTGCGCTGATTCGAGTCTCCATGGGGGAAGAAATTTTCTCATGGTATTTCGGCCAGTATGGGACCGGTGCCCACCCAGCATCGTGAGGCAATTGGGTAGCTACAATAAGTAGCGACTCCAGGTTGAGGAACCAGCTATAACGGCTGGGGGATTCGACATGCTAACCACATGTCACCCCTACACTGGCTGTTGATCATCTACCTCTGTGATTGACACATGTGGATGTAAAGGGCCAGCAGCCGGCTGGTAAAAGGGCAACCGCTGAAAAAGTGGAAAGACCCTCAATCGGAATTTGTTGACCAGTTAAATAATATACTCGTAGATTGAATAACCATCCATTTTGGTAGAAACCCTAGGAATTATGTTATTGAGTTATATTAATATGAATTTGAAAAGTGTTGACCGTAAAATACACTTTCATTTCACACATCTCCATAATACTGGGTTAACACAATAGATATTTCGGATAGCAGTGCTCAAGGGAAGTCTGCCTTCCAAGTCTGAATAAAGAACTAATTGCCTAAGTAAGTAACGACCTTAATCCATCGGGTCCAACGTAATAAAAATAATACGTTAATTTCCTCTAATACCAAGTGGCTCGAAAGGCCTAGAAAGCTTTTGGCGTATCAGCTGACTGCTGGCTTCACATCCTCATATGTTAATCATAGGTAGACTTTCGTTCAGTCAATATAGGGGTGACATGTGGCCAGAACGCCGGGTCCTCCAGCACTTATATCTGGTTTCCTCAACCTGCAGTCGCTACTTATAGTAGCTACTCAAATACCTCACGATGCTGTCCAGTACTGGCTGAAATTCCAAGAGGAAATTACTTCCCGCATGGAAATTCGAATTAGCGCAAGTCCCATAGTTCTGCGCCATAACATCTTGCCTTAACCACTCGGCAACGGCGCGTTAATTTCCTCTAACAGGAGATGAAACTGAAATGTATAAAATTAATTGATATTGAGGCTATTTTTATTTTTATTTGACAAACGCATAATTGTTATCGGTATATTACAAATCCGCATATATAAAACGATAATTCGACCAGTTTATCGTATATGAAGCAGAAACTAGGTCTGATACAACAAAAACTAAACAAATAATAAGCACATCTGAAATGAAGATCTTAAGAACTATTCAGGGGAAAACATTACTGTATTTGATAAAATACTCATCGAAATAATTAGGGACAAATGCCATATTCAAGACATAACCAAATTTATTATATATAGACGAACATATTGGAAAGGTCATATAGAAAGAATGGAAGACGACAGACTTACAATAAGAGCTAAAGAAGATTTTGCAAATAAACAGGATGAAAATCCTACAAATTACACCGTTCTGCATTTTAAAAATTATTTTTTGTTTTTTTTTATCTCATAGGGTATTCTAGGCGGAGGTTTTGCGCTGAATTCTAAAATTATCTCCATTTCCTTCCATTACGTCAGGTTCTCAAAATATTCATGAATAACTAGAAATGAAATTATGGCTCTGTAAAAAGTAATAAAAATTACTTTCAACAAAAATTTTGTGTGAAAAACTAGGCGAGAATTTGTTATTTGCCACTAATTAATCATTACTTAATAATCCATCCATAGTAATTCTGCCCGAGGGCAGGTCTTTCAACTGCAATCATAAGCATTTTCATGCTATGCTTTGCAGCTTTACTAGGGAATTGTAGGCGTGTAGCTTCTAGTTTGCTTTCCACAGGGTGAAGGATGATTGATGTGATGATTTCGGGTACCGTTTGGGCCAGTAACGTGTTTCTTGACATTTGTCTTACAGGTGAGGAAAAACCGCGTTAAAAACCTCACCAAGAAAAAACTGCCCGACCGGGGATCGAACACGGACCCGCTGCGTGACAAGGCAGCACGCTACCTCGAGACCACAGCCGTTGACTTACTTAATAATAGTAAAAAATAATTATACGTATTCCAGGCATACTTCACTTTTTGACTCATAGTATTCTTGAACTGACTGTCCATCATCAGTTTCCGAATTTATGGGCCAACGATTACAACATATTTAATTTTTTCATAGGATAATGAAGGAAATGTAGCGCAAACGTATATAAAGCGCTCACTGTTTTTATCTAGAATTTTCACAAATTGTTTCATTGAACCTAATTTTGAATTGTAGATGAACAGACAGGTGAATGGAGAAGACTACATAACAATGAACTACATGGTCTTTACAGGAAGCCAGATATAATAAGAACAGTTAAGTCTCGTAGACTGCGATGGGCAGGACATGTTGCACGTATGGGGAATGAAAGACTTTCATGGAAGCTTCTTGTAGGAAAGCCAGAGGGAAAACGCCCAGTTGGTAGACCAAGAATGAGGTGGGAGGAATAACATTAACTATGATTTGAGGGAAGTAGATTATACAGGGAATGATTGGAAAGCATTAGCTCAGGATAGGGATGTATGGAGAGCTTATCTCCTTGCGGCCATGAACCTACGGGTTCGATAGTGCAAGTGAGTAAGTAAGTAAGTAAGTAAAAAATCTGACGTGGTACGCGAAAACGGATTTCATTTTTGCAATCAGTGTGAAATTGTGATTCAGAAACGCTCATTAAAAAAGAAAAAAGAAACAAATTCCATGCAGAACAGTGTTATGAAAAAGGAGAAGAAGAAGAGTTATATTACTAGGGTTATAGTAAGCTGTAAAATAAAATTATTGCATTACTATGTTAGGGATTATTAGAGAGGACTATATTTGAGAGCGTTTGTACGTCCCCTTTTTATATATTTTTTTTATTCTTTAGCGCCTTTCCGCTCGTCAGTTTGTCCACGTATTCTGGCAAAATAGACATGTTGGAGTTTTTTTTTCTTCACTGCCCACTTTCATTTCGCCAGCATAGTTCGTTGTTCTTCTCACGTCCACACTAAAAATTTGGTGGCAGAAATCTTGGAAGTGCGATGGGCGATGCTCTGGGCTCGATTTTACTGCACGGCCATAATATTACGGCTTGGCGAACATCATTGAGGCTCACATTGCACTATCATCTCAAATGTTACATTTATTTTTCTATATTTCTTTTGAATAAGCTTTTTGTTGAAGGTAATATTTTCTACAAAATTAATTAATAAAAGTTAACTTCATTATCTATGAACAATAATTACAAATAGGAATGAGATTACTTACTTACCCACTGGCCCTATCAAACCTGTAGGTTCATGGCCGCGCGGACATAAGCTCTCCATATATCCCTATCCTGAACCAATGCTTTACAATCATTCCCTGTATAATCTACTTCCCTCAAATCATTGTTAATGTTATTCTCCCAACTCATTCTTGGTCTACCAACTGGGCGTTTTCCCTCTGGCCCTCCTACAAAAGCTTCCATGCACGTATTTCATTCCCCATACGCGCAACATGTCCTGCCCATCGCAGTCTACGAGACTTAACTGTTCTTATTATATCTGGCTTCCTATAGAGACCATGTAGTTCATTGCTATAAAGTCTTCTGCATTCACCTGTCTGTTCATCTCTCTTTGGTCCATAAATTTTCCTAAGTACTTTATTCTCAAATACTTGTAATATCCTTTCCTCCCTTAAAGTAAGAATCCATGTTTCGTATCCGTATAATATAACTGGTAGAATAATAGTTTTATATATTTTCAGTTTAACGTTTTTTGATGCACAAATAAATTAATCATAGGCTGAATTCTAGAAATGTATACTATCATGTATGGACTCTTCTCGTTCCAACTTCTCTAAAAAGTTAAACTGAAAATATATAAAACTGTTATTTTCCCAGTTATATTATATGGATGCAAAACATGGACTCATACTTTAAGGCGGAAGAAAAAAAAACGAGTATTTGAAAATAAAGTTCTTAGCTGATTTTGAACCAAGGAATGATGAACAGAAGGCGAACGGAGAGGTCTTACATAACAGTGAGCTACATTACCTTGATGGGAAACAAGAACAATTAAGTTTCGTATACTGTAATGGACCTTATAGGAAAAGCAGAGGAAAAGCCCCAATAGCACTTAATTGAAGTTGCGTGAACAATTGCCCTTCTATCATTTTAATTTTTATTTCAATTCCCTAGGTGGAGAACGAGGTGGGAGAATAACATTAACACTGATTTGAATGAGGTAAATAAATTATTCAGGATATGATTGAATTGCGTTATCTCAGGATAGGGATGTATGGAGAGTTTACGTCCTCGCGGCCATGACCCTATAGGTTCGAAAGTGGTAGTGAGTTAGGTATACTGTAACATGAATGTAATAAAATAATGACGACAGACAGTTGTAATGATTAGAATCCGTGATATTCCTAAGCAAATTGGTCCCTGACTAATCAGCTAAATAATTCTTCTTCTTCTTCTTCCTTCCAAGTATTAGGCCAAGGCCTGTTACGATCCTATAGAAAATTTTCCCTCCAGCGTTTTGATCCTTCCGGGAAATTCTCGTATAAGACTTGAAAACATAATAATAGTCCCTTCGATCGGTTGCTGGCCAAAAGAAGGCAAGACCAGTGATGGGGCTGCCATCTTATAGCCTCTGGTCAGGCTTTTCTGAAGAAGAAAAGAAAATAAAGGAAAGAAGAAATGGAAGAAAGGAAAGACTTCCTAGCCCTCGGATGCCCTAATAGCATTGGAGTCGAAAAAAACAAGAGTTAACCAAGAGAGGTTAGATAGTAAAGTTAAAAGAGTGCAAAACACAAGTAAGTGGAAGAAATGTTTTGCTCAGCTTGGGCACCTTGTGGTCGCCATCCACATATCCCCTAGATGAGGACCCCTGAGGGAAGCTAAATAATTACTTGCAGTTAAAGCTATTTTTTGCGTGATAGTGCGTTTTGTCGTACTCACAGCAACAGCGACCATGATCGAAAGTTCAACTTCCTATATTTCGGGGTTGCAAACCTAAATAACTACATTGTAATATTGCATGCGGGAAGTGTGCGGGAAGTAAAACCACTGCACTCGATGAATACTACATACAATGTATATACAAAAAGTATCCAAAAGTAGTGTTAATATACATTATACAAAACAAGTCACTGCATTTTAAATGAACTGAACTTTGTTTGAAACAATATAAAACAATAAATTCGGTACTTGCGGCCATTTTATCAAGATTATTCTCAAGGTCGCCTGTTGTTTCAACTATTAAACATTGCCCACACTGTTAACGTTAATCAATTGTTTAAAATGAACACAAATATTTCCAACAAAGACTATTATTTATTATTTTGAAAACACCATCGCTCAAAAAATAATGTAAGTTACAGCGCAAGTTTATGAAGTTTTTACAGAATCTCGGAAATTAAAAACCTGGCTATCGCTCGGTTTTAAACATTTTTCCTCGCATCGTAATATACTATTTCTATGTATGCATTATTATTGTATATTCGCTGATTTCATCAGTGTAATTCGTTTCATTTCCTTTAATTTGTACATTTATCATAACTTGGCTGATGGAGCTAAATGACAAGTGCGAAGATTGTAGGATAAAGATAAATATAAATAGGCCGAAGGTCATGAATATAGGAAAGAAACCAAGGAAGATAAGCATGAGGATTAAAGATGAGGCCATTGAGCAAATGGAGAGCTTCAAATACTTCGGTTGTACTATCAGTAGTAACATGAACTGCGGTCAAAAAGTAAAGCAGAGGATAGCAATGGCAAAAGAAGCTTTTAACAAGAAGTGAAGCATTTTTTGTGGACCTTTGGCAAAACTATTACGGAAGAGGCTAGTAAAGTACTTTGTGTGGAGAGTAGCATTGTATGGTGCAGAGACTTGGACATTATGACGGAATGAGAAAAAATCGACTGGAAGCTTTTGAAATGTGGATATCGAGAAAGATGGAACGTATAAAATGGACAGACAAAATAAAAGATAAAGATGTGCTAGACACAGTTGGTGAAGGCAGAACAATGCTGGAACTCATAAAGAAGAGGGAAAAAATTGGATTGGCCACTGGCTAAGAAGAAACTGCCTGCTGATGGATGCCCTAGAAGGAATGGTCAACTGAAAGAAAGTTAGAGGCAGAAAAAGACATCAGATCCATGCATAGTAATTCTGCCCGAGGGCAGGTCTTTCACTGCAATCATAGCATTTTGCATGCTATATTTACAGCTTTACTAGGAAATTAGAGGTGTGGTTGCTTCCCGTTGCTTTCCACACCGGTGAAGGATGATGATGATAAGGATGGTGATGATGGCCGGATGATTTTCGGAGACCGTTGGGCCCTAAGCGTCCTGACATTTGTCTTATAGGTGAGGAAAAAACCTTATCCAGGAAACTTTCCCGACCGGGAATCAAACCCGGGCCTGCTACGAGAAAAGGCAGCACGCTACCTCGAGACCACAGCGGTGGACTAGACATCATATGGTAGACAATATTAAAATAAATGGTTTGTATGCGAATACAAAAAGGAAAGCTGAGTTAAGGAAAGAGTGGATAATGCTGAGTTTGCTGTGAAAGATCTGCTCTTAGGCATAACACTATGTATATATGTATATCATAACAAGTAAATACACAAATATACAACTATCAAATAATACCGCTCACAAATAACATCCATGTTAATAAAATATTTTCATAATTTTAAATAAATACTAAAGTCTTTAATGCATGTTATTTTCCGCTGCAAGAAGCAATTTTAATTGAACAGAAATTAAATTTTTATCATATTCTGATACAACTTTGAATATTTAGTGTTTTATATTCAGTCTACTTGCCCACGCAGCCATTCACGATTCCCTGTTTGATAAAAATTGCAATTTAAAACTTTTCATTACTGTTTTTTAATACATATAATTCTATTATTTCATAATGAGGAAAGCTTATCAAAATTGTTAAACAACACAAGCAAAAAGCGTATTTAATTATATAAAATATTTTAATTACTCAGCTTCCGTTAAACTTAAAAAAATCAATTTTTTTCTGCTTTTTGAAGAAAATAGTTAACTAGTATTGTGATTACAGTTAGGAGTAGGGATATGGTACTGTAACAGTGCTTTAAAGGATCACAAGATAGCAGTCTGCTAACAATTCCTCTTCATAGACACTTCTCCTATTCTACTTCCTTCACAGTAGCCTCTGCCCGCTCCTGAATCTCCTTCCTCAAGATATCAGGGGTTGCCGCACACTTGGTACCTTTAAGTCACGCTTATACAGTTACCTGTTGTCTAATAATTAATTGTTCTCTATTTATTTAATTTTATACTATGTCATTAATCTTTCCTGTTTTTTATATATATTGTACATATATTTATATATTTATTCGTTAAATTTAGAGTAAATCAAAATACATTATAAATATAAATTGTATTGTATTCATAAGTTGCAATCGTTTATGTATATATTGTAATTTAGATTTAAGACTATTTTTTTGTTTGTTTTTTTTTTAATTTTAAACCTGGTTGAGTGGTAGACAAGGCCTTAAGGCCTTAACTCTGCCAGGTAAAATAAAGCTATTATTATTATTATTATTATTATTATTATTATTATTATTATTATTATTATTATTATATTATTATTATTATTATTAAAGGAGGTACGAGTGTGAAGAGCGGTAAAAACTAATTCATAATACAAAAATTGTAATTCTGATTCTAATTACATGACATAATTAAAACATTTGTGTTAATTAAGAATTACATTTGGCTTCACAAATATACACCATTTTTTAGATAACTTAAAATGTTCTGTGTAAATTAATTTTTTTAAATATGGAAATTATGTTTGGACATCACATACCTACGCTAAAGTACAGTTTTATTATACAAAGTATATGAAAAACAGTAAAATTTTAACTGCAAGTAAGTCATAAATATAAACTATGTGAAACTAGATTTTGTTTAATAGGGTTATAGTACATCTAATTGTAGGCTTTCACGGCCGGAAGTCTTGATCCATATTTGGTTCGTCTTCCGCAGCAGTAGACGAAACGTCGAGTATGAAGACAACCTGACCACGGCCTATAAGCCCGGAAGACGAACCAAATATGGATATAGTACATCTGTTTGAATGGTGAAAATACTAAAGAATCCATTGGAATAGATTTTGATCACGGATTCCTATGGACTTAATACAATTCTTCTTTTTCTCAATCGTAGTTTAATCTCTCACCTTATAGGTACGTTTATATTCCCCGCCACATCCAGCCTTAGAGCTGGTGTGATCTGTCGGGATAGGGATTTTGATATTCGGACTGAATTGTACATATGGAAGGTATAATCTACCCACACACAGGAAAAGATCGCCTGGAAGACCGAAAAGAAGAGTCTCCTAATTTCTGAACGGATCATCTTGTGAGCTTAATGTAATGAGAATAAGCAGAATACATTACTTTTACAGAATTTATTTTAATATCACAATTTATCACATATTAATAATAATAATAATTAATAATAATAACAAAAATGATAATAAAAATAATAATACAAATAATAATAATAATAATAATAATAATAATAATAATAATAATAATAATCAACACCAAGGATTAAGCCCAACGGCCTGTTCCGATCTCATTATAGGTCGAATTAGTCCTTCCATCTCTTCAGTGGTATTCCCAACATTCTTCTCCCTTTTGGTTTATAATATACATTCATCTTGGTATGCGCTGTTCATTCATTCGTAATACGTGCTGAAGATAAGCATTTTGATAATATTTTATTCTTTTACAGAGATTAAATATATTAAGTTCTGTTCTTGTATCTTCGTTTCTCTTTTTATCGGTCCTTTGGTATCCTGCTATTGCTCTCAACATCTTCATTTCTGCAGCCTCTATTTGTTTACTATCTGCCTTTGTTAATGTCCAGGTTTCACATCCATAAATAAGAGATGGAACTGACAATACTCTGTAAAACTTCAAAATAGTTTATTTTCTAGTCTTATTCAATAAAGTTAATAATAATAATAATAATAATAAAAATAATAATAATAATATTTTTTTATTATTCCGGCTTTTACAATGAATATACTTTTTCGGTACCATGTTCACAGTTAACTACACATTTGCTTCAACACATTTTTCCACATGTTCATCCCTATATATTCTTCCATTTCCCATTCCCCCTTAGCTTCATTGATTCTCTGAATCCACGTAATAGTTGGTCTACCCTTCATTTTCCTTCCCTGTGGTTCCCAATCCATGATTATCTTAGGTAGTCTTCCTTCTTTCCATTCTTTCTAATGAATAATAATAATAATAATAATAATAATAATAAATAATAATAATAATAATAATACTAATTAATACTAAATAATAATAATTAAATAATAATAATAATTATTATTATTATTATTATTATTATTATTATTATTATTATTATTATTATTATTATTATTATTATTATTATTATTATATTATTATTATAGCTTTATTTTACCTTGCAGACTTAAGGTCTTATTGTACATATGGAAGGTATAATTCTACCCACAGACAGGAAAAGATCGTCCTACCATTCAACCTGGTTACATAAAAATACAAAAAAAAATTTTATATCTAAATTACAATAAACATAAATATACATGGTACGTCTACAATATAATTATTATTTAACTACATTTTTATTTAATTAATAAATATGGATTTTCATCAAGTAAAAACCAACTCAATTGATTAAATAATATAATAATAATAAAATAATAAAATAATAATAATAATGTTTATTTTAGCTGGCAGAGTTAAGGCCATAGGGCCTCTCTCTTTCACTCAACACCGAATGGTAGAATTATACAAAAATTAACATACGTATTAACAATTTTAAGATTTATTAAAATACAGACTAAACAAAATACAATGATGATGTGATCTAATACTAACTAATAATAACAAAAACATGGAATATAATAAAATTAAAATGATATGAAATAAAGTAAGTAGTTTCCTAGATGATTATTTATAGAATGCTGTATATAGTTGTTATGCAGTTAATGTTTTCATTGAGTCGAACTTAAGATATCAGTCAATTTGGATTTAAATAATGATAGCGATTGATAGTCCCTGACATGACTGGGAAGTGAGTTCCATGCTCTAGTCATAGATATTTGTGTAAGATTCAGAGTATAGACATGTCTGTGTTGTGGTATCAAAAGTAAAGAAGAGTCATGTGATCTTATTCCTAAATTGTGATTAGTCGAAAAATTTTGAAAACGTGTTGTTAAATAACTTGGTAAATATATCTGCAGAATTTGGAATAGTAAGGTATGTGAATGTTAAGTTCTTCTGTCAGTTAGGCGTAGATGGAGATATATTAACAGGTCATACTGTAGAATGGATTCGCCTAAGTTATTATTTATGCAACACGGAGATGTTTATTTTCGTTTTTATTGTGTATAGTTTTTAATTTTATTATTTTTTATTAAATTATATTTCTATTTCAATCCCTCATCACACCTTTTTCGCAGCTACGAGACAAGCGCTGATTGAAGTTTCTAAGGCGGAAGACATTTTCGCCACTATTTGGGTTGGGTGTCCTCTCAACATCGTATGTAATTTCAATGCTACAATAATTTGCGACTCCTGGCTGAAAATATCAGTTTTTAAGTTACTTTAACCTCATATTACTCTTCCGCCAGGATCCCCATTCAACTAAATGATTGAAATGTGCATACGTAAGGCCAGTACCCAGCTCTGGTTAACCTTATGCAGGGTTATAATATTACGATACTGTGAAAAGAAAAATTAACGTCTGAACCAGGAATCGAGCCGTGGAGCTCTCGTTCTCCGTACGTGTATGCAGACCACTACACCATTCTAGACATGGTACAAACATTAACAATTCTTTCCACATATACACATCTATAATTCTCGTTTCGTTCGCTGCCAGGTAGGTGTCACTACTAACGCGAACGGCCGGCTTCATTTAGCAGTATCTATGCTTGAGAATTTTATACCACCACTTTTATAAGCAGTAATCGATGTCATTTAACATTTTCCGATTCCGATTGAGGGTCTTTCCACTTTTCAGCGGTTGCCCTTTTACCAGCCGGCTGCTGGCCCTTCACATCCACATGTGTCAATCACAGAGGTAGATGATCAACAGCCAGTGTAGGGGTGACATGTGGTTAGCATGTGGAGTCCCCCAGCCGTTATAGCTGGTTCCTCAACCTGGAGCCGCTACTTATTGTAGCTACCCAATTGCCTCACGATGCTGGGTGGGCACCGGTCCCATACTGGCCGAAATACCATGAGAAAATTTCTTCCCCCATGGAGACTCGAACCAGCGCAAGTCCCGTAGCTCTGCGCCAAGGCTTCCTACCTTAACCGCTCGGCTACGGCGCGGTTATACTGTTATTTTAACACAGTTCCATTAATGGATAATATTATAATATTATAATGAGCTTGTACCATCCACGCCGTAGCGTAGTGGTTAAGGCACTGAGCTACAAGCCGGAGGGTCGAGGGTTCAAGTCCCGTTGGGGTCAGGATTTTTAAACTGACCCAAACCCTCTGGCGGCACTATGGCCCTGGGGTCGACTCAGCCTCTAACGGAAATGAGTACCAGACGCTTGTTCTGGGGGTAAAGGCGGCCGTCACGCAGGGCTGACAACCCGGCTGACATAAAGTGCCGATTGTCTAGAAAAAGTGGGAGCCTTAACCTCCTACTACCCCAAGGGCCTCCTGAGGCCTGTTGTGGGATCACTTTACTTTTACCATGTCTAGAATGGTGTAGTGGTCTGCACACTCGTATGGAGAACGAGAGGTCCACGATTCGATTCCTGGTTCAGACATAAATTTTTATTTTCACAATATCATTATAGTATTATAATATGATCCATTATTGGACCTGTGTTAAATAACAGTATTTGAAAATGTTAAATTATACAGGGTTGTTGTACCATAAAGGTGTAGTACTGACTAAATTTATATTAAAATTCTGTTCAGGTAAATAGTTACAAAGTAAAATATTAAAATAAATACCTGACAGGTACCGTAGTTCTCAACTAGGTAAACGTTTTTTAAAAACTTTTAAGAACTGTAGACCTTTCGGAAACAGCTTCTATCATCAGCACAAGGATATGGGCTACTAACTGTTGTAGTTTACTACGATGTTAACATCAGCGGGCCTCCAGCGTTGTCGGTAGTGTTGTTAAAAGCGTCGTAATGCTACAACTCTTTTTCTGAGCCATTTTCCACAGAAGACTCTAGCTTACTATTTATATTGAATCACTTTGACCTCCAACAGGAATTTTACTTTTTATTCCTCTATAAATTCCTTTATAAAGAAACCCCAAATGTATGTTTCATATTGATCCTAAAAAAACTTGTTGTTTTAATATAAGAACAGTTAGTACCCCATTTAAGGGGGGTGATGAATGAAATTTCTATTTTCTATATTTTGTGAGCTAGAGACTTGATGTTTCGTACAAACATTCACTGCATGATACATAATGATTTATTTAAGTTTCATTCTTGTGAGACATTTATTTTACCAGTTATTAATATTATATTTAAAAAAATGCATATACTATAAATAAATGGGTTCCACAATTTTAGTAAAATGTATATTTTTTATACAAGGCCCCTAAAACATTTAGAAAACATAATGCATTAGAATTCTTATAATATGAATACAAAGGGAGAAAAAAATAATGTTGTACCTCATGCGTAGAATTACAAAAAAAAATAATAATTGCATAAATTTTACTTTTTATTTCTTAAAATACTACTTCAATCATGAAACCCATCCACTGCTTTGTTACCCATTGGTTTTAGGACATGCAGTAAAACTTATAGGACAACATTTCTGAATTCCATTCAATTTTGAATGTACAAAAATGCAGTGAAGATGAATGTGTGGAAAAACAAGTTTAAAATTTGCATGCAGATGGCATTTAACTGGCGCAGCCTTTTAACTCTGATGTAATTTAGGGCACTTAGAAGCACCATAGGCCTCTGAAACTTTGTCAACATATACATTAGAGTATAGGATATTTTTAGGTACAAAAAAAAACAAAAAAAATGTCAATTTTGATCTCAAATGGTCAATTTTTCACCCAACACCCCCACTTAACGACTTTGATAAACATAAAATTGAGACAATAGAAATGAGATTTCTGAGTTCTGTTGCAGGTGTATCTTTAAGAGATCGAAGGAGGTCAAGATATCAGAGATGAATTTAAATATATAATATAAACGAGAGAATACACAGAAATAAATGTAATCGGTTTGAACATGTACAAAGAATGCCAAATAATCGTTTATCAGAACAAATTGCTTCATTATAAACCTCAATGCCAAAGAAATGTAGAAGACCCAAACGACGGTGGAAGGTCGACCTGCAGCATAATGTGCATCTGGGAGCGGGAACGGACCAACAGACCCATACCTCGAGATGATGGAGTTGATGATCCCATATCCTTCTGCTGATGAAGGAAACTGGTTTCCGAAAGGTCGACAAGTTCTTAAAAAATTAAAAATAAAATTAACTTAGTTGAGTATGATGGCACCTGTCAGGTATTTTTAAATATTTTACTTTATGGAGGAGTAAGTGAATTACAAAAATAGCACTAAACATTAAGAACTAATAGCCCGAGTATTAATGGAAGGGCCTATATATCTTTTAATGACAGGGGCATATTTTGAAATGACGTAGCTTCAAACTATGTGGCAATGCTATAAGTGAATCCATGATCTTTATTCTATTTTTGTCTTCATATCTTGTATTCAGTGAATTAACTTTTGAGCCTGAATAACTTTTAAAGAGATTTATGATCGGATATTAGTCAGCAATTGACTATAAAGACCGCCTGTCAAACCTACATAAAAAAACTCGTATTTCGTATTTCGTTCGTCATTAGTATTGCTAACCGATTCATCTGCTTCTTTTCCCAATGTCATTACGAATACAAAGAGTTCTTAACGAAAAGTACAACCGCTATTTATTTATTTTTAAATTAGTTCTCATGGAAAATAACGAGGCTTCTTTAAGAATTAAACATCAGGCACTTAAGTTAATGAATACTCGAATATCGTTTAAAATTACCTTACATTTATCTAAGTCGATACTTTTCTAAAACATGGGTAAAAATTTCATAATCACCGGTCTAACAAGGGAATTCTCAACCATTGCACGCTGAAATCTGCCTTGCAATTTCTTCCTGAGAAGCGTTGTTACGTTGCCAAGACCGTGTCTAAAACTTATTTGTCATTTTTAAACATCTTCCTCTTCTTCATCACGGTTTAGGCTTATTTACTAGCCTGTTCTGGCTCCAAATTGCTGCTGTTTCCATCTTTTCTTTGGTCTTCCCAAACTACATCTTCCTTGTGGTGAATAGCTGTATGCTGCTTTTGGTACTCTATTCTCAGTCATCCCTATAAAATGTTGTTTGTACATGACATTTACATTGTTACATTTATTGTATCTTTAACTGTTTATAATTAGTATAGTGTATATCTATATTTGTCGAATATTTATTTGTATTTGTACTGGTTGAGTGGAAGAGAGGGCCTTATGGCCTTAACTCTGCCAGAATAAATAAAGTATTATTATTATTATTATTATATTATTATTATTATTATTATTATTATTATTATTATTATTATTATTATTATTATTATCCTTGCCAAGTGTTCTTTCCAGTTTGTTCTGTATTTCACTATTGTTGTGTTTAATTTTTAATTGTAAGATATTAAAATTCAGCTCAAATCTCTCATTTAAACTGTAGGAAAATAATACAACTCATGAATTGGTAGATTGAATATCCTTCACTACCTGCCGACCGCGCCGCATCCCACTTCACTCCACTCCGTTTTACTCATGCAGGGAGTCAATCTGCCATTTAAACTATAGGAACATAATACATCTCATGAATTGGTAGATTGAATATCCTTCACTACCTGCCGACCGCGCCGCATCCCACTTCACTCCACTCCGTTTTACTCATGCAGGGAGTCAATCTGCTCCGTACAGTAGGTGTCATTGCTGGATTCTAGCTTCGATTTCCATGTCTTAGGCCTACAGTTAATGGAGGCAGATAATTTTTTTAGACACGACCTTGATACATCACACCTCTTCTCTTGGAGAAATTTCAAGGATGGTTTCTAGATGTAAGAGTTGACAGTTCCCTTGTAAGTAATTAACTAGCTGGGAATATCGAACCCGGAAATTCAGGGCCGCGTAGTGGTAACCTCTCTATATACATTCTTACCTTAAGCTATTATTTCCCAATTATTCCATGTACAGTTGGACACCTTAAAGTATAAATGTGCGAAGTGTCAGTATCCATAAAAATAAAATTAATAGACTAAGTAGAATGCTTAAATTTCGCTGACTATGTTGGGCAGGACACAGAGAATAAAAGAGAGACATGGAAACTTTTGCAAGCAAAATCAGAGGGAAAGCGTCCAGTAGATAGGCCAATATGATTGGAGGGTGGTGAATTATTCAGGAGATTAAATGAAAATATTAGTTCTGGATAGGTATGTATGGGGAGCTTATATCCGCGCGACCATGAACTTCCGGGTTCCATAGTGCCAATGAGTTCGTTTTCCGATTGAGGGTCTTTCCACTTTTCAGCGGTTGCCCTTTTACCAGCCGGCTGCTGCCCTTCACATCCACATGTGTCAATCACAGAGGTAGATGATCAACAGCCAGTGTAGGGGTGACATGTGGTTAGCATGTCGAGTCCCCCAGCCGTTATAGCTGGTTCCTCAACCTGGAGCCGCTACTTATTGTAGCTACCCAATTGCCTCACGATGCTGGGTGGGCACCGGTCCCATACTGGCCGAAATACCATGAGAAAATTTCTTCCCCCATGGAGACTCGAACCAGCGCAAGTCCCGTAGCTCTGCGCCAACGTTTCCTACCTTAACCGCTCGGCTACGGCGAGTTCGTTTTAATTATGCAAATTTATTAGGAAAATTATTCAGGAAAAAAGGCTATATTAGCTTGTGTTTCATAACGAGATATTTTGATGTTACTTAAGAACCACCGTACAGTATCAATATTTTTGTAGCAACATTTATTTCTATTATTTTCCAATGTTTCATTTTGGACTTTACACAATTTCTACTTTAAGCACACTTCCCTCAACTCACGGTTCATATTTTTCACCCGACACCACCATACGTATCAGTATTGTTATAGCAACTTTATTTGTATTATCTTCCAATGGTCCACACCGCTGTGTCTCGAGGTAGCGTGCTGCCTTGTCACGTCAGCGGGCCCGTGTTTCGATCCCCGGTCGGGACAGTTTTTCCTGGGTGAGGTTTTTTACGGGCGTTTTCCCCCACCTGTACGGCAAATGTCAGGAAAACTTTAAGGGTCCCCGAAATCAATAATGGCCATCGCAATAATCATCATTCATATTAATCTTATCATCATCATCCTTCATCGATGTGGAAAGCAACGGGAAAGCTAACCACAACCTATAATTCCCTAGTAAGTTTGCAAAGCATGCATGGAAATGTTATGATGCAGTGAAAGGCCTGCCCTTTCAGGCAGAATTACTATGGATGGATGGATCTTCTTCCCAACGTTTCATTTTGGACTTGACACATTTCTACTTTAAGCACACCTCCCTCAACTCACGCTGCTTCACTTCTGGCCTGCTTACTGGGTGAATCCTCTCTGGTTTTCCTACAAAGAAGTTTCCATGCACCCTCTTTTGTTCCCTATTGGTGCCTCAGTGTCTTGTTCATCGCAGACCAGATACACTAGGTGGTTCAATAAGTAATACAATTATTTAAGTTTTTTTATCCTTCATTGGAAATGAACGGTACTTACAGAACCAATCTTCAATCCTTCCTATAAACGTCATAGTTTCATTGTTTTCGACATGGCGTGATATACTTTAGTTTTAGATTGGCGCACTCGTGAAACACGTATAAAGCACAAGCTGTTATTAGTTTCTTCTGCGGAGCAGGAGACAGTTCAAACTTCACAGACGCTTTCAAAATCTCTATGGGATCAAGGAATGTAAAATACTTTCAGTCGTTGGGTTAACAGAACGTCAAAGACTGTCAGATAAAACAAGACTGTCAATCCTCCTGATCTTCATCACAGCCCACTGCTTGTGTACATGTTTCACGAGCGCTAACATTTTTAAAACAAAGTCATCACATTCATTGTCGAAAAGCATGAACTTCGTGACGTTATAACGAGGATTAAAAGAAAGTTCTGTAACGTTTCGTTCATTGTCATGAAAGGCAAAAGAACTAAAATTGTGTTCATTTTTAATGAAAGTCCCTGTATCTGATTTTCATAAAGACCATGTAGCTCATGCTAGCTATTTCCTTCATTCTCCTAATTTGTTTTCTCTCTCTTGTCCAAAATCAAATATCAGAAGAACAGAATTGAACTATTTAATGCATCTAAATTAACTCTTCGACTCCGTGGCACAAGCGGTTAGACGCTCGCCCCTCACCACTTGGGGTCCAGAGTCGAGTCTCGGTCACTCCGTGTGGGTTTCGTGTGGACGAAACGGAGCGGAAGCTTGGGCGGTTTGTTTCGAGGATTTGTCCGTTTTCCCCTTCCACAATTTCATTCCACCCCATTTC
>JASPKZ010010629.1:0-49628 GCA_030220185.1 Diploptera punctata | reverse complement strand
ACACTTTTGATGGTAAGATTTTTTTGTAGATAACTCTAGTTTTAATCTAGATGTGTTGGAGATGTTTTTTTTTGTTGGCCACTTTAATTTTATCCCAAGCGTGTTGGAAATTAAAATTATTTTTCATATTTTTAGTTCAGTTTTCTAATAAAGCGTGTTGTTTTAGTTTTTTAAAACTATTACTTATTTTTAATTTTTTTGATTGGTTTCCTAAAAATGTAAATATCTTTAAATTCGATACTATTGTAGTATGAGCTAAAAGTAATACTCTTCCAAAAAAAAATCCTCCCGGCCGGACTTGTACCAGCGCCTATGGATTACTGAAATTATATACCACTACAGTCTACCACTATAACAACTGAGCTACCACAACGATATATACTAAAAAAACGATACGTCCGCAACCTATTATATCGGTCTTTATTTCTTTGATGTCCTCATGATCCTGGCCAGGATCTTAGAGAAAATTTATGAAATAATTGTATTGTCCCTTTACAAGTATATAAAGTTTCAATTCGATCCAATGTTTTTAAGTGGGTGTGGAAATCATGTTAAAATATTCCTTACATAGATAGATACAGGTCAAGCTAATATAAAGCGTGTAAAAAAGCTGTGATTTAAACTGCAGAGTCCGTAAATCAAGACAAATTCGCTTCTTACATTCACTTTAGGAATTAGACTGGATAACTAAAGGAACACTATTATCAGAAGAAAAACTTGGAATACCAAGTTTAGGGAAAGAAATAGACATCCAAAATTAATGTTTCAATGTACTCCAACCGGACATAGGAACCACGGAAGTCCAAAACATCGGTGGAAAGATAAAAACCACCTTCGTTAGGTTTACCAGCACAAGACTAATGACGTGAAACGGATTTGTTTATGATGATGTATGTGCAACATTATGGAGTTGAGAATTTTATGGAAAGATAATCTTACAAAGTACATAATAATCGTCTGGCTTAATGTGAAATTAATGTTTACTGAAGTGTCAACAAGCAATACTCGAACACATTATTATTGTTGTCTGGCAGTTAGCAGAAACTTACTCATATATTAACATAAATGATCCTGTGATTATTGGTGATTGATTAATGATCAAGAGATAGAACTAATAGCACTATAAATGTGTAATTGCGACAGCGTTTAATTAAATGTGCACATCTACATCTAATAATATCCGCCATTAAATTAATGTCTTACCTGTAACGACCTCTCCATATAATTGCTTCGTAAGCAAGATTCCTTTTATTATCCTCCAGAAATCGATCTGTGGGCATATAGAATGTGAACAGTGTAAATGCTTACATTTTAAATTTCTTATTCTTCTTTATTGGCTTTTATTACCTTCGCACTAACATAAATTCCTGTCCTGAAATCAGTATCATCTATACCCAGTACCAGTCTGTTTGTACACATAGTCTTTATATGAGAATTATTAAAAATATAATATTTTTTTAATAATGGACATTTGAAAATAAAGTTCTTAGGAAAATTTAGATCGACCGCGGTGGACTAGTGGTTATGCTCCTTGCCTCTGGTCCCGAGGATCGCGGGTTCAAATACGGCCGGGGTCGATGGATTTTTTTAGGATGGAAAAATCCAAGGAGCAAGTCCTCCGGGAGGGACTTTAAGCCGTGGGTCCCGAGTCTGAAGATTTTCAGGCTCGTATAAGATCCTTAAGTCTGAAAGAAAGGCCTCTAAGCAAAATTTACCGAATTTTCCCATCCTAGTAATACCTTGGTTTGCTAGATGTCAGTATGAGGCGGAACGCTGACCACGGCCCACTCAAATGACATCTATAGGAAAACAAGTATAACTAAATTTGTATGTTCAAATTCTTCCCTGTAGGGGGAGAGCGCCTAAATCTCTGTTAAGGGAAAAATGGGCTTACAAGAAGAAGAAGGAAAATTATTGGCTTGATCCACGGGAATGAGAGCAATGTGTAAGATACACTTTGAAGTGGTTTGCTAGCCCATTTTTTATGGCGGGTTTTATTATTGGGGTTACCTCCCTAGGCCGATTGCCTTCACCCAGCTCCAGAGCTCAGCCTGCCCCGTTTTATTTCGGAGTTGTCTCTCCTAGATGGGTTGTCTTGCAGGACTAACGAACCCCATCCGCCCATTGCGGATTATTCTTCGCTTAGATGGATAGACAGTGCATGCACATCGAATACGTCTTCCTCCGAGGACTGATTTTGAATTAAATAGAATTAAAAATCCTACTAATTATGAATAAGGAGAGAAGAAAGAGAGGAAAAGTATTGGGCCAAAATAGATGAACAGACAGGTGAATGGAGAAAAGTATTAGTAGTTGTTACATGGTAGGTATAGGAAGCCAGATATAATAAGAACAGTTAAGTCTCGTAGAGTAGGATGAGCAGGACATGTGGCACGAATGGGGAATGAAAGAGGTGCATGGAAGCTTCTTGTAGGAAATCTAGAGGGAAACGCCCAGTTGGTAGACCAATAATGAGATTGGAGAATAACATTATCCTTGATTTCAGGGGAGTTGTTTATACAGGGAATAATTGGAAAATATCTCAGGATTGGGATGTATGGAGAGCTTATGTCCGCGTGGCCATGAACCTACGGGTTTGATAGAGCCAGTGAGTTAGTTAGTTAATGTTAGGAAAATAGTTTACTTTTTAAATATCTGGTGTGGAGTAACTCTTAACACAACCGTTTAAACATTGAAAACAATAAAAAAATAATTTGGTTCTTGATAAATGTTTCTTGAATTAATTTGAAGGAAAAAAGTAACAAATTCATGTAACATTGTTTCTTGTACAGGAACAAACAAAAATGACATTCAATTTGTAGATATTTTAGTATTTCAGTAGGAGGTTGCTTAGCCTTTTTATTTGTAACACCAGTTTCTATTTATCATTCACTGAATTAACAAGGTTTTGGTAAGTTTTTGTCTTAATTTCACTCCAAGTGTGTTTATAAGTGTAAATTGTAATTATTATATTGAAGAATATTTCTTCTTATAAACACTTATTTTAAGAATGGATCACATGTGCTTAATGGGGTTTAAATCGGAACATTTGAGCTGGCATGTGAAGTTGTCAAGCCACATCCAAGATGTCCCATATACTATTAATTTCAGTTATATGCTTTTGCTTTGGTATTGATGTTGCCACATTCACGATGTCCCATATACTATTAATTCCAGTTATATGCTTTGGTATTGATGTTGCTAAAATATGAGGGTGCTCGACATTCCCACTTTAGTTGCATTTTGTTTTTAAAAAAATATATACAGGGTGTAACATAACTCAACGCAAAATTTCAGGAATGAGTTCCTCATATGGAAATAATAAAAAAGTTGTATTACAACATGGGTCCGGAAATTCAGTTATTCGAATTTTTATGAATGTTAGTACATGGCGACAAAAATGTAAGGGACTTGTTGGAGCGCTCTGTTCTGTCAGATGAAATGTTCAAAATGACTTCCTTGTGCCTCAATACAGGTATATTCTTCATTTGTGTATATCACAGCAGCCTACAATCAACAGAAAACAGACTGTCAATAAAAAGTAAAGTGATCCCACAACAGGCCCGGAAGCCCTTGGGTAGTAGGAGGTTAAGGCTCCCACTTTTCCTAGACAACTGGCACTTTACGTCAGCCGGGTTGTCAGCCCTGCGTGACGGCCGCCTTTACCTCCAGAACAGCGTCCGGTACTCATTTCTGTTAGAGGTTGAGTCGACCCCAGGGCCATAGTGCTGCCAGAGGGTTTGGGTCAGTTTAAAAATCCTGACCCCAACGGGACTTGAACCCTCGACCCTCCGGCTTGTAGCTCAGTGCCTTAACCACTACGCTACGGCGTGCCCGCCAGACTGTCAATAACTACTGTAAATCTTAATAACTTAACATTCATAAAAGTTCGAATAACTCTGTAATTATCAATTTCCAGACCCACGTTGTAATTCAGTTATTTTATTCTCTCCATATGAGGAACTCATTCCTGAAATTTTGCCGTTAAGTTACTTTAATAGGCCTACAAGTTGAATTTTTTTTAAAAAAATATTTTTACAAAATGTATTTCATCAATTAACAAAAATTAATTGTCTGTATCACTTTGTTCCTTGAGGCAATCCTCTAATGAGGAAAGTTTTATATAATAATACACACCCTGTATAATTCATTGTGAATAAATTAATAAATAATGAAATATCAACAAGTTACCTGTATTTAAGTGAAAACACGTTAATGTTTATTTTCTCTTCTTCTTCTACTTCAATTTTAACGGAATTAAAACTGGCAACAAACATATTTTCAGGTTACGAGATACGAGTTCTGTATAATCGGTGTAAAAATTAATTGTCTGTATCACTTTGTCCTTGAGGCAATCCTCTAATGAGGAAAGTTTTTTATATAATAATACCACCCTGTATAATCAATTGTGAATAATTAATAAATAATGAAATATCAACAAGTTACCTGTATTTAAGTGAAAACACGTTAATGTTTATTTTCTTCTTCTTCTTCTTCTTCTCTTCTTCTTTTCAATTTAACGTAATTAAAACTGCAACAAACATATTTTCAGGTTACGAGATACGAGTTCGGTATAAGCGGTTGATCCTTCTTTCCCATCTTCTTGGTTTATTGTTATTAGCACATTTTGGAAGTCTATCAGACAACATTCTCTTGAATAAGACCCTACTATTTTTCTATTGTTTTTTTATAGTGTCTTCATTGTATTATTAGAAATTTGATTCTTAAAAGAAACCATCTTGATACTCAAATTCAAGGATGATGAAAAAAGTTAACAATGGTATTATTTACTAAATTTATTGTGGAATGTGTACTCAATAAAGCTATCAGAATTTGTATTACAAATGTATGTACATTAAACGGTTGGTGTATGAAACAGTTTGCTTGAGTGATGATGATGATAGCCTCCACACGTGTACTCCAGGGCTGCCCGTTACTATGACGACACGCGTCCCTCATGTCCAGTGGCCCGGATGAACTTTTATTTCAGTCTTACCAACATAACTTTTACAAATCTGACTCAATTCTCAAAGTAATTAAATGTCCCAAAAATAATTTACCTGTAAAAAATATCGATAAAATGTTAGTTTTAAATAATTTCAATCGGATTTTTTGTCCGAATGAAATATCGAACATCGCACTGAAAGACTGTGTACTTTTTTAAAAAATTAAAAGGACGCAGCTTATTTCAAAAGGAAATGTAAATACACAATCGGTATCAAATGGAAGTGCGACGTCTTTAAGACGCCCTAACTAACTAACTCACCGGTTCTAATCGAACCTATAGGTTCATGGCAGAGCGGACAATAAAGCTCTCCATACATCCCTATCCTTAGTCAATGTTTTCCAATCATTCCCTATATAATCTACTTCTTTAAAATCATGGATAATGGTATTCTCCCACCTCATTCTTGTTCTAACCAATTGGGCATTTTCCCTTCTGGTTTTCCTACAAGAAGCTTCCATGCACATCTTTCATTTCCTAATAGTGCAACATGTCCTGCCCATCGCAGTTTACTAGATTTAACTACTCTTATTATATCTGGCTTCCTATACATACCACGTAGTCCACTATTATGTAGTTATCTCAATTCACCTGTTTTTCATCTCTTTTGGCCGAACAATTTTTCTAAAAACTTTATTCTCAATACTCGTAACCCTCCTTTCCTCCCTTAACGTAAGAGTCTATGTTTCGCATACATTTAATATAACTGGTAGAATAATAGTTTTATATATTTTCAATTTAACGTTTTTTGAAAGGAGTTGGGAAGTCAAGAGTCTCTGTAATGCATAATAGCACGCATTTCCAGAATTGATCCTATGTTTAATATCCTTGTGCATCTCATTCCTGTTTGTGATTATTGTTCCTAGATATTTGAATTCAGCCACTTCCTCAAAATTTCCCTCATTTGTCATTAGTTGTTCATTTCCATTATATAATGTATTTCTATGTGTGACCATATATTTAGTTTGATTAATATTACTTCCAGTCCTACTGTTTAATACTAACACACTCTTTTTAATTAGAACTAAAAAAAAACAATTATGCATAATGTTCAACACCAGAATATAACGGAATTATAGAAATAATTAACAATTAAAAGATCAATGTTTATATTTCGTCCACCGCTGTGGTCTCGAGGTAGCGGGCTGCCTTGTCCGCAGCGGGCCGGTTTCGATCCCCGGTCGGGACAGTTTTTTCTCGCTGAGGTTTTTATCGCGTTTTTTTCCTCACCTGTAAGACAATGTCAGGAAAACTTTAAGGCCCGAACGGTCCCCGATATCATATGGCCATCGCAATTCTCATCATTCATATTCATCTTAGATTAAGCTTAGGATTAGGGACTCCCCTGGCGCACCATTATCATCATCATCACACCCATCATAGCATCGTGGCAACGTACCCCCCCCTTCCAGGCGCCCAACCTCAGAAGTGGGTTACAAGTACCGCCATGCCAGGAGAGAAACCAGGAACGTCGAAAGACAAACCTGGTGGCATTTAAAAAAATGTTTAATTTCTGTTTATGTTAATGATAGCAAACAGATAGCAAATCTAAAACCTTTATTTCCTTGTCGACCGGAAAATTGTTTTGTTTTACTTCAGGTTGTTAAATAAAATCTAAACGAAAATGTATTCACTCTTCTTCGTTAATTCTGTAATCTCTGTGCGACGTATAATAAATAGACTGCGAGTAAAATTACCCAATAATCTACAAAGTTTCCTTCTCAGGGTTATTATATCTGGGCGTTTTTAGTAGGTAGTCGCAGGCTTATTTCTGAGCCTGTCTTAATGAACGTTTCTCCTCTTCCATCTAAAACATGAAACTAACTACATCTCATCATCAATCAATTTCAAGACAATCTTTCTCTACTCCTGGCCACGAGTTTTACATCATTATATATTAGTGTGTGCTGTTTTCCTTAGGATGTTGGTAGTATTGATTTCTGATTACAATTTTTTTAATGGAATGAGGTAAAATTAAGTTACTATTAACCATTCGCCTCAAAGACGAGGTAGACTCGCCGGCAGTTAAATTGCCTTCAACTCAAAAGACGAGGTACACTCGCTTACTCTGCTGTTATATATTTTGGCAATATTTTTGTACATATCCCTTGGCAGGGTAATCTTTTGTTGACATTTATGAATAGTTGAGGAACGTGTTTGGGCCTTCACCCTTATTGTGATGTAATGTACCGTTTATCTTTCGTTTGTTTTGAATGTCTGGAAATGTAAAATTTTACGGTAACTTAAATCCGGTTTCTGGGGAAACGCATTGAGTATTTAAACCTGAGCGACTGGGTTAAGTTAATTTGTGTGTATATCGCACAAACAAAACAAGCAATAAATACTTAAGCTCTATATTGGCGACAAAAAATATTACAAAAATTAAAAAAATACTAATATATCACAACCATAATTCAAAGCATTTTAACATATGGTGGTAAATTTTAACAAATTTCTACCAGGGAAATGAAAAGATTTTAAGTCAGAAATGGATGATTTAAGAAGAACAGCTAGAAAATCTAGAATGGATTGAATACGAAATAAATAAATAAAGGAAATTATGGGATATGCAAAGTAAGCCGGACAACATAGACATTATAGAAATAATAGATTACAGTGGTATGACGATGTCGAAAAAATTGCCAGAGTAAAAATTGCCTAAACTTATGATGAATGGATCCCAATGAAAAGAAAGAAGAAGGAAGACCAAAGAAATCCTGGATAGAAGGTGTACAAGAGGCTATGATTGTCAGAGGATTGGAGGGGAAATCAATGGATGGACAGATAGGAATGACGTTTTGGTTTCCGGAAGACGACTGCAGCTGTCGTGATAACCGATGATGATGATGATTGTATATTTATACACAGATCGAAAACAAACCTGATGGTTTTTGCATAAGTTTCTTCGTATGGAGGAAATTAGTAGGATGATTCTCTTTCTACTTTAGAATGAATAAAGCAAAGTGGAGTGGAAATTCTGCGTAATTAAGGATTAAATGAAACAGTATTTGTACAGTTTGTTTGAATTGCTGAGTGTTTAGTTTTTGTTAACGGTTTCGAACGTTCTTATTTGAATCTTAAAATACGAACATATAACGCAACAGTATACTTACTTACTCACTTACTCACTGGCACTATCGAACCCGTAGGTCATGGCCGTGCGACATAAGCTCTCCATACATCCCTATCCTGAGCTAATGCTTTCCAATCATTCCCTGTATAATCTACTTCCCTCAAATCATAGTTAATGTTTTTCTCCCACCTCATTCTTGGCCTACCAACTGGGGCGTGTTTCCTTCTGGCTTTCCTACAAGAAAGCTTCCATGCACGTCTTTCATTCCCCATACGTGCAAAATGTCCTGCCCCATCGCCAGTCTACGAGACTTAACTGTTCTTATTATATCTGGCTTCCTATAAAGACCATGTAGTTCAATTGTTATGTAGTCTTCTCTTATTCGCCTGTCTGTTCATCTCTCTTTTGGTCCAAAATTTTCCTAAGAACGTTATTCTCAAATACTCGTAATCTCCTTTTCTCCCTTAAAGTAAGAGTCCATGTTTCGCATCCATATAATATAACTGGTAGAATAAATAGTTTTATATATTTTCAGCTTAACGTTTTTTGAAAGGAGTTGGGACATCAAAAGTCTCTGCAATGCATAATAGCATGCATTTCCAGAATTGAGCCTATGTTTAATTTCTTTGGTGCATCTCATTCCTATTTGTGATTATTGTTCCTAGGTATTTGAATTCAGATAACGCAACAGTATATTAAAAATAATGGTAATTCCTGATATCCAGTTTACAATGAAAAAAAAATTAAAAATCCGATCTTCTAACTAGTTCAATAAATTAACCACGTTGTGATATCCCTATTTGCGAGCTCTAGGTACGTAGGAATAATAATCACAAATAGGAATCAGATGCACAAAGAAATTAAACATAGGCTCAATTCTGGAATTGCTTGCTATTATGCATTTAACACGGACTATCTTAATTTCCCAATTTCTATAAAAAAACGTTAAACCGAAAATATATAAAACGGTTATTCTATCAGTTGTCCACCGTGTGGTCTCGAGGTAGCGTTCTGCCTTGTCACGCAGCGGGTTCGATTCCCGGTCGCGACAGGTTCCTGGTGAACTTTTTCGCGGGTTTTCTGTAACCTGTAAGACAAATGGTCTGAACGCTTAGAGCCCAACGGTCTCCGAAAATCATCCGGCCATCACCATCGTCATCCTTCACCGGTGTGGAAAGCAACGGGAAGCAACCACATCTATAATTCTCTAGTAAAGCTGCAAAGCATAGCATGAAAATGCCATGATTGCAGTGAAAGACTTGCCATCGGGCAGAATTACTATGGATGCATTCTACCAATTATATGGATGCGAAACATTGGACTCTTACTTAAGGGATGAAAGGAGGTTACGAGGATTTGAGAATAAATTTCTTAGGAAATTTGTTTGGACAAAGAGAGATAAACAGACAGGTTAATTGAAAAGACTAAACAATAGTGAACTGCATGGTATTTATAGGAAGCCAGATATAATAAGAACAGTTAAGTCTCGTAGACTTAACTGTTCTTATTACAGTTAAGTCTCGTAGACCCCCTCAGGGGTCCTCATCTAGGGGATATGTGGATAGCGACCACAAGGTACCCAAGCTGTGCAAAACATTTCTTTCACTTACTTGTGTTTTGCACTCTTTTAACTTTACTATCTAACCTCTCTTGGTTAACACTGTGTTTTTTTCGACACCGATGCTATTAGATCATCCGAGGGCTAGGGAGTCTTTCCTTTCTCCATTTCTTCTTTCCTTTATTTTCTTTTCTTCTCCAGAAAAGCCTGACCAGAGGCTATAAGATGGCAACCCCATCACTGGTCTTGCCTTCCTTTGGCCAGGACCAATCGAAGGGACTATTATTATGCTTTCAAGTCTTACATGAAAATTTCCCTCAAACTCTGGAGGGAAAATTTTCTATAGGATCGTAACAGGCCTTGGCCTAATACTTGGAAGGAAGAAGAAGAAGAAGTCTCGTAGACTGTGTTCTAGCACAAAGTTTAATAATAGGTGATATAGTGTATATCCTTGCTTTAACGAATTCTGAATTTAAATTGTTTTTGATAAATATTTACCTACCCGCACCCACACCTCACTCTTTGTGACATTAAGGCAGAATGAGACATATCGCCACAAAGAGTTGTGCCGGTTCGCTCAGGGTAGAATATGATCACTCTGGGATGTTTTAAATTATACACTTATTATTTTAGTTTATTGGATACAGTTGTATACACAATTTTATTTACAATGTTTGATATTTCACTGTCTCGGAGTGGAGTTGATGAGTTATTTGCGCCCACGTGTTTTAATATCACCTTCGCGGACGGTTACTTAAGAACTTAAGTATTGCAGAACGTAGGAGCGTGAGAGTGTTTTCACACGCATCCTTGCCTTATAAGGGCGATGACTCCTCCCATCCCCACTCCGAGTCTATATGTTAGCTTAGAAGGGTAGGTACCATTCGTTTGGGTTTCTATGTGGTAATAGACTCGTGTGCACGTTTGTGCGCCTTCCAGTTATTACTGTTAATGGCCGAGTACTCACGAGTCTATTACTTCTTGCCACAGAGTGAAAATGGGATTTTGTTTACCTTATGTTCCATGAACCTCAACATGGCTCCATTAGTGGCACGGCAACTGTCGAACCGGTATTCAACCTCGACCCATGTGGTATTAATCATCTGTGGTATTACATTGTTGATAGCAGCATGAATTATTTCTTGTAGACCTGGTCCTTAGGAAGCCCACATAGGAGAAATCAGGAGATATTAGGTTTGGTGATCTGGAAGGTCATGTGATTGCGATCATCTTGCTGGGATCATTGGTTAGAAGATGATCATCTTGAACTGTCACGTGTAAATCGGCATTGCATTTTAAACAACTGTTAAATATTGTAATCAAATGGTAAGAGAAAAAAATTTACCTGAACCGGGAATCGAACCCCGAACCTTCAGCTTTCCGTGCTGATGCTCTAACCATTGAGCTAATCCAGGCTTCCTTCCCATCCAAGCATAAATCCTTCCTTTACCTTACTGTCTTGGTCCCACATTCAAATGCTATGAATCATCATTCACAAATACACAATGAATGGCTTCTACCTGAAGAAGACATGATGGGACTCCACATAGCTATAGCATTATTTATGAAATTAATATTAAGAAGCTAAAGCTGTTACTATGATTGAAATAAGTATATTAAAGTACACTACTAAATTATTGTAATCAAAAAAAATTCTCTTTACCATTTGATTACAATAATTTAGTAGTGTACTTTAATATACTTATTTCAATCATAGTAACAGCTTTAGCTTCTTAATATTAATTTCATAACTGTTAAATAGTTTTCTCCATTCACCTGTCTGTTCGACTTTCTTTTGTCCAAAAATTTTAAGAGACATTGCAAAAGGAGTTCCTGTACTTTCTTTAGCAAATTTAAAAGGAATGAAAAATATGTATCATCTGAATTAGATATAGAAAAAAGAATAATAGAGACAAAGAAAGTTATTGACATATTAAATTATATTTTATGGAGTAAGCATATAATCAAGAGGACTAGACTAAATTATTAATATGTAACACAATTCTGAAGAGTATTTTATTATATGGTGCGAAAATATGGACGTTGAAACAAAAACAGACAAATAAATTATTTGTCACAGAAATTGACTTTTTAAGAAGATCGGTAAGAATATAAAAATTAGATAAAATAAAAAATAATTCAATGAGAGAAACAATAAGTGTAGAAAAGGACATTGTACAAGAGATTGAAGAAATCCAACTAAGATGGTATGGACATGCAATGAGAATAAGGGACACAGAAACAAACAAAGAAGTATTAAAATGGATACCTCCTGGAATAGGGAAACGTGGTAGACCAAAGCCAACGTGGATGAAGGGAATTCAAGAAAACACGAAGAAGATAAATATGACAGAAGCAGACACACAAGACCGGAAAGTGTGGAAGAAAGAAATTTGTATATTTTGGTTGAGGATACCTGTGTAAATAACAGAAACAATCCTCAAATAAAAAAGAGAAGGAATTAAGCTATTGATGTTGTTCTTATGATTTTTTTTAAATTACAAGTGCGACGGTCCTAAAATTAATAACACTATTAAATTAAAACGTCCCTACCTCCTCTTTCAAATGCTAGCAGATTAGCCATTTTGGATCCATTGTTTGAAGTTTATTTTTTTGTTTGTACTTATAATTGGAATACGGTATATAAATCTGCACTAATGGCTTTTGGAAAACGTTGAAATCCTACTGATAAACGATTCGATTTCTTGCCAAAGTAGATATGTTGGAGAAGTTGCCACAGAGTCACGGCGAAGCAATTCTTGCCCTGACATAATTTCTACATAATACCTCGGTGTTAGCTTCGGATAAGATCGTTTACTTTTATTTTTTTTTTATTCCCATAAATCTAGAGTTTGTTTGATTCATTTTCATTTATTGAAACATGTTTTATTTCATGGTTTTCGGATCCATAAAAACTTGATCCATATAATATTCCGCTATTATCAACAAGTAAAGTGTACAGTACTCAATGCTTTGGTATCTCGTTTAATCATCTAGAAGACACACCCTTGGAAATGTTGAGAGATTCATTTCACTTAAGTTCAAAATAATCTCTACTGCAAAAGCTGTGAACAGGTGTATCAATCATGATTATAATCCCTTTCTTAAATAGATAAGCAATATCTGTTATCTGATAATTAAAACTTTCGAACTAGCTTTTTGCTGGCAACTAGTTTATTATTATTATTATTATTATTATTATTATTATTATTATTATTATTATTATTATTATTATTATTACTACTACTACTTCCACCGCTGTAGTCTCTATGTAGCGTGCTGCCTTCTAACGCAGCGGACCCGGATTCGATTCCCAGTCGCGACCGGCTCCTGGGTGAGGCTTTTCAGGTTTTTTCCTCACCTGTATGACAAATATCAGGAAGATTAGGGCCCAACGGTCCCCGAAAATTCGTCTGGCCATCATCATCATCCTTCACCTGTGTGGAAAGTAATGGGAAGCTATCGCACCTGTAATTCCCTAGTAAATCTGCACAGTATAGCATTAAAATGAAATACTTGCCCTCGGGCAGAATTACTATGGATTATTATTATTATTAATATTATTATTATTATTATTATTATTATTATTACTATTATTATCGTCATTATTACCATTATCATTATTAATAATAAGTTTAAGTAAAATTCCGGCAAATCCTATTCTCTTATGTTATAATAAATGTAGGGCAATATAAAGAATGAAATTTATAATGTAAAAATAATATGTTCTATATATTCATTTAGGCTTTCACGACCGGAGTTATTCTCACATTGTAGAAAATTTTAGGGCTGTAGATCGTGGTCTTGAGGCTTGAAGTTCCCCGACGTTTCGCCAGAAACTAGTCCGACATTCTCAAACTCTCAAGCCAACCCTTGAAGATGCCGGAAGTAGTTTCTGGCGAAACGTCGGGGAACTTCAAGCCTCAAGATCACGACCAAGAGCCCTAAAATCTTCTACAAGGTCAGAATATGTTCTTTGTTTTAACATTGTGAATATGATATTAAATATACGAATGAAAGAAGAAAGGTTACCCAGAAAAACATTAGAATGGTGTCCACCTGGAGGAAAAAGGAAAGGAAAGCCTCCAAACTCGTGGATGCAAGAAATAAGAACTTGAATAAGAACAAGAGGAATGAAGGGCATAGATTGGATGGACAAAGACGAGCGGAGAAAGAAAAGAAAATTTTTAGACACAGAAAATATGCGTAAACATTAAAAATCTGTGTATAAATAAATAACGAACTGACAAATACTGCTTGCCTTTACATTAATTTCCGTAATAATAATAATATATTTTTATTAGAATAGAATAGATGTATTTAGCCTGGTGGAGTTGGGGCCATGTGGTCTTCTCTTCCACTCACCAGGACAAACATGTTACATATAAATACAAAAAATTACAAATATAGTCTTACTAAACAAATAATTATCTGTCAAATTGAATAATAATGAAGATAATGTCTAATAATACAATAAAAGTAAATACAATTAAAATTAAATTAATGATAGAATGAATACAGAAAGGAATAAGAGCTCGAATCTACAATACATAAAATAAAATAAAGAAAGAAAAAATACAAAGAAAGTAATAAACTATAATTAATTAATCTATCGCTTATTATACAAGGCATTAGGTAAATATATTAACAAATCTTTAAAAACTATTTGTATTAAATAATGAAAAAAAAAACAAATTATTAATTTTTTTAAAGTAATATTAGTGAGTTGTTTCTGTAATAATTTTATTTTCAATTTGTTTATGAAAGATGGTAAAGTTTGGCAGTCTCTGACATAGAGTGGAAGGGAATTCCATGATCTAGCAAGATAAACTGTAAACGATTTCGAATAATAGGTAGTGTGCCTGAGGAGGGATATAAAGGACACTGTGCTAAAGGGATCGGGTATCTAACTTATGTGTATCAGAGAGTCTAGTGAAGCGGTGTGATAAATAATAAGGTAATGATGTGTGTAATATTTTATAGAGAATATTATTATTATTATATTATTATTTATTATTTTTATATTATTAACGAAATAGCAGACAGTTAATCTAAAGGAGAGAGCAAAGACAGAACATAAAAAAAACAGTACACTTACTTTCACAACACAACTGGCATAAAAGCAAAGAACCTTGGAGACCCTAACAAAAGGACACTACAACGGAAAGAACAGACTGGTACAGCAAGACTTAAAATAGTACACCTCTAAATCTCTTAAAGTAATGGACGGCAAGAAAACATTTCCAACCTGCCCAAAGTTAAATAAAAAGGAACATCACAACATTGTAACTCTTACAGGCTACAACAACAGCTCGGCTACGTATATTAGGAATCAACCCACAGATGCTATGAAACTACTTCAAAACAATAAATTCAGTGGTATGGTTAAGAAGATCCTGGAATAAGCAACAACAAATTATTTATCATTATTGTTATTTTAAAACAAATTTAAAAATTATATGTCTCTACGAAATTAACTTAATATTTTAATTCTAACAGTAATATATTTATATTATTATTATTATTATTATTATTATTATATTATTATTATTATTATTATTATTATTATTATTATTATTATTATTAATTATTAGTAAGAATTTTAAGTACAGAAATGGATGTTTTAAGAAGATCAGCTGGAAAATCTAGAATGGAGAGAATACGAAATAAAGAAATAAGGGAAATTATGGGTGTAGAAGAGGAGCCGGCCATCATAGACATTATAGAACAGAAAAGATTACAGTGGTATGGCCATGTCAAAAGAATGCCAGAGCAAAGATTACCTAAAATTATTATGGGACGGATCCCAATGGAAAGGAGGAAGAGAGGAAGACCGAAGAAAACTTGGATAGAAGGGGTACAAAGCAGCTATGAATATCAGAGGATTGGAGGAAGATCAATGGATGGACAGAGAGGAATGGCGTTTGGTTACCGGAAGACGGTGACAGCTGTCATGATACCGGACGACGATGATGATGATGATTATTATTATTATTATTATTATTATTATTATTATCAAATAGAATTATATATATATATAGTCCACCGCTAAGGTCTCGAGATAGTTTGCTGCCTTGTCACGCAGCGGGCCCGGGTTCGATTCCCGGTCGGAACAGGCTTCTGGATGAGGGTTTTTACGGGTTTTTTCCTCACCTGTAAGACAAATGTCAGGAAGCTTAGGGTCCAACGGTCCCCGAAAATCATCCAGACATCATCCTCCTTATCATCATCATCATCATCATTATCATCATCCTTCATCGGTGTGAAAAACAACGGGAAGCTACCACACCTATAATTCGTTAGTAAAGCTGCAAAGCATAGCATGAAATTGCTATGATTGCAGTAAAAGACCTGCCCTCGGGCAGAATTACTATGGATATATATAATGTCGTATCTGGTCTTCATTGCTAAATGTCAATATTTAATTATAACATTGAAATAAAGTAGTATTATCGGTACTGCTATAATGTAAATATTAATTGTTATATAAGCCGCGAGATGACAGTGAGGACGATGTATCAATATATGAAAGACAAATGTTCATTTCATCATTATGATTGTCGCCATCATCATCATAGTACATTACGAATTTAGGCCATTTGTTGACCTGTTTCGGCCTCAAGAGAAACACCATCCAAAGTCTTTTGAGTGAACGTCCTGGTCTACTTCTTCCTGCAGGTTGATATCTTAGCATTTGTTTGGGTATCCTGTGATCTTCCATTCAATGAACATGTTGCATCCATCTTGACTTATAATCAGAAATTTTGTTTTCTAAAGTTTCCATTTGAGTATTTCTTCTAAGATGTCTTCTTTTTTTTGTGATCTACGTAGTAGTGTGTATCCTTCAGTCTTCCGAACGTATCTCATTTCAGCTTATTATTATTATATTATTATTATTATTATTATTATTATTATTATTATTATTATTATTAGACTCATTCGGGGAGGCCGTTCTGTGGTCAAAAAGTGTGAATATGAAATAATTTATCTTTATTATCAATATCATTATGCTAGTCTATAAATGAAATTAATAATTTATTTGTATTATTATTATTATTATTATTATTATTATTATTATTATTATTATTATTATTATTATTATTATTATTATTATTATTATTATTATTATTATTATTATTATTCCTTCCAAGTATTAGGCCAAGGCCTGTTACGATCCTATAGAAAATTTTCCCTCCAGCGTCTTCTGGGAATTCTCGTATAAGACTTGAAAGCATAATAGTCCCTTCGATTGGTTGCTGGCCAAAGGAAGGCAAGACCAGTGATGGGGCTGCCATCTTATAGCCTCTGGTCAGGCTTTTCTGGAGAAGAAAAGAAAATAAAGGAAAGAAGAAATGGAAGAAAGGAAAGGACTCCCTAGCCCTCGGATGCCCTAATATCGTCGGGTCGAAAAAACAAGAGTTAACCAAGAGAGGTTAGATAGTAAAGTTAAAAGAGTGCAAAACACAAGTAAGTGGAAGAAATGTTTTGCTCAGCTTGGGCCCTTGTGGTCGCCATCCACATATCCCCTAGATCAGGACCCCTGAGGGTTATTATTATTATTATTATTATTATTATTATTATTATTATTATTATTATTATCAATATAATTGTGCTAGTTTATAAATGAAATTAAATAATTTATTATCTTTATTAGCAATATCATTGTGCCAGTATATAAATGAAATGAAATAATTTATTATCTTTATTATCAATATCATTATGTTAGTTTATAAATAAATTTCAAGTAATATTTACTTTAATATTGAAAATTCTCAGAACCTCAATCAAAAATTTTACGATATTTTGACATTAACTACTTTTTTCAGCAATAACAGAAGAAGGCAATGAAAGCGCTGGGGGTATTCTTATCACTTATCAGAAACAAGGTCGGCATTTTTCTCACAAGCATACCGGCGTAATTAGAGAAATCTGATGAAGCAGGATCTAGATGCTACACGCACCACACAGAAGCAACAAGTTGCCCGCATGTGAAGCAGTAAAAAAGTCCAAGCAGCCATTCAAATATCTTTACATTTCCACTAAAGGGGAATTCAGATTAGACTACATACCTTAACACGTTATATATACAGTAAAACGTGTTTAATCCGGAACTTGAATAATGCGGATATCTGTCCAATGTGAACAAATTTATTGGTTCCGGCAAAATAATAGTAATTTTACGTGTATATATTTTGTACAAACCGGAAGCTCTGCAACGCGGAAAAGAATGATATTTCTACAGAATGCATGGAACAAATGTTTATAAGGTGGAAAGATAGAGAGAGAAATAAATAAATTTCCACTATATTGAATTCCTGTAGGGCCATAATTAACAATAATTAATTATTGCTGCCGCCGGGTGAAATGGAGTTTCTACCTGTATTTGGAATTTTCTTTGGGCCTCACTGCACACCCGTTTACCGTCGAAGTCACTCATACATACTATACTTTACTTTCCAACGGCAGCGAAACTACAATCAATCGAAGGTACATGAAAAGACATATACGGTGCTCTATAATCTAACATTGCTTAATAATTTTTATTTTTATAATGCAGAATCTCGTTTAATGCGGAAAAAAGTATTGTCCCATGCGATTCCGCTTTGAACAAGTTTACAAGCTGTTAAAATTGCGTTTACAACCTTTCAGGGATGATAGATGAGGTAAAAACACAAACACTTCTTTATCTGACAAAAGTTTGGCATATGCACCGTTTTGCCGCTAGATGGTCTTACGTTTAGATGGATTGACATCCGTCACAACACGCACCGACTGCAACAAGTTGAAAAGGTCATCACAGTGTCAACGAAGACTTGCTACGACTATTTAACTCATGCCCCAAATGGGAGTCAATGACCAATCACGTTTCAATGAGTTTTTATTTACAACCAATCACTTGTGTTTCGCCTAGAATTTACAAACTAAAGTTTAACATAATAAAGAAAGTACCTCCTTCTTAACATTCTGAATATGTCATAGCATTATTTTGCAGTGACTGACTCTGTAAGAAATACGTCTACCAGATTGTATATATAGTGCATGAATGTCAAACACGTAGCGCATACGAGAGATAATATAAAAACATTTGTAACAATTGATTATACCACCAAAAAAAAGAAACCACTGTTTGCACTTTCTTAAACGAATTATTTTACAGGAAATGACGCAGAAAGATACAATTGACATATTTACATCATGGGACATCAGAAATTAATTAATACCTATAACGTTGGTTATAAATTTCTCCACTGGGGTGCATTCTTACAACATTGCGATCTTTTGGCAATAAATAATATTATGATCTGGTTGCAGTGATCGAACAAAAGAAGCAAATGTAGCATACCAATCATTTCTCATTTGTTTTCAAACATCGCCGTTTACATTACATATATAAATATTTTAAAATAACTATAGTTAAATAATGATTTGTGAGTATACAGCTTAATTTTATTCGTTAAATAGTCCTAACAAATGCCACTCCTGATTTCAAAATTCTCTAGATAAATTCACTCGTCACTTCGTGAGTCGGTGAATTTATCGATAATTTGGAAATCACTCGTGGCATTACTTATGACTATTTAACTCATGCCACAAATGCTAGTCAATGACCAATCACGTTTCAATTAATATTGTTTTACAACCAATGACAGTCGTGTTTCACCTCGCTCTTTATCGATTTCTCTTTATCAGCTCCTGTTTTTGTGATAAAGAAAGCTCTTCCTTTTTAATGTTCTGAACAGGTCAAAGCATTATTTTTCTCCAACAAATACATTGAATATAGCAAATAATGAAAAGATTCCTTGATTTTACTGAGTTGTTTACTAAAAAATAAATGAATAACCCGTAATGCTGATTATGATATATAGTTTGATGTGTATCATTATTTCTCCACTTGGGTGCACTCTTACAATATTGCGATCTTATTTGGCAATAAATAATATGATCAAGCTGGAGTGAATGAACATAACCTCACATTTCTGATTTGTTTTCAAGCATCGCCGTTTACATCAAATATATAAACATTTTAAAATAACTATAGTTAAACAATGATTTGTGAGTAAACAGCTTAATTTTATTCGTTAAATAGCCCTAACAAATTCTACTCTTGATTTCCAAATTATCTACATAAATTCACTCGTCACTTCGTGAGTCGGTGAATTTATCGATAATTCGGAAATCACTCGTGGCATTACTTATGATAAATACAGTAAGTACGTTTGCGTTTGCTATTCATTCTCGTGCCTCAGCATACCTGCAATGTTTGAAACGTGTTTGCGTTTGCATTACATGGCGGTTTCCACTTGTTGTAGTGCACTGTATACAACAGATACATCACAGATGGCTGAGTACACTCTAAACGAGCTTACGGACAAGCATCTTCTGTATGGGGAGACACGTGCAGCACGGCGCCTTTACGCAGAAAGGTTTCCGATGAGGGGGTTACCGTCTCATGTTTTGTTTCAATGAATTGATGTCCGTATGCGTGAAACTGGACACATGGGACCAACCACACGAGAAGCTGGGAGATGATAAACTCCTCATCGGAAACCTTTCTGCGTAAAGGCGCATGACGCCCGGTTGGGTCAGGTTCCTGGGTGAGGTTTTTTTCAGGGTTTTTCCTCACCTGTAAGACAAATGTCAGGAATCTTAGGGCCCAACGGTCTCCGAAATCATCCGCCATCATCATCATCATCCTTCACCGGTGTGGAAAGCAACGGGAAGCTACCACACCTATAATTCCGTATATAGTAAAGCTGCAAAGCATAGCATGAAAATGCTATGATTGTAGTGAAATACTTGCCCTCGGGCTGAATTACTATGGATGAATGGATGTTGTAAATGATGATCCTTGAAAATTCGTAATAATCGTAATAATAATAAATAATAATAATAATAATAATAATAATAATAATAATAATAATAATAATACTTTATTTATTCTGGCAGAGTTAAGGCCATAAGGCCCTCTCTTCCACTCAACCAGCACAAATACAAATAAATATTTGACAAATATAGAATTACACTATACTAATTATAAACAGTTAAAGATACAATAAATGTAGCAATGTAAATGTCATGTACAAACAACATTTTATAGGGTAATAACAATAATGATACAATAATAATAATAATAATAATAATAATAATAATAATAATAATAATAATAATATAAATATATTTATACGGGAAACACCAATTAATATATATACCTTTCACTGGATAATAATGAAGTCGAGTTTAGAGCAAATATAAATTTAGATTTCTTTTAAAAGATGCCAATGTCCGGCAGCCCCTTATTTCTTGTGGTAGGGAACTTTGGCTTTGTAAAATATTAACTGTTTTGTTATGTCATCTATTGGTTGTCAGTTTTAAGTGATCTATATATCGAGTTTATGTGTACTGCAGTGGTCTCAGGGTAGCGTCGCAGCCTCGGAACTCGAATCCTTCCGAGATACGTTTGCTGGGTGATTGTTTTTCGAGGTTTTTATTAACCTGTAATACAGTTGACAGGGAACTTAAGGCTCAAACGTTTCCCGAAAAGCATCTGGCCATCGTAATCATCATCGTCATCACATTCGCCATGTTTAGTACGAATGTGTATGTGTGCGTGAATTATGTGTTTGGTGTTCATGTTGTGTTTTCGCGGAAAAAGGCTTGATTTTTAGCTGATCACTCATTCCGGGAGGCCCTCCTCCGTGCCCTTGTGTGATCAAGCACGTTACATGCGTGATCCATAATTTAAAATCGCTCTCCCGACGTGTAGTAGGCCGGGGTGGCGTGTAGTATGTAAAAAACTAATATAAGGTGAGAGGTTAAACTAGGTTAATTAAATGGAATGAAATACTGAGTTTGATTGAAATTGCTCCATACATTCCAGAGTTATGCGGAAATAAAATATGTTACGCCCTCTCCCTCTTATCTCCCTATACAGGGTGCTCTGAAATTCCCCTTATAAACTTCTAGGACTTGTAGAGGGGACTGAGTTGACAATATTTAGAATTGGAAACCATTTCCGGAAACCTACCGTTACCGAGCTTACAGCCGTTTAAAAACAAACATTGCCTGAACGTATGTCACGTGTCTCAACAAGTAATAGCTTCGCGATTCGTCTAATTCGAAAATTTCCCTATCGATTATTCCAAGACTTGTTTTTTTAATGTCAATTTTTTTTTCGAAATTTTGAAAACTGCAAAAATTGATTGTGGAGGGTGTATCCGGGATTATTAATGCAAGTCATGATTCAGTTTCCATTTTGTTTCTTTCGTTATTAATGAATTGAATTGTAAAACAAGTGATGTACTGTGTCACTCCTCATAATAAATTACTTGTAAAAGTGGTCGCGTTATAAAAACATGTTTTCAAACGGCTGGAGCACGGAAACGGTAAGTTTCCGGATATGGTTTCCAATTCTAAATATTATAAACTCAGTCCCTTTTACAAGTCCTAGTAGTTTGTAAGGGGAATTTAGAGCACCGAGTAGTTGCCAAGGCTCTTTTATTCCTTACAGCCACTTTTTCAGATAGTCGCCCAAGTGTGTATCAAGTTTGGTTGAAATTGCCCCTAGTGTTTGAGAGTTATGCTGGCATATTATAATTAGGTGATTAACCAACGTAGACACGTCCTACTGATCGTACCTGGAAACCACCGAATGCGAGTCTCAAACTCTACTGTCTGAGAAAACTTGCTGTAATATACAGGCTGTTCGGAAATTCATATTATACATTTTTAGGTCTGGTAGAGGTGACTGTGTAGACAGTATTTTGAATAGGAACCATATCGGAAAACGTACAGTTTTATTTGCATTGAAAACATTTACATTGAAAATGTTATTGTGTAATTCAATATAACATTATTTAATTATAATTAATTTTATAAATATTTTAGTTTGCTGAGTGTTTTGTTTTTCGACCAGAATTCATTAAAAGTTTGTCACAAATACGTCATTATGCATTAATTTTCGATTTATTTTTAAAAAATGCCAACGATAGGAAATATGTGGTATAACTTGGCCTAGCCATATTTAAAAAACAAGAACGCGTAATTTCACATTTGTATACTATTTCTTCTATTTAAATTTGCATTTGGCCTATTATTATGTCTACGAGAATATATATCCCTTCTTCTTTGCCTCTCACTTCGACCCGTCAATGTTCTATGTTGGGGCATAATGGAAATAGGTGCAAATATCTAAATATAAAAAAATGTAATGAAATTACTGAAATCAAGATTATACAGGGTTTAATTTAAATTTAAGTAATAAAATTTACTCGCTTTTTTAAACCACTAATAATAAATACGCGAGAGTAAGTCAATTCACATTGCTGCTGCACAATTTTCTTTTTACAACAATGCACTTTCAGTATGAACGTAAACAAATCAGTGAGTACACAAATGAATGAGGATTATACACATAAATTCCTTAGAGACAATTTATTTTATTTTTTTAATTTAATTTATTTGTAACACACTATTACACATACATTTTATTTTTCTTCTACTCCTCCTCTAATTGAACTTCAATTGTGTCAAATATCACACTCCTCCGTGCACGCAATGTGCTTAAAAAGGGGTGTATAAAGTTTTTTTTTCTTCACGTATTAATATATAGACATTTTAAAAGTATATTTTCATTTTGTACCGTGTTTAACAGGATTAATTAATGTCCGTTTTTAATAAGGGTAATATCGAATTTTTATAGCTATCAAATTTATTAATCTATTGTTTTAAAAATTACAACCTAATGTGTCGAATTTTATTACCGGTGTTTTTTTTTTTGCAACCGGATAGGAATACATGACATCAGAAGATCGCCTGATTACACATGACGTTTACCTTGTCATTGAATGTCCAGGAACTTTGGTTTCAGCACGATGGCGCACCGCCGCACTTTACACGTGACGTTCGGGGACATCTTAACCGAAGATTCGTGTAAAGATGAATTGGCCGGGGTGGTCCTAATGCATGGCCCCCACGATCATCGGATTTAACGCCATTGGAGTATTTCTTTTGTGCCATATGAAGAGTTGACGTACGAGACTCCTGCTGGCTGGAACTGCTGACATGAGTTAGGGTCGCTGCCAAGAGTTTAACGGAACACTAAGTGTGATGGATAAAGTGTACCGGAACATGATTCGTCGGTGCAATGTGTGCAACGACATTGATGGTCGTCACATCGAGCCTCTGTTGTAGTGAGCAGTTTCGTATAGGACGCATCCAGTGAAGAAGACAGAAACATTTTTTCTTTTCGACTGTTGACCGAAGCGTTATTGTGATCAATGAAAGTGCTTTTTATTACTTTGGTATTGTTACCAAATAAATTCGACATTCTTCTGTAATGATTAAACGTAATTTAATTCTGTACCTTACGTCACATCTCATTTGGCGTGGTGTTCTTCTGACATCATGTACTGCCTATCCGGTTGCAAAACAACACCGGCAAATCCGACACATTGTTATGGCTGGGTTCCTGTTTAAAATAGTGTCTACTCAGTTCCCTCTATCAAGCCCTGGAAGTTTGTAATATGAATTTCTGAACATTCTGTATTAGAAGGGCTCGTGATCAGATAGTCCCATGCCACATGATTTTTTAACCGAGATGCAAGAACTTCTTAAACCAAAAAGTATCCATGAAACAAAGAAATCTATAACAAACATAGATGAATTATTCTGCCATCTGTTAACCCTTAAATTCATAATGTATCCTTCTGGATACATCAGTTGGTTCAATTAATTTAATATTGTAAATAAATCAAAAGAAAACGAAGAAAGAATGAAAAGAAACCACTTAAATGTGTGTGTCTAATTATACAATATACCTAATAATAACAGTTATACAAGATTCCTTTTTCACTGCGGTCCGCCACATTTTAAATAACTAAGAGAAGAAATTTGTTAAATTAATTAAAATAATGCGACTTTAGCTTTGAAGTAAAGTAACGTTAATATTAAATTTAGTTTTGATTTAAAACTGTTAAACAGTTAGACTAGACAACAGAGCGACATTAGCATAAATATTATGTTTTATAAATCACTAAATCTGAGTATACGTTTGCAAGTTTTTTTATGATTCAAGGTTAGATTAATAGATAGATAGATAGATCATCGGTTGATTAATGTCTTTGATATCGTCTGATTCCTAATAGCCAATTTGTGTCGGTCCATCCAATCTCCTGGTTGTAGATGTTTCTCCTTCATATATAAACGTATTCCCTGACTCCAGGAGGTTTTAGGTCTTCCTCTGCCTCGTCCTTCCCTCAGGTTTCCATTCCAAAAACAGATTTTGGTAGTCGATCCTCTTCTCATTCACTGGACATATCCGTACCATCTTAATTGCTGAGTTTTAATATAATCTAAAATAGTGTCTTCAATCTTCATTTTCATCCTTATAACTGAGTTCCTAATTTTTTTCTCTTCTTGAAATTCTTGCTGCCCGTCGTATAAAATCCATTTCCGTGGCCAAAAGATACTTATTTGTTTTTTGTTGTTAATGGCAAAAGTTCTGCTCCATAAGTAATCATGCTTTTAACAATTGTATGATATATATATTCATTTTATTTTAGATTAATATTTTTATTTAAAGAAGAAATGTAATTACTGAGTTTATTTACCCGTCGCAATTCAAATCTGGGCGTGAAAGAGCCGACAAATATATCTCAGAGGCCTCTTATTTCATCACTTAAGTTTTTTTACTTGCCACAGAATTAGAATACGTTATCCATGACTTAACTTCCCTTCCGAAGAAAGTTTTTTTTTGTATTCAATGCCACCAGTGTGTCATTTCGACATTTCTGGTATTCTCTCCTGGGTTTGGTGTATTGTAACCTACTCCTGAGTGTTGAGTCGCCTAAGGCGTGGTTACGCTGCCCCAATGGTATGATGGGTGATGATTGTGGTAATAATGCGCCAGGATCCCAAAACTTGATCCAATGAGATGAATATGGTAAATGATGATAATGATACCCAGATGATATTCGGTGACCGTTTGGGCCTTAAAGTTTCATGACATTTGTCGTACAGGTGAGGAAAAAAAAAAAACCGAAAAAGCTTCACTCAAGAAACTCGTTCCGACGGGGGGTCGAACCCAGACGGCGCTGCGTGACAAGGCATCACGCTACCTCGAGACCACAGCGGTGGACTTCGAGGAAAGTCATACTCAGGATCTACAGCATCAACAAAATATTGATTTTTTATTTGAAACTATTTTTTCTAGTTACCAATAATAGACTAAAAATACTCACATTCAATAAATTCTGACAATCGTAGTTCTAAACATTACGCTCTTAAGAATAGGAATCTGATCAGAAAAACAAAAAAAGAGATTATACAAACAATAATAGAAAGTATACTTACATATACGTAGATCAGAAAGCTTGAAAATAATTGTAAGGATGAAGAAAAGAGTCTTGGCGGTAGAAATGGATGGATTACGGAGAAGTATAAGAATATCCAGGTTACAAAATATTATAAATACATACATTAGACAAGAAATGGTTGCACGGGAGACTTTTATCGATAGGATAACAAAAGAGAGCTTTACAGTGGTATGGACATGTACAACGGATGTCGAAAGAATAGTGGTCTAAACGGGGTGTTAGATTGGATGGTACCAGGGAGAAGGAAGAGGAGAAGCAGAAGAACATCGTATTAGGGAATATATGATGCCATGGCGATGACGGGTATGGAAGTAAGGACAGTGGGATGATAGGATATCTCTAGAAAGCAGAAAAAATGACGAAATGCTGTAAGGTGGGAAAACCTGTATTAAGTATTCCATCCATAGTAATTCTGCCCGAGGGCATGTCTTTCACTGCAATCATAGCATTTCCATGCTATGCTTGCTGCTTTACTAGGAAATTATAGGTCTGGTAGTTTCCCGTTGCTTTCTACACCGGTGAAGGATGGTGATGATAATGATAAGGATGATGGCCTGGATGATTTTCGGAGACCTTGGGCCCTAAGCTTCGTGACATTTTGTCTCACAGGTGAGGAAAAATCCCGAAATAAACCTCACCCAGGAGCCTATGCCGACCGCGAATCGAACTCGGGGCCCGCTGCGTGACAAGGCAGACACACATACCTCGGAGACCACAGCGGTGGACGTATTAAGTATTAAGCAAGTATAATAATGAATCTATATCGGCCGGAATCCCAAACCAGCGATCCTTTGAACCAGATGTGAGCTTGATAAAATACTAAGTCCATGAGCCCACTCTAATGATTCGGATATTGGATTCTAAATTCAAATCAATAGAAGCGTAGTTTATATTTCTTATTCTTGGGTTCGTGTTTCGAGGAAATATATAATATTTTCCAGATAAAGAAATGTAACAAACTTATGAAAAAGTTTAGCAGAGGTATGCGCGATCCGTAAATTTTGTAAATACTTTCCAGAGTGGCGTAGTTTGTGCAGATAACAGAGTTCATAATTCTTTTCATTGTGACATGTACATGATATATGAGTTAGAAGTATTTTTATTTTGGCGGTGCTCTTGTCTACCGCATTGTGCCATGTTAATCATGCATTTCTGTCGGCGTGTAGTGGATTCAGGGAATAAAAACTATGAACCCAGATATCCACACAATTGTGGCTTGAGAGTGAACCATGTGGATGCGAATGCACGCTTGTGGCTTTGCCAATTCCTCGTTAAAACCAGAGCAAATAAACATTGCGTCCGCTATAAATGAAATTATTACATAAATGGTCGTGCCGACACCTTCTAGACATCTGCTTTGTTTGTTTTCATTGCCTGACTACATCCTTTTATTTACGTTGTTACGCTAAGGTTAACGTTATTTAAAGATATGAGTAAACAAGAAAAGAACAGGTTATTTCCAGAGAATAAAGAAGATTTTATTCATCATATTTGAGAGTAATGCTTCCATTTTAGGAATATTTCAAAGTTCCACTTGGCTCCCACTGACCATTGGGATGACATTGTCTATCTGTAATATATATATATATATATATATATATATATGATATGAAAAGAAAAATGATTCCTTGAGTCGGAATTTGAACCCGAGTCTCTAAATTCTGTAAGTTTCGCGCTCTAACCAACTGAGCTACCCAAGTATTTCAACACAAACATACATTTTTCTTATATATTCTCAATTCACACAAGAGGTAGCGGGAAGTCGTTCCCCCTGACATCTAGTGGCACCATAACAGGTAAGCAACGTTTTGAAGAGGAATATTACTTTATAACAGTAACGCTTATATCTTTAGATTATAACACTATAGTTTTGACATTTGGCAATGAAGGCAAATATATATATGAAAGGAAAATGAATGCTTGAGTCGGGATTTGAACCCGAATCTCTAAACTCTGTACGTTTAGCGCTCTTTACCAACTGAGCTACCACGTATTTCCAACACAAACATACATTTTTCTTATATACGTAGTATTCTCAATTCACACAAGAGGGTAGCGTGAAGTCGTTCCCCCCCCTGACATCTAGTGGCCACTATAACAAGAAAAACACATTTTTAAAGAGAATGAATTTTACTTTATAGCAGTAACGCTTGTATATTTAGATTATAACTATCATTTTGACATTGGCAATGAAGGCAAATATTATATGAAAGAAAAATGAATGCTTGAGTTGGGGATTTGAAACCCGAGTCTCTAAGCTCTGTACGTTTAGCGCTCTAGCCAACTGAGCTAGCCAAGTATTCCAACACAAACATACATTTTTTTCTTATATATGTAGTGATGTACGAGTAGTATTGATGGCCATTAGATGTCAAGGGGAACCCCGCTAACTCTTGTGTGAATTGAGAATACTACATATATAAGAAAAATGCATGTTGTGTTGGAATACTTGAGTAGCCTCAGTTGTTAGAGCGCTAAACGTACAGAGTTCAGGGACTCGGGTTCAAATCCCGGACTCAAACATTCATTTTTTTTTTGTATCATATTTGCCTTCTTGCCATTGTCAAAATATAGTTATAAACATCTATATTATATATATTATATATATTATATTAGTTCCAATTGTCAAAAATATAGTTATAAACATCTATATATATATGGTATGATAAGAAAAATAAATGCCAGGAAGGGATTCGACCCGGATCTCTGAGTCTGGTATCTTCAGTGTGTGATATCCATTACACCACCAGGCGAATCCCAATTTCAAACATTTATTTTTCTTATATATGTATTATATCCCCATTATTACTAGATGTCGCGAGAACTCGGTCTTCTTTTTCTTCCTGGGCATCTAGCAGCTGACTATAACAAGTAAGCAAATTAAAGAGAACATTTTTACTTTATCGCAGTGACGCTTATCGATGTTATAATTAAATATTTAACATTGAGCGCCACTGCTATACATATAAAATGGTTCTCTTTAATTTGCTTACTTGTTATAGTCAGCTGCTAGATGGCCGTGAGTCAGAGTTCTCGCGAATCTAGTAATAATGGGGAATATAATACATATATAGAAACAATAATGTTTGAATGGATTCGCCTGGTGGTTGTAATGGATATCACACTGAGGTAAACAGACCAGAGATCCGGGTTCGATCCCGTCCAGGCATTTATTTTTCTATCATACCATATATAAGCTTGCATTGCTCAATTTAAATATTTAATATAACATTATATATATCTATATATATATATACATATACACATATACACACACAGGGTTAAAAATATTGCGTATACACCTTTGAGAGTTTTGTAGAGGCGTAAAACAAAACCTATGTTGTTATGTGAAAAAAAAATGAACAGTTCTTCTTTCCCCGCAAGGGATGTTTGTAGGGTTGCGTGGATGATTCACGAAGAACATAAGGTGATTCTCATCAAAGTCGGTTTGTCACGAAGATACAGCCCAATCAGATGGTCGTAAATGATACCAGCCCCACACATTTATGGTTAAATCTGTGTTGATGATGGACCACACACGAGTTGCCTTAGGATTCACAAACTCCCAGACATGGTTTATTGTGATGTTGCATAAATAATTCTTAGTTGTTAGTTGTTCCTGGACATTACCGGGCAGTAAATGTAACCTTTAAATTATAAACATGTTGCATTCGAAGAAGCCGGAAACTACACAGAACGGTGCCTAAGGAAAGTCCAGCGTCAAAACCCATCGGGGAGAACAGAGAATCTGTCATTTTTTTACATAACAAAGGAGTTTTGATTTACTATTTCTCCGAAGTCTCGAAGTTTGTATACGGAATTTTTTACACCATTTATATAATGTCCACCGCTGTGGTCTCGAGGTAGCGGCTCCCTTGTCACGCAGCGGGCCTGGGTTCGATCCCCGGTCGGGACAGTTTTTCTGGGTGAGGTTTTTATTCGGGTTTTTTCCTCACCTGTAAGACAAATGTCAGGAAAACTTTAAGGCCTAAACGGTCCCCGAAATCATTAGGCCATCATCCTTATCATTTCATCTTACCCTTTATCATTATCATCATCATCCTTCACCGGTGTTGGAAAGCAACGGGAAGCTACCACACTACCCAATCCCTAGTAACTCTGCAAGCTATCATGAAAAATGCTAGATTGCAGTGAAGGTACCTGCCTTCGGGCAGAATTACTATGGGATGGATATTATATATATATATATATATATATTATATATATACTGCTCGGGACCAAGCTCCGTGTGTTCTGAAAGGATATTTGCTGTCTCAGCTGTTAGTACTATGAGAAGCATAGAAGTGTACCTCCTCCCACTCGCCACACTTCCCCCCGCAAACACACAAGACTTGGACTCGAGCTGTATCTGTATCTGTATATATATATATTATATATATATATATATATATATATAGTAAACGAATGTCTTGTCTATATAGACTCTATTAAAAGTTTGTTATTTTTGTACCTTGTGTATCAGGGTTAATTAAAATAAAACCGTTCAACCGATCTTCGTGAAAATTATTATACACAAGTTTTCAGATGCGGGCGAATGTTTAGCCGTCACCTATTACTTTCTAAAATCATTAGGTGTAAGAGTTCACCTGAAACGAAAATTTAAATATTGCTCTAGCGAATCACAATTTTCGATGTTTGACAACAAAAACTAGAAATATCCTAATAAAATAAACCGAGGTATGTATTGTATCCTAAAAATTAGCGAAATCCGAACGTTAGAAGTGGAGATTTTACCTGAAATTTGAAAAACAAATTTCCCTACTCTAGCAAACCGCCATGTTAGGTTTCGTCGCAGTGTATAGGCCTACCTCAAAATCAATTAACCCTCAAATTTAATTATTTTGGCGTAGCAGCGCACGCCGGGTATTAGCTAGTTCTTAATATTTACTCGCTATAAAGTGGATAAAAACTAAAAAAAAATTGCTGTTTCTGTTATATTGGAATCAACGAGTTGCGTTGATGGACATATAAACTAAACCCCACGGTGCGGCAGGCCTAGAACCTATTGGCCTACCACCCGGATGCTGGCCTCACATCCACATGTGTCGATAACAGAGATAGACGATCATCTTGCCAGTATGGAGGTGGGATGTGGTCAACATGTCGGGTCTCCCAGCCGTTATAGTTGGTTTTCTCAACCTGGAGCCGCTACTTATTGTAGCAACCCACGATACTGGGTGGGCCACCGTTCCCATACTGGCCAAAGTTTCTAAGAAAAATTTTCCCCCCATGGTGACTCGAACCAACTCAAGTCCCGTACTCTGCGCCAAGATATTTTGCTTAACCATTCGGTTTCGGCGCGGGACTGAATGGATATAGGCTATAATGATATAATTTATTATTGTTACTCCTTGACGAGCGTCATGGGATAATGATCAGCGTTTCGATTATAGTTCATGAGGTCCCAGGTTCGATTCCAGGTCAGACCATGTTTTTTTTTTCTTTAAGGGGAATTATTCCTGTGGTTGCACACGATCTGGAATTTAGGACTTTATTGGGGTTCATAATAATTTAACACCTATCATATATCAAGATAAAACGTAACTCATTCCAGATGCCCTAACCTATGAAATGGATTACAATTCTGCCAATGCCAGGAGAGGAAGCCAGAAATGTCATAAAAGACATTCTGTGGGATTCGGGAAAAAAAATAATTTTCCATTCTACCTCTCCATTAGTTAAATTCGGAAAGAGTACAGAGATGCGAAGTTACGAACAAAGATTTTTTTTGCGTCATAATGCGTTTTGTCGTACTTAAAACAATGGCGACCAGGATTGAAAGTTCAACTTCTTACATTTCGGGGTTACCAACCTAAATAACTGTACTGTAATAAAATAACTATGCTATAATATTACATACTACAAAAGGCGTGTGGGAAGTAAAACCACTGCCTTCTATCTAGGCTTATACTACATACAATGTATATACGAAAACTATCCAAAAGGTAGTGTTAATATATATTATACGAAACAAATCACTGCATTTTAAATGAACTGAACTTTTTTGAAACAATATAAAATAATAAATACGTACTTGTCATTTTATCACTGAAACTGATGTCACGGCCTCCTGTACTTTCAATTAATAAAACATTGCCCACACTGTTAACGTTAGTCAGTTGTTTATAATGAAAGCAAATATTTCCAACAAATATGTTATTATTTTACTATCTTTATTATTTTGAAAACACCTTCGCGCAAATAATAATGTACAACGCACGTTGTGAAGTGTTTTACAGAATCCCGGAAATTAAAACCTCGCTGTAAAAACCACTTATCATCTGTGCATCGTAATATACTATTACGAAGAGCGAGATACTGATTCTGGCAATGTCAAGACAGATGGCAAGCTAGTGATGCCTATTGCTCTATGTACATGGTTAAGTCTGCTTACTCTGTGAAGTGGTACATACTATAATTATTGTATTCAATATGCATAATTGTGTTAATTCGCCTTTTGTTTAGCAGTGTTACATACTCTAGCTACATAGATATTATGGTAATTAGATAATTGCCTTACTCCTCCTGTTTTATTCTATAGTTAAGTTGTACAGTGTTCATAAGCATGTAAACATACCATTTCCCCGAACGGATCTTTTTACCATACAAGGCGAGACTCGAATGTAGCCGCCACCCATGAAATTAAAAAAGCTAATCCAGCAATGCGTGATAGTATTTTTCAACTTGTCTTTGGTTTTTTACACCAATATCCTCAAAATTTGCAAATGGAGTATTGAAGTATCCTGTAGACAAAAATTAAATGACTCTAATATTACACTGGTCAACATGATTTTGGTCTCATGAGTACCAATAGTTGTACTTAATGCAGTTTTTTATCGTGTTTTCAAATATGTATTCGAAATTTTTCCATCACCCACAGTTTTTTTATTTTAATTTCAATTAATGTATTTAAATAATTATTTTTTTAATAAACGTTTTTTCGTCCATTTGTCCATTGTAAAATAAAATCAAATAAGCTAACTCAGGACATTTCAGCTATGGAAAAGAGATATCAAGGCAAATGGAATCCTAATATGCTGGCTGATTATTGTTGGAACATCAAGAGAGATGCTCCATTGGCGAAATATAGCAGAAATCGTCATTTCTTACTTTCTAGGTGAGTCCGAATGTTCGAATATTGTGTAGTTACGAATGTAGAAAATATTAAAGTGTTTGAAATTATAAATGCCTGTCTCTCGGAAACCTTGCGTGATGGGGAAAAACCGATATCATATTTGAATTGAGGAGAAAAAAATACTATCAGAATCGCATATTTTCTTTCTGAGACAAAAAAGAAAAGTTTGTTTTTTGTTGCTCAGCGTTATCAAATGCTCAATTTGCAAAATGTACGTGCTATTTCAAGGCGTTTCACCCGGATTTTTTTGTGATTTATTCCTTAACGAGATTATCTCAAATATGTATCCAGCGATAAAATCATAACTTTGCGGCATCTCAAGGACAAAATGATGGAATGAATATTAGTGGAATTACGCCAGATGTTCTTGATGGAGCGGTGATGGAAATTGATTTCCTTTACGATGTGTGACGCGGCCTTAATGGGGGCACATAATTATATTTACAGAGTAGATAATGCAAGTTTTATTTGATTTTACTTTAAATATTCATAAAATATTACTTTTGTGCTATTTATAAATTTCAAGGTATTTCAACTTTCACTTTTAACTATATTGCTAAATAAATAATAGTTTAAACAAACTAAAACAACACGCTTTATTAGAAAACCGACTTAAAATTGAAAAATAGTGTTAATTTCCAACACGCTTGGGATAAAATTAAAGTGGCCAACAAAAAAATCACCTCAAACACCTATAGAATAAAACTAGAGCTATCAACAAAAAGAAAATAATTCTCCGAAATTTTATTCTATGAAACTCAATCTTAAGTACTCTTCACAAAGAGTTTAAAACATTAATTGGCTATAAAAATATTAATAAAGGAAGAACATTATTTTTATTTGAGGCCAACCGGAACCTTTATAGATATTATAATAATTACACATATGTTATAGGAACATTTACCATCAAAAGCGTGGGGTGCTCTATATTAATTAATATATTTTATAATAAACAGATATTGGTAAAAGTAAAGTCTCTAAGAAGAAAACGTAAAAACCATAAAAAGCACCCCACGCTTTTGTTGGTAAAATTATTTTTTTGTGGATAACTCTAGTTTTATTCTAGATGTGTTGGAGTTGATTTTTTTAGCACTTTAATTTTATCCCAAGCGTGTTGGAAATTAAAAATTATTTTTCTCATTTTTAGTTCGGTTTTCTAATAAAGCGTGTTGTTTTAGTTTTTAAACTATTATTTATTTTTTATTTTTAGTTTAATTGATTGTCATAAACCGGAATCCCATGAAAATATAATTGCTTAATACTCTTCTAAAAAAAATCCTCCGGGCCGGATTTGAACCAGCGACCTATGGATTACTGCAATTATATACCACTGTAGTCCACCGCTCTCCAACTGAGCTCTTACAACGATTGACTAAAAAGTCGATACGTCTGCAACCTATTATACTGGTTTTTATTTTTTTGATGTCCTGATGAATCTGACCAGGTTTTTAGAAACAAATTATGAAATTATTGTATTGTCATTGGTCCTTTAGAAGTATACAAAGTTTAAAGTCGATCTAATGTTTTTAAGTGGATCAAATCTTGTTCAAAGATTCCGTTACATAGATATAAAGCGTGTAAAAATGTATTAAGGTGATTACTAAGGATAGGATTTCTATAATACAGCATATATAATTTTTGGTAAGAGTGATTACGTTCTACATATACATAAATGCTTTTTATAACTAACTCACTCACTGTCACTATCAAACCCATAGGTTCATGGCCGCGAGGACATAAGCTCTTCATACATCCCTATCCTGAGCTAATGTCTTCCAATCATTCTTTGTACATTCTACTTCCCTCAAATAATAGTCGATGTTATGCTCCCAAATCATTCTTCGCATACCTATTGGGCGCTTTCCCTAGTTTTTCTACTAGATTTTTCCATGCCTCTCTTTTATTCCCCATTCTTGCTATATCTCCTGCCCATTGAAATGTACGAGAAATCCATATTAGGTTGATATTGTGAACATATTTTGTTATTGTTGTTGTGAGCCCAAGATGTTCCCTTAACAGAGATTTAGGCGCTCTACCCCTACAGGGAAGAAGAATATTAGAAAAAACCAGCTATAATTATCACAATTTTGCTATATATACTAACAATATCTACACACAGTGATAAAAGCAGAATCGTAGCCGTCTGATTGGAATCGATAAAATATTTAAAATAATTATCGAGATTAAATTACGTACCAACCACATTGTTGACAACAATAGTATATTATTATTAATGTTAAAAGTTTCCCGGTTATGTGACCGTGGTCTATAACAGGTGTTTCTTCTAGACGTTTCTCCCTCAACTGCGGAGGGCATCTTCAGTGGCGAGTGTTTCTAGGTGGTGTTACCTTCTCGTAAACTCGACTCATTCACAGTCGAGTCTACGACAAGGAAGAACAACCTACAGGAAGAAGAAGACTAGGACGTCCACTCAAAAGACTTCTGGTGTTCCTCTTGAGGCCGAAACATGTCAACAAATGGACTAAATTCGTGAATGTACTATGATGATAATGATGATCATAATGATAATAATAGTGCTAATTCTGTAACGATTTTTGTATTTAATCATTTAAAAATATATATTGCATAAACCTCAATTATGCATCTTGTAACATTTTCTTCTTTCCCAATCTGATTACAAATGATTCAAAGTGGAGGCTTTGCATTAAGAGGGAAATATTCTCAGGATGTATTTGTAGAGGAAATCCTTATAATGTATAAAAAGAAAAAGAAAATAAGAGTCTTGGTAGACGAACAATTTGAACATTGGACCGGAAACGATCGCGTTTTCCGTTACGATAGCCGCGTCAGCTTGCATTCTGCTGTCCGTTTAGTGCAGAACATTTCAGTAAAACCATTCTCCCAATAACAAGCCAGAGCACTGCTTCCAGCATCTCGGAAACCTCTCATTTCAACTACATATTTTTGACATTGGTTTAACAAGCTTCGAATATCTTTTGCTATCATAAAGTATGCTTATATCCTTTAAAATTAACATACAAATACTAACTCACTGGCACTATCGAACCCAAAGGAACTTGGCCGCGCGGACATAAGCTCTCCATATATTCCTATCCTGAGCTAATGCTTTCCAATCATTCCCTGAATAGTCTACTTTCCTCAAATAATGGTTAATGTTATTCTTCCACCTCATTCTTGTTCTACCAACTGGGCGTTTTCCCTCTTGGTTTTCCTACAAGAAGCTTCCATGCACGTCTTTCATTCCCTATTCGTGCCACATGTCCTGCCCATCGCAATCTACGAGACTAAACTGTTCTTATTATATCTGGCTTCTTATAAAGACCATGTATTTCACTGTTATGAAGTCTTCTCCGTTCACCTGTCTGTTCATATAATATAACTGGTACAATAATAGTTTTCTATTTTCAGTTTAACGTTTTTTGAAAGGAGTTGGGACGTCAAGAGTCCCTGCAATAGATAATAGCACGCACTTCCAGAGTTGAGCCTATGTTTAATTTCCTTGTGCATTTCAATCCTGATCACCATCATCCTACACGGATTAGGTATTTGCATACTCCGATCTCGCATCTGGCCCAGCGCTCTGTTCAGCCCAGCGTTTTCTTGGTCTTTCCACCGATCTTAGTCCTACAGGATTATACATCAGTACTATCTCATCCTACTTGTTATTATTGTTCCTAGGTATTTGAATTCAGCCACTTCCTCAAAATTTCCCTCATTTGTCATTAGCTGTCCATTTCCTTTATATAACGTATTTCTATGTGTGACCATATATTTAGTTTTATTGATATTACTTCCAGTCCCAATTTCTTAGTGTTACTCAATAGTGACATGTTTGAAATGGTATGGACACTTCATAAGAATGGAAGAAGAGAGAATATCAAAGAAGATCCTTGATTGGAAAACTAATGGAAGAAGTGGAAGAGGCAGACCTAGAGAACGATGGATAGATGGAGTTAGGAGAATTATGGAAGCTAGAGATTTGAGGATAGAAGATGCTTTAGACAGGAACCTCCGGCGACAAATAATTTTTGGTTCAAGGAAGAACACTGTATTGTGGAATATTCCTAATAAAAATCCTTAATCTTAATAATATTATCTTAATCATATAATCTTAATATTATAATTTTAATTATAATAATTTGTACTATTATTATTATTATTATTATTATTATTATTATTATTATTATTATTACGAAACTCGTGAATGGCAGGAAATAAGAACTGGAATGAGAGCAGGAGGACTCGAGGATATGGATTGGACGGAGAGAGACGAGTGGAGAAGAAAAATAAAACTTTATGCACAGAAAGATGTGTAAACATTAAAATTCTGTATATAAATTAAAAATTATTATTATTATTATTATTATTATTATTATTATTATTATTATTATTATTATTCCCTCCATGGTATCTTTACATAGGAAGCCAGATATAATAAGAACAGTTAAGTCTCGTAGACTGCGATGGGCAGAACATGTTGCACGTATGGGGAATGAAAGACTTGCATGGAAGCTTCTTGTAGGAAAACCAGAGGGAAATCGCCCAGTTCGTAGACCAAGAACGAGGTGGGAGAATAACATTAACTATGATGTGAGGGAAGTAGATTCGACAGGGAATGATTGGAAGAATTAGCTCAGGATAGGGATAGGTATGAGAGAGATTAGGTTCGCGCGGCCATGAACCGACAGGGCGCGAGGGCCAGGGAGGAAGGAAGGAGAAGGGGCAGGAGGAGGAGGAGTAGGAAGAGGAGGGAGAGAGGAGGGAGGATGAGGAGGATGAGGAGGAGGAGGAGGAGGAGGAGGAGGAGGAAGAAAGAGGAGGACGGATGGAGGAAGAGCGAGGGAGGAGGATGAAGAAGAGGATGAGGAGGAGGATGAAGAAGAGGAGGGAGGGAATGATGAGAGTAAGAGTAGTATTATTATTAATAATATTATAGTATATTAATAAGATTAGTATTATTATTATTATGATGATTATTAGTATATTATTAATATGATTATTATAAATGTATATTATTTTATTTATACAAAATAAATCATCTACCAAAACAATCCTCGTATTTTTTAAGAACTCGATTAATTTAAGTAGTCCCGCGCCGTAGCCGAGCGGTTAAGGTAGGAAGCCTTGGCGCAGAGCTACGGGACTTGCGCTGGTTCGAGTCTCCATGGGGGAAGAAATTTTCTCATGGTATTTCGGCCAGTATGGGACCGGTGCCCACCCAGCATCGTGAGGCAATTGGGTAGCTACAATAAGTAGCGGCTCCAGGTTGAGGAACCAGCTATAACGGCTGGGGGACTCGACATGCTAACCACATGTCACCCCTACACTGACTGTTGATCATCTACCTCTGTGATTGACACATGTGGATGTGAAGGGCCAGCAACCGGTTGGTAAAAGGGCAACCGCTGAAAAGTGGAAAGACCCTCAATCGGATTAATTTAAGTGATTATGTATCATTAAACACTCATTATGGTCCGCTATACTAATTTACTTCATCTGATGTAAGAGCTCTGGGGTATCATTTATTTTTATAAGTTTATACATATATTAGGAAAATGTAATGATTTAGAATATTGGAGACGTCAGTTATTACCGGAAAGATTTCTAAATTCAAATCGGGAAAGATTGGCATGCTACGACTTATTGGTAAATCCAGAAAATTGGATAAACCTCGGTAAATTTCTGGACAAAACGCGAAAAATAAGGACAACACTCATTCATGAATAAATATATGTTACCAAAATGCAATACCATTAATTATTAACAATTATATATAAATTAATTAGTGTCTAATGCTATTGTGTTATTATTTAATTGTAATATTAATGTGTTTTCTTTATGTAATTGTAATGTTAATGTTTTTCTAGTGTATAATGCTATTGTGTTATTATTTAATTGTAATATTATTATTGTGTTTTCTTTATGTAATTGTAATGTTATTGCTGTTTTTGTTGTTTATTTTTCTTTACACTAGTACCAATTATTACTTTATTGTAACGGACTGTCAACAGCACGTACGGCTTACTTTCCGTGCGACCCATATTTGTAAATAATATTGTAAATATCTTACTTTTGTCTAATAAAGTCCTACTACTACTATTTTTATAAAGTCTTCAGGAAGACGCATATGATATAACGCTTCAAACCCCTGATTATTTTTTAAGAATTTTCAAATACTTTAAATGCATTATTGTATGGTTGCATAGTTTTCTCATGATTGTAGAGTTTTAAACCAGACTTCAGGGGCATCCTGAGTGTGCAAATGTAAATGTGGAGAGTAAAATATGACTGTTTTTGTTGCAGCCTCTCGCACAACGACCGGCGATACTCAACGAAGCGCGGCAGCCGGTTGCAACAGCCCCGGATGAGTCTGCTCGGGAAACCGCTCAACTACCGGGCGAACAGGCGGGACGCGCGCTACCGCAGACTGCAAAGTCGCGTCTATAATTTCCTGGAGCGCCCGCGGGGATATAAGGCCATCATCTATCACATGCTAGTGTAAGTACAATTTTTTTCATTCATCTGGAACCCATTTCACTTTAGATTCAAACTCTTGAAATCCTTAAACAGTGAAGCTCCTTATTCGCGGATTAAAAAATTGCAACATAGTTCCTATATTCGCGGCTAAAAATACATTTATTCGCGGATCCAGTCGATATTTTAGAAGGATTAGTGTCCTTTATTAATCTTCAGCAGTTTTTTTTTTCTTTTATTGCAAGCAGGTACCAAGGCGGCTTTTACAAATAGTTCCTGTATTCGTGGCTAAAAATGTATTTATTCGCGGATCCAGTCGGTATATTAGAAGGATTAGTGTCCTTTATTAACCATCAGCAGTTTTTTTTCTTCTTTTACTGCAGACAGGTACCAAGGCGGCTTATACAAATAGTGATTAAAACCAAATGGATAAATAAATATCAAAACAAATCTTATTGTCACTAATCCTAAAGTTCATTGTTAAAAGCTGTTGTATTTCACGTGCCGATATGTACTTTGATAAATGTCTCCATCGTCACGATCGGTATATTATTGTTTCAACTTGTCATTCGTTGCAATAATTTTGATTGAATAACACGTGTCTCTTGTGCTTTGTTCTCTGTTTATAATGTCGAGTAAAAGGAAAGAAAAATTAGTACCGAAGAGAAAAAAAGTGTTGCCGCTTAAAGTAAAAATAAAAATGGTTGACCGTTTATACCCGTTGGCGAGTCGTTTGCGTCTATATCACGCTGTTTCAATGTTAATTAATCAAGAAATCGGAAGACAAAATAAGGAATTGTATCACAGAATTCACAGCTGAATATCAATCTTAATTGAAAGACCTTTTGAAAGCGACAAAACAGGAAAAAGTTACTAACTTCTTTAAGTCCTTGCCTAAACCTGACAGTAATAATTAATAGAAATTGTTCAAAAATCTCTCATTAATTGATTTTATTTTGATAATTTTTATTTTATTCTGTAAACTTGCAACGCATCTCCTATATACTCATATAAATTACCACTCCATATTTGCGGTTTCTGTATTCGCAGCATATTTGCGGAACATATCCCCTGCGAATAAGGGACTTTTACTGTATTTCATCACTTAATTTTATAATCCAATATCTATTAATAAGACACCGGAATATGTTTTTACAAAATGTACGAGTAGTATGCTGGGAATAATAACTGAAAAGGTATTCTAACAATATTGCCAACTCCCAATATTTCATGCGACGTAATTCTAAGTAAAAACAACTAGTAATTTTAGTTCTTAGTTCAGATTGGGCGAACGACTGTCGTCAGCATCGCGAAACAAAAAAAAATATAAAAAAATAAAAAAATATATATATATTAAATTCATTACGAAACACCGAACCCTTAAAAATACAAGGAAAGAAACAAAAATTAAATTTAATAAAGTAATGGTTGTTCCTGTATTGATGTATACAAATATTCTAATGAGAACAACTTCAATAGCTTCGTTATCTCGGAATTCACTAATAATGATAAAATACTAAAAAACAACAATTTGAAAATTTATTTTTGAAGTTCTTACTTATAGACGCTTTAATACCTCATTTCTTATCGCGTGTAGATTATTTGCATTTGAATCGGTAGTTAGAAGAAGGAAATAACTCCATCTACCCCTATTGTCCAGACAACGAAAAAATAAACTGTCTTATTCATATATTTTTTATTCAAACAAAATTTGTTTTACAGTATATCTAGGAAGTTACTGTTACCAACCAGGAGCAATAAAAAGAATTTCCAAGTATCGTATTTTGATCTCTAGAATTTAAGGGGAGAGGATGCTATTTTTGGTAAAAAATGAGCAATTTAAAAAAAACATTTTTCTGTAAAATACTCTGTGATATGTGTGGAATACATTGCATAACATTTGATGCACAATTTGTACCCATATCAGACTAGGGCAGCCATTTTTAAAGTGCCTGCGCTCTGCATTTTAAATCACACGCCCCTTTTGATTGTTTCCCGTAACTTCATTTTTTTTCTACATTGCTAGACAAAAATTGATACATCTTCTGAACTATTATAGATACATGCATGAAATTTTGAACACACACTCTTGAAACAATGAGAAAACTTTGAGTGTAACAAAAATTAGGTATTTTGTTTTATTTAAAAAATATATGTCTGTTTTCAGAAAAGGAAATAAAAAAAGTGTTGTTAAATTTTTATTGTTCATTTTACAATTTTAGGGACAAATTTCAAAATAATGTTACAGAGAGTTTATGGAGCATACATTTACTAATAGAATGTAATACATTCTGTGAAGTGATCTTCAAAATTGGCTTAGATATATCGATTTTTAGTAAAATCCTGCACTGGGTACATTTTTAAAATTTGGGGCCCCCAATCTTTTTAAATTTTAATTTTTGGTTAAGTTGCTATAGCCATGAGCTCTTAACATACAAAAAATAAATATTTTACACCAAATAAGAAAACATTTTTAATAAATACCATCCTCTCTCCTTAAGAAAGCTGTTGGATTTGTTTCCTTCTTCCAACTGATTAAAGAAAAGATTAATAAATAGGAGTACATTTAATAATCGCCTACAAATATGTTACAGAAATAGTAGAAATACTGTTTAATACACTTTAAACATAAACAAATGCCCTTTAATTAAACTGTCTTCACATATTATTATATTAGTTAATATATTTATACACGTTGGGGTAAATTAAATGAATGGAACAACAAAATATCAGGAGCTCCTGGTTTGTTTAGTCTTCTCCATATGCAACATCAGCAGCGTTCGTAGTAGGCCAGTTAATGAAGCTCTGATAAAATTCTCTCTCCTCTTGTGGTATGTATGTGATGATATTCTCTTTGTCTTCGATTTTACGTTTTAATAGGTATTTTGTCTCGGTAAACAGTGTCTATAGGAAGAGTAACCTTATTCAGTAACTGTAGCTTTTGAAGGAGAAAGTGAGTTTTCCCGGGACCATCAATGTACTCGGAAGCTATTACTTACTTACTTACTCACTGGCACTATCGAACCCGTAGGTTCATGGCCGCGCGGACATAAGCTCTCCATACATCCCTATCCTGAGCTAATGCTTTCCAATCATTCCCTTTATAATCTACTTCCTTCAAATCATAGTTAATGTTATTCTCCCACCTTATTCTTGGTCTACCAACTGGGCTTTTACCTTCTGGCTTTCCTACAACAAGCTTCCATGCAAGTCTTTAATTCCCCATACGTGCAACATGTCCAACCCATCGCAGTCTACGAGACTTAACTGTTCTTATTATATCTGGCTTCCTATAAAGACCATGTAGTTCATTGTTATGTAGTCTTCTCCATTCACCTGTCTGTTCATCTCTCTTTGGTCCAAATATTTTCCTAAGTACTTTATTCTCAAATACTTGTAATCTCCTTTCTTCCCTTAAAGTAAGAGTCCATGTTTCGCACCATATAATATAAGCTATTACACAACCCTTAGTTGTAGAAGAATATTGTAAGTGCCGATGTTTGGAAATATAAAACTGTGACTGTTTGTCAGTGCTTTCCGATGTTTTTTTAAAATAATTTTGGCCACCAGCCTTATAATTCAAAATTTGTTCTGATGACACTTTCTGAACAGAATAACCCACTTCTCATGCTGATTTCATCAGTTCACAGTAGTCATCTGGAGTGTAGATTCTATCAATATGTCGAATCTTATGCTTGGCAATACCAAAGCTCCTGTCGCATTTTGATAAGGGTGCCCGCGAACAGGAAAATACTGATGAATTGTATTAAAATGACCAAGTGACACCAAGGCAAGTAGAAAAAGGGCAAATGTGTCATTGCTGTTCTGTCCTCTGCAAGCATCACTCAAAATATGAAGATCCCTGATAGTAGGATCCATTTCTTGAATTTTGATCCAAAGAAGGTTATACAATTCATTAGACCCTCTTTTCGCTACACCTTCTGGATATGCGTAGAAATTTGCTATGCCTATTTTCGCTTCATGAATACAAAACACATAAACCAAAGTTTAGAAGGTAGAGAACATTTCTTCCATCGGAATTTTTGGGGAGAGGACGATTTTGCATGTAGTTGAATATCCATCCATAGTAATTCTGCTCGAGGGCAGGTCTTTCACTGCAATCATAGCATTTTTATGCTATGATTTGCAGCTTTACTAGGGAATTGTAGGTGTGGTAGGTTCCCGTTGCTTTCCACACCAGCGAAGGATGATGAACATGAGATGATGATGACGATGATGATGATGATGATGATGATAATGATAAGGATGATGATGTTAATGGCCATATGATTTCGGGGACCGTTTGGGTCTTAAAGTTTTCCTGACTTTTGTCTTACAGGTAAGAAACCTCACCCAGAAAAACTGTCCCGACCGGGGATCAAACCCGGGCCCGCTGCGTGACAAGGCAGCACGCTACCTCGAGACCACAGCGGTTGACTTAGTTGAATATAAGACATCCTATTTCTTCTTTCTCCTCGCAAAGTTGAAAAATGTGTTGGTTTAGTGTAAAATTTATTGGCTCTACTTATGTGACACACGCGGCAGCAGTTGGAAGAAGGAAATAAACGCCGGATTTATTTCCTTCTTCAAACTTACAGTATTTTCAAGCGTACTTTTAAAGACCATACAGGTGGAATTTTATTTCATTCTTCTACTCTATAGACGCATATACTATTGAAGATTCCAATAACATTAGAATCTCAATTTTCGAATTTGTGGTCTTTGTTTTGCCTTCTTCCAACTGCCGATTCATTTATATTGTTGTTTATAGTTTTCTGATACATTCCTCGGTGAAGGAAAATAAATTAAATCTAGTTTGAATTGAATTTGCAAATAAACGCAGTGGAATTCGATATGTCATTAGATCCAATATTTTTATACAACATCGTAAAATTAATAAAGTCTAAAATATTTCATGTAAAAAATAACTTACGTTCATTTTTCGTTGGTATAAATATGGCTGTTCTGAGTGATGGAGGAAATTGCTTTAAAACATGTTTTTATATCCATTATATTAATATCGGATGAACCTTTAGTTAAGTACATTCAATATTTTATTATGAAGAGAAAACCAATATCAAAATTAATTAGTTCTAAGAATTTACTAGTAATAATTGTATTTATTGATAGCAAGTAATGAAGTGAAATTAACATGGAAAAAGTATCTGTTTTAGTTTGATTGTATACGTTAATAAAATCATTTAGTTATAAATATGTAAATAAATTATCCCAATCATTGAACATTACTGTTTTAGATTATAAACTATCGATGTTATATTCCACTGCAATTGACGTATTGATATTTGTTCCTTCCACGCTCTCTTAGAAATTTCTGATGTAATTTAATTAGAACTAGTGGTCGCGCAGCAGTCGAAATTCGATCAAATTCATTAAATGTATAAGTTTCTTACAAATACGTCATTGCGCATTAAGTTCCGATTTATTTTAAAATACGAAATATAGAAATATGTGGTATAGCTTGGCTAAGACATAATTAAAAAAAATAACGCGTCATTTGATATTTGATATTCCATCATTATTTCTACTATTTACATTAACATTTGATAGATCAGCCTCATGGACAGGTAGCCAGCATTCCTGACTACTCTTCATGAGGTCCCGGGTTCGATTCCCGATCAAACCATAAGAATGTTTCCTTAAAGGGGAATTATTCCTGTGGTTGCCCATGGTCTGGAATTTAGGTTAAGTTTAGGTTAAGAACTCTCCTGGCGCTTCATTATCATTTATCACCCATCATATCATCGGGGTAACGTAACTCCGCCTTCCAGGTGACCCAACCCAAGAAATGGATTACAGATTTACCAATGATATGGGGAGAAAGCCAGAAATATCGTAAAAAAGCAATCTGGTGGCATTAGACAAAAAAAAAAACATTTGGCCTATTATCATGTGTACGGGAAAATATATCCCATCTCTTGTCTCTCACAACCGACCCGTCAATGTTCTATGTCGATTCATAATGTAAGTAGGTGCGAATATGTAAATATAAAAAATATGTAATGCAATTACTGAAACGAACTAATATTGCATTTAGTATTACAATAATTTAACTAAATGCATAGGAGTTGGTAATATTTATTTTGACAAAAAAAAGTGGATAATTTATTATGACACATTTGTGAAATTTTAAAGAAATATAAATAATTTAAATACCAAACAAGACAGAAAAAATTCTTAAAATTTATCTTAACACATTTACCTCAAAAGACGACATAGACTCGCCGGCAGATAAATGGCATTCAGCTCAGAAGACGCGATACACTCGCTTAACTCTGCTGTTATATATTTTGGAATATTTTGTACATCCCTTGGCGGGGTAAAATTTTGTTAATATTTATGAATAGTGGAGGAATGGTTTTGGCATTCTCCCTTATTGTGATCTCAAGTACCGTTATCTTTTGTTTGTTTTGAATGTCTGAAAATAGGCAATATTATTTACGGTAACTTAAATCCGGTTTCTGGGGAAATGCTTTGAGCATTTAAACTTGAAGCTAATGGATTAATTGCTGTTTAATTTTAAGTTTGTATTAATCTTAATAAGTGAATGAGCATAAATTTAAAATCTATAGATTACACTGGTCAACAGTAGTTTTGTTGCCCTTAATATAAGATTAATTTCGGATATATTTATGCTCACAATTCATGAAACTATCAATGATTTTGGACGATTTTCTGTTTTTTTTTAATTTTTATTTTCATTTTACACTACAAAAATTGGAAAATATGAAAAATAACACACATATATATGTATATATATATATATATATATATATATATATATATATTGTCAATTGTTTTTTAATTAGTATACACCAACGTAAATAGAAAGAAAAATGTCGGAAACATATGTTATACTTCAGTGAAACGCCTTTTATAAGATTTTCTTCTTTAATTTTTAGAACACATTCAGCACTTTCATGAATATATTCGTACATTCTGCACTTGAAAACTTAGAAATTCGTAGAGATATCCAGCGCAACAATTTTTTTGTAGAGCTGTGTTATCATAAGTAATGCCACGAGTGATTTCCAAATTATCGATAAATTCACGACTCACGAAGTGAGGAGTGAATTTATTTCAACTATTTAACTCATGCCACAGATGCTAGTCAATGACCAATCACGTTTCAATGAAGTTTATGTTACAACCAATGACAATCGTGTTTCACCTCGCTCTTTATCGATTTCTCTTTATCAGCTCCTGCTTTTCAGATAAAGAAAGCTCCTCCTTTTAAATGTTCTGAACAGGTCAAAGCATTATTTTTCTCCAACAAATACATTGAATATAACAAATAATGAAAAGGTTCCTTGATTTTACTGAGTTGTTTACTAAAAAATTAATGAATAACCCGTAATGTTGATTATGGTATATAGTTTGATTTGTTTCATTATTTCTCCACTTGGGTGCATTCTTACAATATTGCGATCTTATTTGGCAATAAATAATATGATCAAGCAGCAGTGAATGAACATAACCTCATATTTCTGATTTGTTTTCAAACATCGCCGTTTACATTAAATATATAACTATTTAAAAATAACTATAGTTAAACAATGATTTGTGAGTATACAGCTTAATTTTATTCGTTAAATAGTCCTAACAAATGCCACTCTTGATTTCCAAATTCTCTAGATAAATTGTGAATCACTCGTGGCAATGCTTATGAGAATTTGGAAATCGAGAGTGGCATTTGTTAGGACTATTTAACGAATACAATTAAACTGTTTACTCACAAATCATTATTTAACTATAGTTGTTTAAATATTTACATAATTAATGTAAACGGCGATGTTTGAAAACATATGAGAAACGATTGGTACGCTTCATTTCCTTCCTTTGTTCATCACTGCAACCAGATTATAATATTATTTATTGTCAAAGGATCGCAATATTGGAAGAATGCACCCTAGTGGAGAAATATATAACCAACGTTATAGGTATTAATTAATTTTATGTCCTATTATGTAAATATGTCAATTTATTTTTCTGCAACGTCATTTCCTGGAAAATAATTCGTTGAAGAAAGTCCAAACATTGTTTTATTTTTTGGGGCATAATCAATTGTTACAAATATGTTTTATATTATATTGACTTAGGCTTCCACGGGCGGAGTTACTATGATGATCTTGCAGAAGATTTCCGGTCTGTTTGCCGTGGTCTTGAGACTTGCAGTTCCCCAACGTTTCGCCAGAGTCTGCGTCCGGCATCCTCAAGGGTTGTCTTGAGATTGGTAGTCGACAAAATTGCCAGTCTCAAGACAACCCTTTTGAGGATGTCGGACGCAGTCTCTGGCGAAACGTTGGGGAACTACAAGCTTCAAGACCACGGCCAACAGCCCGGAAATCTTCTGCAAGATCATTTTTTATATTATCTATCGCATCCGCTTTCTGCTGACATTCATGCACTATATATGCAATCTGGTAGCGTATTTAGTAGAGGGTTAATCACTGTAAAATAATGCTATGACCTATTCAGAATGTTAAAAAAGGAGATGCTTTCTTTATTATGATAAACTTTAGTTGGTAAATTTTAGGCGAAACACGACTGTGATTGGTTGTAAATAAAAAAATCATTGAAGTGTGATTGGTCATTGACTCCCATTTGGGGCATGAGCTAAATAGTCAAACAAAATATCTATATGAAGATCAGTATAAATCTTCCGGGCTTGTTTGACCATAGTCACATATTTTACCAATTCTGTTAGCACACCAGGGTTGCTCAAGGCATCCCGGACAAGTATCTCCCAGACCAGGATGCAACGGATACTGTCCGCCTATATTTAACATAAAACATGTTTATTATAAAGGACAACTCGTAATTTTTCGGCTTGTACTAACCTAATCATTTGCTATTAAATATAATCTTATAGAAACAGCAGCTATAAATTTTAAGAGGAAAAGTGATATAATATAAATGTTTATGAATTTTAGATTACTGTAATATAAAGAGCGATATGATGCCACAAAATGTAACATAAGACAGTTTATATACTCCCTCCTCCTCCCCCAAAAAATAACACTAAACTTTGTTATTAATGGGGCAGATATCACGGTTATAAGATTTTACCATAAATTCTGATGCCCGAAAAATAAAAAGGTGGTATGTAAACAAAACTATTTTTATATATGTAGTTTTATATATCTGTTTTGTTCTGCTATAGTCCACGTAGTTTTATTATTTTATTATTTATCACTTTTATCAAAGAATAACTGACGGAAGAAGAATCATTGGTATGTTGAACTCAGTGCTTTGGAATAGACATATAGGCCTAATACACAGAACGAAGAAAACTTATTTCATGTTCTGTTACAAAGCATGTTATTATATGAGTGCGAAACCTGGACTCCTTCTGGCGCGACATGCCTAGAAGGCCCTTAGCCTATCAGCCGGCTGCTGGCCTCACATCCACATGTGTCAATCAAGGAGGTAGATGATCATTCTGCCAGTGTAGGGGTGACATGTGGTCAGCATTTCGGGTCCCCCAGCCGTAATAACGGTTTCTCAACCTGGAGCCGCTACTTATTTTAGCTACCCAAATGCCTCACGATGCTGGGTGGGTACCGATCCCTTACTGGCCGAAATATCATGAGAAAATGTCTTCCCCCATGGAGACTCGAATCAGCGCAAGTCCCATAGCTCTGCGCCAAGGCTTCCTGCCTTAAACACTCGGCTACGGCGCGAGACCGAAACCTGGGCAGTAAGTAGAAAACAAGCCAACAAGCTGTTAGCAGTAGTAATGGATTTTTGGAGGCGATCGACAACAATTTCTAGAAGGGATAAGGGCAGAAATAGCGCATCAAGGGAAATTATGTAAGTTGAAAAAAAGTATTAGAAAAAATAGAAGAAAATGCTTTGAAATGGCATGGACACCTAAATAAATGTAAGAAGAGAGAATACCAAAGAAAATCATTAATTGGAAAGCTAATGGAAGAAGAGGGAGAGGCAGACCTAGAAAACGTTGGATAGATGGAGTGAGGAGAAGTGTA